>NKDA01000011.1:1800000-2191986 GCA_002872375.1 Eulimnadia texana
AATAATAGGGAAGATATGGAGAAAAAGAGGGTAGAATAGAGAAGGGAAAAATTATCTTTCTGCCTACAAGAACAACACTTTCAAACCAACAACACCTTTTAACTATAGATCCATTTAAGACAGTTACAACAAAAAAAAAAAATATTAGAAGAAAACAGACAGAAGTGGGGGATGGATCAATTAATGCTTTTCACTACCAACGTTACTTTTTTTTTTACTTTCTCGGTTCACCGAAACAAACACGGAATGGAATGAATGCACAGAAATCAGCAGTTAGTTTTTCTTTTCTTAATCTTCGTTTTGAAATTTTCTTGGCATCTGATTTCATTTTTAAGTTTTGGGATATTGGAGGGGAGAGAAAAAATGTTTACGGGGACGCAGACATTCTTGGTTTTCAACAGGGGTTTAAAGACAGGGAGGAGGGCAGTGCACTAACGCAAAAAAAAAATTACATTCCATAACCATAGCCAGGAGGGAAAGCAGCTGCATAGCCAGGTACCGCAGCAGCGGGTGAAGCTCCGGGAATGTAGGCGGTGGGCATTCCCATTCCGGGAGGGGCTGTCAGCATGAGCTGCTGTGTCTGCAGCATCATGGACGGTGGCTGGCTCTGCGACTCGCTCTCCTCAGCCCGCTGTGTTTCGGCCACTTCCAGTTTGTCCACTCTGGTCAAGTACTCGCGCATAACCTATAGATATACACAAAAAAAAGTCTTAAGATTAAAATTAATGGTTAAAGATAATAAGTACCTGGATAAGGTAAGGCATGGCGTGGTCTAGTATTCTGTGGCGCCAGGCCAGTTCGAGGATAACGTCCGGGTGCAGAAGGTCGTAACAGTGGAAGAGGCAGGCAGAGAAGCACTCGTAGTTGCGCTGTTCCAGGAACCAGGCCAGCAGTTCTTCAGCCACATCAGAGTTCTTGGACTCAGCAGCGTACTCCATGGCGTCCTTGAAGAGTTTGTCCTTCTTGCAGAGCTCCACCGACTGCTTCCAGCGGTTGTTGCCCTTGTACAGGTAGGCGGCGATGCGGCGGAACTCCGTCAGGTCGTGCTTCTCCAAGCGCTGGGCCAGTGCGATCGTGTCGAAGTTGTCAAAGGCGTCAATCGAAGCGCGAAGACCCTTTTAAAAGACCAAATACCCCGTTAGGTACAGTCGTATTAAAAAAAAAAAAAAAAAACGGTACAGCATGGGAAGGTTAAACGTCACTTTTTGTTAATTTTTGCAAGACTATTATAATATTAATTGATAAACTGCATTTAGTTAAGATGGAGTGAATTCAACCTATCCTAACTAAATTTAATGCATAAATAATTTTATACACCGTTAAGAAAACTACTACTTTCAACCTTCCCATGCTGCACCCTATTTTAAGAACGACTGTACGGCATTGGAAGGTTAAACGTCACTTTTTCTTAATTTTTTTTTTCAAAAATATTATGTTTGTTGATAAAATGCATTATTTTACTTAAAATACATTTAGTTCAATCTATCCTAACTAAATTTAATGCACGAATAATTTTGTAAACTGCAAAAGTAAACGACTTAAACCTTCCCAATTCATAATAAGTGGAAAATTACTTGGAAGTCGTCTTCTTCGACAAAGAGTCCGTTGAGGGCTTCGTTGATGGCCTTGTTGTTGAGGTTCTGCACCGAGCGGAGGTAGGGCTTCACCAGCTGGAGGTAGTTGTTCTTAGTGAAGAAGCTGACTGCGCGCGTGTGGTCCATGCGGGGGGAAAGCACCATCAGCAGGTCGTTGAGCATCAAGGGCTTGAAGTCGATGTAGAACTGAATGGCCTTGTAGTAGAGCTCGATGTTGGCCACCTTGGTGATGACGTCCTTGAAGTGGCTCTCCCTCCAGGCCTCCGTCGGGTGGTTCATCATCGTCAGCACCGCGTTGTCAAACTCCTCGTACTTGTCGTAGAGGAACACCAGTTCCGACCACAGATGAGCCTAGAGAAAATTCCGGATTAAAATCATGGGTAAAAATAAGAGAAAAATGAAGTAGTTCGCACGTGTCCGGCAGCACGCAGCACTTTGGGGATATTGACGCGCGACCAGAAAAGCTCTAGGTGTTCGCGCATCTTCTCCGGCTTGTACTTCGAGTAGAGAATGGCCAGTTCAGTGAACATGCCCATGTGAGCTCGCTCCAGGCCCAGGGCCGCTTCCAGCAGGTTGATCAGCTCCTCAAAGTAGCCGCGGTCCTGGTAGTAGTTGATCAGCTCCTCCAGCTCGTCAGCGTGGACGACGATGTGCAGACCGCAGAGCTGCGCCAGGCGGAACTCGGTGTTGTCGACGCAGGCGAAACAAACCTCCTTCCAGGTGCGAGTGCTGTTGGCCTTACGAGCAGAGTCTACAGCTCCTTGGAACTCTATAATATTTCAAATAAAATTAATAATGAATAGACCTTTTTAAATTAAATTCAAACCTTTAAGGTAGACGAGCGTAATGGCCAGTCGAGCAAAGTTGGACACGTTGTTGTAGAGCAGCTTAGCAGCTTCGTACATTCCGTCGTCGAAGCAGCGGTCGCCGATACGCTGGACGTCAGCGTGATTGGGCCCGGCGACAAACTCCTCGAGGTCGGCGAGTCGGTTGGTCTTGGCGTAGGCGTAGAGGAGCTCCGATTCGATGAACGACTCGCGCGCCTTCTTGCGCGCCATCTGCAGGAAGCGGACCAGGTCTTCCCAGCTGCCCGTGCGGTGGGCCGTCGACACAACGTCCAAGTAAGCGGCAGGATCGTCGGCCTTGATGAACGAGTCGATCGACTCCTTGACCAGTCCCTGCTGCAACTGGGCCTTGGCCAACTGAGACCAGACGGCCGGCTCGTTGCAGCGCTCGGCGAACTCGTAGGCACGGTCCAGGTTGCCAACGTTCTCGATCAGAACCTGGATAGCCGAAGCGTTGACGTCGAACTTCTTGAAAATGGCGAACGCTTCCTCGTAGAGCTGGTTGGTGATGGCGATATTGGCGATATCAGGGGCATCGTAATTGTCCAGGCGATTGATGTACTCCATCACGCGGGTCCTGTCCGCCTTGATGGCCGTCAAGATGAGCAGATTCTGCAGGTTGCGGTGGTCGCTGAACACGGAGTTGTCCAGGACGATCTTCTCCAGTAGCTCGATCAGTTCGTTGGGCAGGTCGGCAGTCATGAAAGCCTTGACGGTCACGGAAATTTCTTCGGAGTCTTGAGTCTCCGACAGCGCAGTCTGAACAACCTGGTCGATCAGCTGTCGCCTGTACTGGTTGGTCTCCTGCAGGACCTCAGCCCAGAGTTCGGGGTCCTTCCTGCGGACGAGGTAGCGGGCCTCCGACTTAAAGAGCGAGTTCTCGTTGCAGACCTTGATCAGTTCGCGGTCGCACTGTCCTCTCTCGTAAGCGACGCAGGCCAAGTGAGGGTCTCTCTTCTCACAGTACTTGCCCACGACGTGGCTGTCGTAGTAGGGGTTCTCCTTAAGGAAGCGCTCGGGGTTGTTGTTGCTGTCAATGTAGATCTTGGCCAGGGCGTTGTGAGTGGCCGGCTCGACGGATCCCTCGTGGACGCGGGCCTCGAGCCAGGGCAGCAGCAGCTTGAGGCGGTTGCGCTTCTCCACCTCTTCGACCAGCTCGTCGGTGGAGAACTGGCCGCGCACGACGAAGATCAGCGACTTGATGACGTCCTCAGCGCAGTCGACGTCGAGCAGCCCTCCAACAACGACGGGCAGGCGGGCGGGATTGACTTTCTGCACGTAGATCTCGATGTACTTCTGCAGGCTGTTGCGGTAGAGGTAGAGCACCAGGTCGTGGACGAAGTCAAAACGATCGCAGACGATAATCAAGGGCAACTGGTCAGTCAGTTTGGCCTCCTTCAAAAAGTTTTTAACGCGTTCCGGGTTGTAGCAGTTCGATTCCCTGCAAATGCGCTCCACCTCCTTGATCTGTCCGGTTTTGCAGGCGGCCTGGATGTACTTGAAATGTACCTCGGGGTCCAGGCTAAAGTTGACAATCGATCCCAAGAAGTAGAAGAGTCCCTCGAAGCTCTTGAACGACTCGAACAACTCAATCAGCGACACGGTGGAGAGTTGTTCGTGGTACTTGGTGGCAATCTGGACGCAGACCTGCAGGTTCTGGCGAATGTTAGCCTGCAGCATGGCCTTCAGACACTCGAGCGAGTCCTCGACCGAGAGCGAACCGAAAAAGTTGACCAGCCACTCGGGGTTCAGCATGTGAGTGTGGACCACGGCTCGCTTGATGTCGTACAGGTCCGTATAGTGTTCCAGGGCCCTCTGGAGGAGTCCGGCCTTCTCGCAGAGCTGGGCAACGTGCGGGCGGTCATAGTGAGTGAACATCTGATTGCCCAGTATGGCGTCAGCCACTTGCGGGGCCGAAAGGAGGTTCATCTCCAAGAGGCGGGTCTGCAGGGGACCTTCAGAGGGTCGGTTGTTCTTGAGGGCGTCCAGAAGGAAAGCGGTGCACTGCTGAATCATGTTCTGCTCCAGGAAAATGTCGACGATCTGGCTGATGTCGGCCAGCGGCTCGTCGTCCTGGACAAGCATCTGGGCGAAGCCAGCGCCCTGTTCCGGGTTGATACGCATCACCGAGCGCAGCAGGTAGATGTAGTCGGGGACGAAACCGACCTTCTTGGCGTAGAGCACAATCTTCTGAAACTGCCCGGTCTCCGCAAAACACTATAATAGAAAAGAAATAATTGTATTCAAGACTTACTCTAGTTCCGCTCTAGTCTTAGTCTAGTTTAAGTCTAATTTAAGCCTAGTTTTGCTGTAGTTTGCATTCGAGTTGTACTCTATACTCTAGTATTGCTCTAGTGCTACTCTAGTTTTGTTCTAGTTTCAGCCTAGTTTCGCTGTAGTTTGCATTCTAGTTTGTACTCTAGGTATACTCTTCTTTTCCTCTAGTTCTACTCTAGTATTGCTCTAAGTTTTGTTCTGGTTTTAGTCTAGTTTTAGTCTAGCATCACTTAAGTTTCGCTCTAGTTTTAGACTGGTTCCAGTTTAGTTTCAGTTTAGTATCATTCTAACTTCACTTTTACTCTAATCTTAGTTTTAGCCCTACTGTACTTTTACTTTGGGTTCTACTCCGGTTTAACTCCTTTTCTGTCCCAGTTCATCATAATTTACTGACAAATATTTACCTGGATGACTTTGTTGGGGACATTAGCTCTCAGGTAGACAGACAGGGCCAGGGTAGGATCGGCTTGCTTTACCAAATCTCCAAGCTCTTCCGAGCATTCCAGCTTGTCTTCCTTGAGCCACTTCTCCAGGAGCTGCTTCCTTCCTTGTTGCAGGACGGGACGGCAGAGCTCCAGCGATTCGAACTTGTTCAACTGGCCCTGGTCCAAGAGGATTCCAAAGTACTGGAGCAGAGGAGACGTCTGTCCCGGTTGAGCTGGAACTGCCTGGAAGCGCTGAATGGTAGCCGGGGTGCGCAAAATGCCCTTGGGAGCATTAGCCGCAACTTTAGCGGCTTCGGCAAACTGTCCAGCCTGAAACAGAGCGTTAAACTTGCGGACAAAAAGTTCCTCAGCTCCGGCCAAGTTGTTCCTCGTGGCCAAACGTAGAGCCAAGTCAGGATTCTGCAGCACTTGAGTGATGTACGGAATGATGGTTTCCTCATCAACGCTCACAGACAAAACCTATTTACGAAGATTTTTTTTTGTCTTTTATTCTGAAATAAAGAATTCTTCTGCAATAATTTTCACCTGTCCCTTACGGTTGACACCGATGATTCCAGACGATAGGTCGTGCGGGGCTGTGACGAAAATCGTCTCGGCAGAAATGCGGTTCATGTAAATGCAGGTTCCAGTCTCGATATCATACAGGTGGATGTAGCCGTACTTGGTCACCAGGTAGAGGACGTCATGTTTGGGACTTGTCTGAAAAATCATTAAATATTAGTATTAATTATCTACATACTTATTTACAATTCGTAGTTCATTAAGAACACAAAATACTTAATTCTTAATGTAGATATATTTGATGAATGGTCATTTATATTAATATCAGATAAAACGCATTAATAAGTAATTTTTTTTAGAAAAGGAGTCCGACATAACATAAAAACTAAGAGAAAAACTGAACTAAAATCATACTTAATAACCAACAGTATATCATAGTTGTATCACAATGCTAAAATAATAACTATAAAGAATCTAGTAGTAATTCTTACTATTACGAATTAACAACTAATATTAAATCACACAATCACATTATTTATTATACTACTATTAGTATTCATAAATTAACGATTTCGTAATAAGATTCCACTTTTTTTATATCTAATCCTTTACTACCTAATAATATCAACTTTAATTCGTTTAAAAATTCTTTAAATCTTACATATTATATTACTAATAATTAATTAGTCACTAATCAATTATTAATTATTAAAGAGTTTTTATACCTGCATAGCAACCGGAAAATCATTCTGCGCTTCGGGCGGAAAGAAAACATCGACAGCCTTTTTCACAAACGGCTGGTTACCCGCAGGAGGGGTCCCGACTTCAATGATATGGAGCTAAAAGGCACAAAATAAAATATTTAATACAATATACAATTAACTAATTAATAATAAAAATACTTTAGCGCCTTGCGCTCCTCGAACGGCAAAGCAGAACAGCGTAGACAATTCAGGATTTCCCTCCATTTTGAACTGGGCGAAAGCTGCGGCGTGACCCTCGATCGGCTGGCTGACCTTCCGCTCAACAGAGTAGAGCTGCATGGCCCCGACCACTCGGTTCTGCTGGGCCGAGATACCAACCAGCAGCAGCCATGTTTGCTTGGCGTCGGTGCGATAGTTGATAATCTGGCAGCCATTGAGACTGGCGTGGCGGTCGAACATCTTGTTGGGCAGGGAGTCGCCCTCCATGGGCCAGTGGTAGACAGCCCCCTCTGTCACCAAGGCGATGGTGTTGACTGAGATCCATTTCCAGAAGATGACGTCCTCCGTCATGGCATGCGCCTTCATTTTCGACTTCATCTCGATGTTGAAAATCTGCAGGGTACGTCCCGCTGCCAAAAACACAACCGTTTCAACGCTTGATTATAGAATTCTCGCATTTTTTAAAGTAAAATAATACCTTTCAAAGCGATGACTTTGCTGGCTGGGTTCATGATGGCCGAGTCTGCAGAGATGGGTCTGCGGATGGGGTTGGTCGGGTCACTGAGGTCAATGATGACGACCTGGGCCGTTTCGCCCACCTTTTCGCGGACGCAGATAAATTTGTCCGACTCCATGGTGAGCGTGCTGAACCCGATATTTGCAGCATTTATCCCAATACTAGTGAGCTACACACAACAGAAAATGAATATTATACGTTTTTTTGGAAAAAGGCCAAGTAAAGGCATTTATTGATTAGCGCATCCCTAGAAGATGCAAAGCTTGTTTTCCCTACATACTCTGATGGAACGGAAAGTGACTCATAACTTTTGGATTTGAAAAATCAATTTAAACAATAAAGTGGCTAATTTAAAAAACCATAACCACCTGCTTCAATCAACCTGTTTCGTTATCGTTAGGTAAATGGATTTCTAAATATTGCAGAATTAATTTATTAATTGTACGTAAGTAAGAAAACTTGAACAAAAGGGTAAATTTTTTATAATTAGAAGGCGGATCTGGGTTCGGCTTTTTCTCGGACAGGGCCAAACGTCAAACATTTTCCAACCAGGAATTTAAAATTAATTTACCTGCAAATGCTCCTGAAACTTGATGGGTAACATCTGCGCCATGTTTGCTGATAGTTTTTCTTGTCTTCTGGATAAATTAAATTCGTTTCTTCTCTGTTAAGTGCTGCGTAGAAATTCAGAAGGAAATGGTACGGCCCGGCATCAGTTGCTGCCCACCAGAAGTATGACAGTTCGGCTTGCCAACATGGCGCACCTGCGTAGGAATACACGATTACTGAATTCTTTCCTGAAATGAATTATTTCTAAACTAAAATAATAATATTAAATAACACTCCAATAATTATTTAAATAAATATTAAAAGTTTCATAAATATTTCATATATAGTTATTTAATTTTTTTAGTATATTGTTTTAGGGATCTATTTGATGTGTCACTTGTCGTACTGGGGAATCCGAATCCGCCCCCAATACAGTTAACGGTTACTAAAGCGATTACCGTTACCGGATCCAGGCGACAAGGGTTTCCTTAGAGATTATCAGGCTTCTACCAGGGAATCAATGAATAAATTTTTTAACAAGAAAACATCCTACGCAGAAAAATGCAGGGAAACGACAAACATTTTATATTACTTATATCATGATGAACAGCTCTTCCATATACAATTAACAAGTTTAATAATCCAATTAGATAATCTTTAAGTTTGATTCTGCCCATTCCTGATGCTGCATTTTTATTAGACAAATAGGCCTATTGTTTGTTGAGCCTTTTCAACCCAAGTATGGTGTCCTTTTGTATTGTGAAGGTATCCAAACTCTAATAAAAGCTGCCATTGCTTGTCTCTAGTTTCAAGTACGTCTCCACAGATCTACTCTCTATCGAAGATATAACATAGTATACGGTTGCTGGTTTCCTGTTTCTCAATATAATGAATACGGTGAACCTTCGTGAAACTTGGAATAAAAATTGATTCAAATAAACGATCGATAAGATTATCCCGTTAGCGAGCGTATAGGCTAAGATGGGAACGGAGAGAAATCCATGCAATTTAGACGATTTTCTGGTACATGCTTCCGAGAGTGCATATCCTAACCCTCTAGGGCCAACGAAGTGCAGAACATGCCGGTAATGCAACCCATTTACCATAAGCTACCAGGTATAGTTTTCTTTTATAATGGTAAACTAGTCCAACTGTACTTTCGTCCATAGGTTTACTAATTATGCTTGAACGTGACTAGAACAAAAATTGTACGGAACTTATAATGTGTGACAAATAAAATTATATTGCAGATTAATACGCTGTTTACTACTTCTTCTACCGAGTGCGAATAGTGCGCATGCCATTTCCGAGAGTATGGTACTTCGACTAGTGAATGAGATATACACCTCCATCCCAGAGCTTTTCAACATCATTTGCTACTACGGACATTGCCTAAGGAAATACTGGTCGATACCTCTACACAGTAAGTCCTTGATAATATTTCATTGTTCACAATGATTCACTAAGTACATTAATTCAATTTGGTAACTTGTACTTGGTTTTTTAGTCACGCGTACAAAGTTAAAGAGAACTTTACATTGGTATGTCTAAAAATTTGACTTAGTTGTGCGAAAGGAAACTGTATATCTGTATCTGTTTGCTCTAAGAGTTATGGGAAGCCATATAAAAGTAGCAGAGAGAATCACTTTGCTCACGTCATAGTACGACGTATAGTACAACCTGAACCGGTACTCTCACCCCGGAAATTACTCCCTGGGCTAAAGCTAACGGTCAGACTATACGGGCATCGGCAATCTACAAATATGATGGTTTATTAACAGATTCGCACTAGGTGGGATGATTAATTTGGCTCTGGGTATTTCTAATGGGAATTCAACTTGTAGATTCAACGACTATTCTTGACGTCATTTCTTCGAATTTGCTCTATCTACTCACGTCTTTAGAACCTTGGTACTTTGATTAATCAAGTGAGTAGACTTAACATACTCTAAGACAAAGTTGTCGCTGACTTGAGATGATTCCAAAGGGCACGGGCCGAACAAATTAAATCAAGACGAGCATTGAGGGTTCTAGTTGTGGTCTCTGAAAAGATTTCGAGTTCCGAAGAAGATCCGTGAAACTTTTTAATCTTCCCCGAATCTTGCATATATATTACTTCAGTTTTCTAACACTTGGTTTGATCTTACTAGATATTTCAATGCGTCAGACACATAAATTCCCTTCTGCTTATACCAGAAATAGTATTGTGGAATTGGAAATTAGTAGTTGTAATTTTGTAATTCAAATTACTTTTCGAATGTAGCTGTAGTGGTACTTGATTACTTATTATTCTGTAGTTATAGTTGTAGTTGTAATGTGTAATTGGAAAACGTGGAAGATACGTACAAAACAATTACAAAGTACCAATTACATTTCAAAGTCCAGCGAACTAGCAAAATGAAAGAGCCTAGCTCCAGGGACTAGGATTATAACAAAATATTCGGTACTTGTACTCATTTCACATGGTTCAATGCACTTGAACTGGAAAAAGCTGGAAAACTGACTAGTATTTCTAGTAATTCCAAATTTTGTATGCTTCAGTTTTACTATTTGCAGTTCATGAAATGCAAAGTGCAGCACATAATTGCGAAAACCCAGCTAGAAACTCAGTTTGTATTGTGTTTGACTGTTTGTTTTGCTCACCGTACAAGTCAGTACTGCCAAACATCAAAAGGTATTTGAACGGCTACGTGAAAAGAAGTGCAAAGGGACGCTACAGACCCTGACCTTGAACCTGTTCCAGGATCAAAGATGTCAGCGAAAGCATCAACTGAAGTTGCTTCAGACGTTTTCGTATCCCTGATCACTGCTTTGGGGGGTTATATTGAGAGTTTTCCTTATGGTTCAAGCTGTTTTGACTGGGGAAAATTTTTCTGGAGAAAATGATGATTTTTAATAGAAATAAAAATATTAACATGAATGTTGGTTACATATTGCTCTATTTCAATAAAAGGAATTTTCGGCAAAAGTAATTGTAAATATAGTTAAATTACTTTAATGTTATTTGTAATTGTACTTAAATACTTTTGAATTCTAAGTATTGTACTTGTAATTAACTACTTTTTGGATAAAGTAATTTAAAACGTAATAAATTACAATTTTTTCGCAATTCCACAACATTGACAAGAAAACCTTACAAGAAAGTCCTGTAGAACGTTTCAGAAGAAAACATGGCAACAAAGGAGTACAGTACTACTATTGATATAGTCTAGAACTGTACTGGTATCCTATGCTTGAGGAATTTTATAAAAATCACACAGAAGAAGCATATATCAGTTAGTACAGGACACTACTGAAGCTTCGTTCTATTTATCATTCCGGAAACCCAGGGTTTACGCGACAAAATCCCTATTGAGAAGTTTCACCAGAGAAACCGAGTTCAACTCCACAGAACCTCTTTTCAAAAGCTTTTTACATCACTGTAGCGCTCATTATATTGCTGCTGCGGCACCTCATAGAACTCGCTTATTAACCCCAGAATGAAGGAATATACAATCAAAAGCCAAGCAAACGTTTGCATTCAGTGAGTAGCATAGGTTTCCAGTAGCGTTATTGTCATGGTTACCTTCTCTTTCTGTAATTCTATTCTTGCTAAAGTTTGATATGCTATCTTGTATTTCTTCTTGATTCTAGAAACACTTTCCAAAAATGGAAAACGTTACACTGGACTACACGAACGGTACCCAGCACGTATCTTTTGGGCGACGGACTCCTCTAGAAAACGCCATTACTGCAGCAGTGGTATCTCTTACGGCTATTTTGGCCGTTCTTGGAAATGGTACCGTAATCGGACTTGTTCTGACTGATCGTCATCTTCGGAACCAGGTTTTGTTTTTCTAAGCAAGCAAGGTAGTAAGTTAATGTGAAGGTTCATGATTCCTAGGTCTCCAATCTTCTGATAACTTATCTGGCTTCAGTGGATATGATTACAGCTTTCGGTACCATGATACCCAGCATCATTGCAGTAGTAGCAGACGAATGGCCCTTCTCTGATTTCTGGTGCCAACTGCATTGTGGTATCAACTACTGGTGCGTCGGAGGGACACAGTTGTCAATTTGTCTCCTGACCCTTGATCGTTTCATTAGTGTTTGGAAACCGTTACAGTATCGCACTCTTGTGACTAGGAAACGTATGATACTCGCTTTGATACCTTTATTTCTGATGGGATTCTTGTGTAGTATCAGACCCGTGGCTCAGAATTGGGTGGTCTATGATTATTACGAGATTGCATGTAACGTAGATTGGTACAGACCCGAAGTCTATGCTTGGATCAACACGATGTGGAGCATATTTTTCGTCGTTCCGAGTATCATTATTGTCGGGTCCAATCTTTACATAGTACTGGCTGCTCGTAACGTTCATCACGGCCCTTCATTTGCTACTCCAACACCACAACCGTTACTCCCGCTGTCGATAGAGATCGCTCACAGAAGTATTCAGACTGGAGGACTGGCAATGCAACCCACAGTACCGCCCAATTGGCAGCAGCAGGTAAAGTATCTAGTAGTTTAACAGTCTAGAATGTTTACTGATCGTAATACTAAGTACCTACATTGATAGGAACCTACTGAAGTTACTTCACAAGGAACACCCCGAATCCGAACACGGCTCAGTCATGCGACTCAAACTTCATGCGACCGCTGTATTGAAAATCAAGATATTAATGAATTCTACATCCCGGAAGAAACTGGACAAGCGGAACAGGAACCTGCAACTGGACAAGATTCAACACAGAGTTCTAGAAAACCTTCCGGAGCAAAAACAGGAACCTCGAGAGCATCAGGACTGCAGTGCTGTTTTGGGTGGAACTCTTCCGAAGGCAGTTCATCCCAGAACAGTATCAGTTATACCTCCTTTCGGTATCAGACTGCGAGTCCCCTGAAAAACAGGATTTACTACAGTATTATCTTTGTGACTGTATGTTTTTTCTTCTGTTTGACCCCGTTCTCTGTTGTCAAACTCATCAAAATGTGGACCAGGGACAACAACAGCGTACCACCGGGTGCCAGTCTGTTCGCCACTGTGTTGCAGTACTCCAATTCCTGCATCAATCCTCTTATCTACGGGATCCTAAGACAGGATTTTCGTCGCGCTTTCTGCCGTTTACGATCCCGGCTCTTTCCGACAAATTGAACTCGTGTACTCTGTACCCTGAACTCTTTCAAATACGCACACTTATACGATGTTCAAACAATTAACGTGGTTGTGTCGATGTTAACCAGATATTCCTTTTCACTTATGTGACCAAAGATATCACGTGTTGTCACCTGTTGTAGGACGTCACCGCACGTGTTTGCGAAGTTTTCTTGGTTTGTTGATTGACTGGAACCCCCCATGCTCAATGTTTCATGTTTGTAATAGAGGAAAAACCATAATAAATGTCACGGTATCACTTACGAGCCCTAGTAAAAGGCACATGCAAACTGCAAGGGCTATCAAAACTTCTTTCATCAAGGCTTACAATATTAATAATAATCAATGAAGTTATAACTTAGTTTCAGAAGTTATCAATAAATAAAAAAATTAATTACTATAACCATACCACCGAACACATCAATAATCGTACAGAAGTACATTTCAAGTGAGTCATGACATAGATGTGCTATATTGCATTATTATTGTATTAATATTACGTCCTCAAGCTTTAGATAACAAAGCAAGGTGCACGTATCGCTTTACGCGTCAAATTAGTGTATCGATCTTTTAACCGTAATATCGATATCATTCTGAAAATACGATGCGAGGAGTATGACGTAATAGGGTTGCAAAAAAACACGAAATCTTTGATTCAGGGGCTTCCTACCAGTCTAACGTTTTCTGTCTGTCTTTTGTCTGGATGTGGAATTTGGTACGTTTTACTGAGTTTGTATTGAGCCGAAAATGGTTATTTAAGTACAGCAAATGTGGGAGTAAATGAAAGTGTAGCTACTAGGTGGCGTTAATTGCGGTTGATGACTTGAGTTGCTTTCCTCGGAGAAAGAGTTATCAGTTTACCACTAGTACCTGGGTTGGTAGTAGCGGTAGTGGTGGTAGTAAGCAGGTTGGTAGTAGCCGTGGTAGTAGCTGGGGTAGTAGCTACGGTAGCCGTGGTTGTAGTACTTCTTCCAGAAGGTAGCATCACCCTGAAGGTCTTCAGTAACTACTACTTCAGCCGGTACATCTTCTGCTTCTTGAGGAGCAGGTAGTGCTGATACCATAGCTACTGCAATGACGACGAGGAACAAAGCGAGCTGAAACAATAATACCCAAAATTATAACTTTCAATCACTTCTGGTAAACCTCTAATTAACTCCCACATACTTCCATGCACTCCAATGTAACACCCTCAACCCTTTTCGCATGTAAGAGCCCTCAATAGCTCGAGCTAGAAAGCAAGATTTGCAACTTACCACGACGGATTTCATTCTTGTGGAAGTTTTGGGTTGCTTGCTCGACTCGTTGCTTGGGAAGTGAAAGAAGTTGTGATGGCGAACTGGAGCTTCTGCGGCTAGTTTTTAAGTCCAGTAATGACCTTGAAACAAGTGCAGGAAGCTCACCAGAAGCAATACCTGAGAACCAAGGCTTTATAGACAATAACTATTTGTTTATATAACACGTTAGCTTGTCGAAAGGAAGCATGGTTTGATATGTGCTGTTAGTTTGCGATTTGAACTACTCGGTTTCAAGTCCAGATTAATACTAATAGTCTATTACTATTATGATTCATTAAAAACTAATTTGATGGAAATTTTAGTAATATTTAGTTGGTTATATAATGTAATCTATTGAATTTAGTATGTGTTGAGGTCGTTGTCAGTTCGTATGTGAATTCACCTTGACGATGCGGTTCTTTGGTCTAAACGGTGCATAAATTCGAACAATTCTCTCATAACAAAACATATGAGCAAATTCACATGTGATTTAAGTTCATACTTATCAAAGTTAACGTTTGAGAAGAATAATATAATTGTAATTTTATTTAATATTTCAATGTATATTAACTAGGTTTGTTAGAGATAGATGCACGACGAAGTTGAGTTATCATTATAAATGTGTAGCTTTATTAACATTTATATTGTCTTAATTATTGGAGAGACTAAAAAATAAACATGAAAATAATATAATTTGAATTTAAACACAATTAAAAATTTTGCTGCAAAATTTTTGACTGAGTATAGAATATTCGTAACAGAAGTTGGGACTTTAGCATATTCAGCAAGTAGTCGCTAGAACCAGACTAGAATGTCGCTCTAGTTACAATATATCTGAATGTAAGGATTGCAGTCATCTTTTATTACAGTCTTGCAATACGTCCATGCCCATAGTTGTAAGGAAAGCATGAAAGTTAGCGGACCGTTGCAAAACCAAGTAACGACATCGTCACAATGAATTCACACATGAACTGTCAACGACCTTTACACATGTGAACTTAAAAGTTACATTATACAACTATATACTAGTAAGATTTACATCAAATTAAGTACGAATTAATCATTACTAGCTAGCAATCTGGGCTTGAGACTAAGTAGCTCAAATCACGAGCTATCAGCTAATATCAAACCATGCTTCCTTTCGACAATCTAACGTGTTATATAAACAAATAATAGTAGTCTGGAAAGTCCTGGTTCTCAGCTTTTGTTTATGACGAGCTTCCTGGAATTGTCCCAAGGTCATTAACGGGCTTTAAAAGCAGCCGTAGAACCTCCAGTTCGGCATTATAACTTCTCTCATTTCCAAGCAACGAGTCGAGCAAGCAACCCAAAGCTTCCACAAGAATGAAATCCATCGTGGTAAGTTCAAAATCTCCATTTGTAGTTTCAGTTGTTTAGGTCTCTTATGTGAGAAAAGAGTTTTGGGAGTTCAGAGTGGAGTTCGTTGAAGTATGCTGGAGTCAGATGGGAGTTTTCCTGAAGTGATTGATAGTTAATTCTGGATTACTGTTTCAGCTCGCTTTGTTCCTCGTCGTCGTTGCCACAGCCGTGGTATCAGCGCTCCCTTCGCCTCAAGAAGCAGAAGATGTACCAGCTGAAGCAGTAGCTGCCGAAGACCTTCAGGCTGATGCTACCTTCTGGAAGAAGTACTACGGCCACGGCTACCGTAGCTACTACCCCAGCTACTACCACGGCTACTACCAGCCTGCTTACTACCACCAGTACCGCTACTACCAGCCCAGGTACTTGTGGTAAAACTGATACGTCCTCGCATCTCAGCACAGCCATTCAAGTCACCAACCGCAACTAACGCCACCTAGCAGCTAGATTTCCATTTATCCTCACATTCTTTGTACCTATAAATTTTCATTTTCGGCTCAATACAAACTTAACGAAACTTATCAAACTCTACGTATCTTTTTAAAAGTTATATAGAACACGCCATATAGGAATACTTGGAAGCCATTAAACCAACACCCGTGTATTTCGCAACCCTATTATGTATCACTCCTTTTGATGTGTTTAGAATAATATCGATGTCACAGTTGAAAGATTGATACACTAATTGGACGCGTAAGGTGATACTTGCATCTTGCTTTGTTATCTAAAGCTTGAAGATGTAATAGTGATGCAATGAGAATGCAATATAACACACCTATACCTATGTTTGTTTATTAATCAACGTATGAACACATTTATTTAAACTTGTTTAACAGAGGTTTGATACAATCCCTTGGGTTGTAGAACCTTTCCGCAGTAGAAAAAAGGATGAAAAGTAGTGTTAACAATTGAGCGCACGATGAAAAAAGCCTGATAACACTAGAGTATTAATAGTAGTATTAGTGTAGTATAGCAGTAGTAAAGCAGCAATAGCAGCAGTAGCACTGGAGGAAGTGACGTAGCAAAGGTAGCAGTAATACTAGAGCCAGTAAAAAGATTAGTAGCTGCAGCACTAGTAACAGGGTAATTCCATGACAAAACGGATACGCCTGACCCCTCACCCCCTAGGGTTTCGTTCGTTTTCGGAACACTTGTAGATGAAGGTCTACGGACCCATTACCAAGTTTCAGCCCCGTAGCTTCATTTCCTGATTTTTTAGCGATTTTCAAAGTTTAGATTTTCAAAATTTTTTCCAAAGTTTTCAAATTTTTAAAGTTTTACAAAGAAACAGTACAACTTAAAATTAAACTAACAAGCTACAACAAGGGTTTTCCGAAACTAGTATATGGGTAGTCTGTTTCTGTATAAAGGAATAGAGCTACAAAATTCTGGAGCACATTTTTCGAATCTGCATTGTCGAAAACCCCTGGTGTAACTGTTAGTTTAATTTTAAGTTGCACTGTTTCTTTGTGAAAAATTCGGAAAGTTGAAAACTTTGGAAAAAATGCCAAACTTCGAAATTCGCTAAAAAAAAAAAATCAGGAAATGAAGCACGGGACTGAAACTTGGTGTAAGGCGTCCACAGATCTTCATCTACAAGTGTTCCGAAAACGAACGAAATCCCAGGGGGTGAGGGGTGTACCCGTTTTGTCATGGAATTTACCCAACAGTGAGTACTAAAACTAATTGAACTAAGTTTGATACCGTCGTACTACTAACACATGTCTCCTGTTGTACCCCGTATACTGCTAACTGCTACTGCTGTTAAGATACCACTATACGTATTACTATCATTACCGCTATATATTTCTATTACTACTAGCAATACTTACTTTAAATACTCTGCTATGCCAACTAGGATTACAATGACCAAATTCAATACCCTTTTTCTATTGGACCACATGGGTTAGTACTAAGTACCACCCTAGTTCATATCACATACGACAACTTACATTTTTTTTACTAGCAAAACTACGACTAGTATTTAAATTGTACCTATTCTCACTACTACTGGTATACTTATGTTTCCACTGTTGATCTGAGTAATGAAAAAATCAATATACAAGTACGGGATTTTTCACACGTTTTATTTATTCAGTAATTGATAGTTAGGTACAACAAATGTGAAAGTAAACGAAAGTGTAGCTACTAGGTGGCGTTAATTGCGGTTGATGACTTGCATTGCTGTGCTGAGACGAAAGGAGGTATCAGTTTACCACCAGTATCTGGGTTGGTAGTAGCGGTACTGGTGGTAGTAAGCAGGCTGGTAGTAGCCGTGGTAGTAGCTGGGGTAGTAGCTACGGTAGCCGTGGCCGTAGTACTTCTTCCAGAAGGTAGCATCACCCTGAAGGTCTTCGGCAGCTACTGCTTCAGCTGGTACATCTTCTGCTTCCTGAGGAGCAGGTAGCGCTGATACCACAGCTGTGGCGACGACGACGAGGAACAAAGCGAGCTGAAACAAAAATACCAGGATTATAACTTTGAATCATCCTGGTAAACTTCCAATTGACTCTCACATACTTCTACAAACTCCAGTCTGACTTCTAATCATTTCTCCACATAAGAGTCCTAAACAACTTAACCTAGAAATGAAGCTTTAAAACTTACCACGATGGTTTTCATTCTTGTGGAAGTTTTGGGTTGCTTGCTCGACTGGTTCCTTGGGAAGTGAGAGAAGTTGTGATGCCGAACTGGAGCTTCTGCGGCTGCTTTTAAAGTCCGGTAATGACCTTGGGACAAGTCCAGGAAGCTCGCCATAAGCAATAGCTAGGAACCAAGACTTTATAGACCATCATTAGGTGTTTATATAACACGTCAGATATTCCAGAGGAAGCATGGTTTGCTATATGTGCTGATAGCTTGTGCTTTGAACACGTAGTCTAAAGCCCAGAATTACAACTTCTAGTCTAATACTGCTAATCACTAATTAGTAACTAAGAAGATGTAAATTTTATTAACATCTGGTTGGTTGTTTAATGTAATTTATTGAAGTTAAAATGTTTAAAGTTCGTTGTCAGTTCATGTGTGAATTCACTGTGACGATGCTGTTACTTGGTGTTGCAACGGTCTGTCAATTTCTGGTGATTGCCTTGTAACATAACTACGGAAATATTGCAAGACCGTAAAAAATGATGATTTTTCAATTCGTGCATTCTGGTATCTAGAAACTAGGATCGACATTCTAGTGCTAATGTTTCCACTTCCAGTTTCCCTTCTTTGCTGATTTTCGACTTTTCCCCCTACGTGCTAGAATACAAAGTTGTACTTCCAGATTTTCCCTTTTCCTCTTCCCTTATTTTTCCTTTTTCAGACCCCATTTTCCCATTTTGCCCGGAATTTCCGTGCAAAGTGGAACACAGTGTTCTAATCTGATCCGAAAGTACTTGTTGCATATGCTCGAGTTCCATCTTCTCTTACGAATACAGTTTTCCCAATAAAGATGTTTCAGAAAAATAATTAGTTGATTTTACATTAAAATTCAAAATTTTTAATTAATATTTTTAATTCTTATCAATAATTAAGACACTATACATGTTAACAAAAGTTATACATTTGAAATAATAATTCAACTTCATCGTACATCACTCTCTACAAAACTTAATTTAATACACATTGAAATATAACATTACATTAAAATGCTATTATTTCTCTCAAACATTAACTTTAATAAGTATGAAATGAATCACATCTGAATTTACTCATATGTTTTTTTTATGAGAAAATAGTTCGAATTTATAGACCGTTCAGACCAAAGAAAGAACCGCATCGTCACGCTGAATTCACACATATACTGACAACGACCTTTACACATATTGACTTCAGTATTACATTATATAACCAACTAAATATTACTAACATTTCCATCAAATTAGTTTTTAATGAGTCATAATAGTAATAGACTGAAAGCAGCAATCTGGGCTTGAAACTGAGTAGTTCTAATTGCAAACTATCAACAAATTTCAAACCATGCTTCCTTTCCACAATCCAACGTGTTGTATAAAAGAATAATAATAGACTGTAAAGTCTTGGTTTCCAGCTATTGCTTCTGGTGAGCTTCCTGGACTTCTTTCAAGGTCATTACCGGACTTTAAAAACAGCCGCAGAAGCTCCAGTTCGCCATCACAACTTGTCTCAATTCCCAAGCAACGAGTCGAGCAAGCAACCCAAAAATTTCTACAAGAATGAAATCCATCGTGGTAAGTTGCAAACCTTGCTTTCTAGCTTAAGCTATTGAGGGCTCTTACATGCGGAAAGGGTTGGGGGTTAGACTGGATTGCATAGAAGTATGTGGGTGTCTATTGGGAGTTTACCAGAAGTGATTGAAAGTTATAATCTTGGGTATTATTGTTCTAGCTCGCTTTGTTCCTCGTTATCGCCGCCGTAGCTGTGGTATCAGCACTATCTGCTATTCAAGAAGCAGAAGAGGTGCCAGCTGAAGCAGCAGCTGCCGAAGACCTTCAGGGTGATGCTACCTTCTGGAAGAAGTACTACGGCCACGGCTACCGTAGCTACTACCCTAGCTACTACCACGGCTACTACCAGCCTGCTTACTACCACCAGTACCGTTACTACCAGCCCAGGTACTGGTGGTAAACTAGTACTTCTTCATCCCAGCACAGTAATTCAAGTCATCAACCGCAATTAACGCCACCTAGTATCTACACTTTCATTTACCCTCAGATTTGTTGTACCTAAGTATCGATTATCGACTGAATACAAAGTATCAAAATCCTAGTAACTTGAAAGTTTATTTTAATAGTACCATGATTAACAGTGAAAGTGATAACTATACTACTAAAATTAGATGTGCTTTAAGTACTATCGGTATTTTGCTAATAGTAAAAATATAAGTAGTGCTAAGTGGTGTACTAGTAACGCAAGTATTAGTGACTAAGCTGAACAATATAGAAAAGAGTACTAAGCCTACAATAGCAATGCTAGTTGTAGTAACAGAGCAGGACAAGCAGCAATAGTAGTAGTGGTAGTAGGAGTAAAAATTACACAGCATATTAAACTTAGCAGTAGACTAGTGATTCAGTAACTACATCGACAGTAGTTAATTCTAACTGTAGTGATGCGAGTAGTAGTAGTATTATACTGCTAGCAGTAAGAATATTGGATACAATATAGGAGAAATACTAGTATTCATTGACGAAAAGCCAAACAACAAGCCTGAACAGAAGTAGTACAAGTCGTAAAACTAGCACTAGAACAAGCACTAGAACTAGTAGTAGTAACAAAGTTAGGAAATGATAAGTATACAATCACTACTTGTGATATGAATACTATCAGCACTACTATTACTACAAATGATGTTGCAACTGATACTGCTAGCTCTAAAAGTACCACTAAAATTGTTAGTGTGACTAATGCTATCAATACTGATTACATCGAAGCCAATGCTAGTACTACAAAAAGAGCGAATATTACTCATAATACTAGTACTATTAACACTACTGATGCTATTAGTCTTTTATCACCGAACTTCACTTTTGAATACTAAATTTCACCCGTGTTTCTTTTAGTAAAAGGTTCTAAAACCCAAGGGATTGTATCATACACCAGTTAAAATGTTTACATAAATGCTCTCCGAGTCTCTCCAGAACTCCATTAAGCGTGTCATGAATAAACAAATGATACTTTCTTCGCCTTCACAGTAGGCTAAAATACAATTTCCCTCCAGAACGATTACAGAAACCCCTATTTCTGTTTAACTGAGTATCTGTAAAGTATTTTCGATATTCTGAAGTATTTTGATCGATTTTTCAGATTCAAGTTCCCTCTGATTCCATTTTTCTACATGTCTTATCAGAGTTATCAACCTTGTTACCACCAGTTATCATCCCCAGGATTCAGCGAAACCTTACCTTGCAATAATCTAATGTAACCTGACACTAAGAATCTCAAGAATCGTAAGAATGGCTTCGTCTAGGTCGAGTGTGCTAACAAAATCAATGCCAACCCATCAAAATCCAATAACGTGCGGAATCAATTCCCGGTCTCAAAACGTCACAACTGAGACTCAGTTGGGACATTTGAGGTCTCATATAGTCTATAAGACTCTACAGATAGCTGTAAACGTCATTGATTGTATGAGACCTTTGTGAGAACTCAGTAGAATGATTCTGCAAGTTCAGTAAAGACTCGGAAGTCTCAGTGAGAAACTTCTAAGTCTCACCTGAGTCTCATACAAAACTTACCACTGATTTGAATTATTTCTTTACGCGTAAACTCTTAACGTTAAATGTATCACGTAGTACATCACGCAATGTTTCATGTTGCGCATGCTTTCAGCGCTGGAGTTAGCATACCTCCGAACCTTTCATAGTGAAAGAGGGGACCTTGCTCTCCAGCATCAGTTGCTCAATCTTAACCCTAGTGACCTATAGCATAACTATACGGCTTAACAAGAACTCTTTTACTCACCGAGTTAAACCTGTCTCGGTAAAGCTGTGGTGTCACGACTCAGTGTTTCAGTCAGAAACGTAAAGCAGAAGTCTTTTGAATACTCACCATTTCTGTAAGTAGTGTTGTTTGCTACTTCAGTTACTATTATTTTGCATTTAAAAGATCAGTTTAATCAATAAATGTAATTTATCGAGCATGGTATTAAGACTTTGCTTATTGCTGTCTACTACACTCCCACCTAATAGTTTCTTCTTATCACATCTTAGTCTTTTCGCCAACATGATAAAGAAATCATCCGAGTAAAACCTTTAAATGTCAAAAACAGACTAGTTGTAATCATCTAGACTCAATTGAGAGAACACAGCTACAAGCTACGATGAATCTATTGTTAATAATTAATAATTGCTAATAATTGTTAATAACCAATAACTACTAACATTATAGGATCGTACTACGTACTGAAACATGGATAATACAACAAACTGTTCCATAACTGCGAATAAACTACGAGTTCTGGAAAAGCGTACATCTCTAGAGAACGCTGCAATTGCGGTAGCAGTCTCAGTTCTAGCAGTAGTCGCCATTCTGGGAAACGGGATAGTCATTGGACTAGTTCTGAAAGATCGTCTGCTACGCAAACAGGTACTAGAACAGTAACTAACTAGTTCTAGCTGATTGTTGTATTTTGGAATGTTGTAGGCTTCCAACGTTTTGCTCACTTACCTGGCTTCCGTTGACATGGTAACAGCAGTAGGTACCATGATACCCACCATCATCGCAGTGGTAGCAGATGAATGGCCGTTCTCTGATTTCTGGTGCAGAGTTCATGGTGGTTTCAACTACTGGGGTGTTGGAGGAACTCAGTTGACCATATGTCTACTGACTGTTGACCGTTTCATCAGTGTATGGAGACCGTTACAATACCGTACCATCGTTACCCACAAACGTATGATACTCGCTTTGCTACCAGTGTTTATCTTAGGGTCCATGTGTGCCATCAGACCCGTAGCCGATCACTGGGTCGTCTACGATTACAACGAACTCGCCTGTAATGTAGACTGGAACAGACCCGGCATTGAAGCTTGGGTCAATTCTATGTGGGGGATCCTATTTGTTCTACCCAGTGTGATCATTGTTGCGTCGAACATCTACATTGTTGTAGTAGCCCGTAGTAGTTACAACAGTTTGTCACTGATCGCTTTAACGCCGTACACAATGGATCGTACCCCAGCGGACATTGTTCCTCAGAACAGTATTGCTGAAAACATAGATCATGTTCTGCTACAGGATCAAAGTTCCAGCTTGAGTTCTCATTACGTTCTAAGGGTGTTATCACTATGTTATCACTGCGTTATCACTCATCCCTTTCATGTCAAGGCCAACGAGAACCTCAGTCCTCTGAAGAACAGGGTTTATTACAGTGTTTTCATTGTTACTGTTTGTTTTTTCGTCTGCTTGACTCCATTCTCTATGGTGAAAGTCATCAAAATGTGGACTGGAGATGCTGCAAGTGTTTCTCCGTCATTTTGTATTTTTTCCACGATTCTCCAGTATTCTAACTCCTGTTTGAATCCGTTCATCTACGGTATTCTCAGACCGGACTTCCGACGAGCTTTCCGGAAATTTCGAAACAGCTATTTGTGTCGTCATTAAATCAAGATTTTGTTTCTCATGTCTGAAATTTGTTACGTGAGGTAAAACACAAGTTAAACTAGAATAACATCTCCTCACAGTTCTGAAGTGAACATATAAGGGTACCACTATAAGATTACTCATAAATTTGCTTTCAGTAAGATTATTCAGGTTTCGTGAAATCACTTACCTTGGGTTATCAGTTATTATCACTTACTGTGTCGACTGCAAGTTGAGTTGCTGATTGCTTGCAAAGTCGCTGAACTGCAGCAGAAACACGAACACCCAAAGTCAATTACACTGTCCCCAGAATACGGAAACTTGCACGCTGTAAACGTCTTCACGTAATGATTAATCGAATCTAAATACTTGTCCTGCCACTTGGAAGACGGATTTGCATCATACATTACGAGTTGTTCTACTTCGACAACACACGAGTCTTACTTGACCTTGTTACACTTTTAGATTAACTTACACTGATATGTTTTGATTAAATTTTAGCTTCTTAGTCAATTATTATTGTAACACTTCATGGTAATACACAACAAGATTCATTTTACATTTGAAAAGGATCGTAATTTAACAAGGTTGCAATAGATGAGTCGTTTCTTGACTTTTGTATGTGCTGTCATCTAGCGGTGAAGCTCCGAACTAAATTCTACCCATTCAGCAAAGGACACCTTCCTCTAAGATTGATAGTGCTTTATCCGTGTAATTTAAACTAATTCTGATTTAGTCGATTGCTTAAAATAACTATTAAGCTTAAGATTAATTAAATTACATGTAAAAGTTGCTTATGCACTCGAATGTAAACATGAAACTTCTTTTGTTACGAATGAGTCACCCAGTAGCTAAGCAACAACACCTTTGCCTTGGCTTCAAGGTCTGGTTGCGCAGTTCAAAACCCCCCCACTACAGCACAGTGCGCCCACCCTCAGTATTTTTATTGTTATTGCAAATATAAAGTTCATGCACATGGGTTATGATAATGGGTTTGAAGTCATGCCCGCTCTAGGCCGTAGTGGGGTTTAGGATGTGCACTGGGTCGTAGTGAGGTTTGAGTTTTGCCTACATTAGGTCTTAGTGGAATTTCACGGGGGTATGTACTGGGCCGTAGTGGGGTTTGAAGAATGCCTGCAATAGGCCACAGTGGGGTTTGGAAGGTATGCACTGGGCCGTAGTGATGGTTTGGGATATGCACTGGACCGTAGTGGGGTGTGAGTTAAGTGCGTGGCTGGTGAGGGCTGTGGTATGGCTGTTGTACGGGTTTGAAAGGAGAAGCCCTGAGGGCTTTTTCACGGTCTCTATCCCCACAGCAGACAGAGCAGGTGAGCTGACAAAGCCCGTCCACCTCTGCACATTGCTTTAGTTGCCTTTCTACTCCAATGCCAAACAGGTCTGCTGCTCCACTGAAAAGCTGCCTTATCAATAGCGTTGCTAAGATACGCGTTATCAAACACTGAGGCCTTTTTTTAGTGCCATTATCTCTTGCACCTCTTACTGATACACTGACGCATTGAAAACTTACTTCTTCAAGGTTTTTTCAGAAGCTTACAAATGAAGTGATGTGAATACCTTGCCAAAAAAGGTGCGTTAAGTTTTAAGTGCAAAAATGGATCTTCAGGATTTTGAGGATATTCATAGTCAGTTAGCGCAGAAGGAGCGCGATTTGCTTTTGGCTGCGCAGTTGGGCAAAGCCCTGTTGGAGAAAAATGAAGAACTCAGTATGCAAAATGAAAAAATCGTCGAGGATTTCTCTAGAAAACTTGAGGTAACGACGTTTACATGCCGTTTATTATATCCCTCATTAACCAGACATAAATTTAGCAATGTTTTGATGTAGTGTGTTTGTTGTTACTATGGTTGCTTCGCGTGTAAAGGCTAATCTGCTGTATACGTGGACAGATTACTCGAGTATATAGGGAAAAGATAACCTGTGTCCTCGCTTTCGAAAGATTTGCCGTGATGTTTTACTTTTATTGTTATTTCGGCTATTACTTGATTGATAACTAAATTTACTGTATACGTGGACAGGCTATCTAAATGTATGGCGACTGACCACTGTGTCCACACATTCGACAAATTTGCTCTAAAGTTATATTTTCGTTATTATGACTATAACTTGACTTAGAACCAAATCTGCTGTATAAGTGGACAGGCTATCTAAATCTATGTTAACTTTCCATTGTGTCCACACATTCGACAAATGTGCTCTAATGCTATATTTTTACCAATCGGGCTGTTACTTGATTTATAACCAAGTCTGCTGTATAAGTGGACAGGCTATCTAAATAAACGGTAACTTCCCACTACGTCCACGCATTCGACAGATCTGAACTATTGTCACAGTTTCGCTTTTCCAGCTATTACTTGACTCATAACCAAACCTGCTGTATACGTGGACAGCGCTATCTAAATGTATAGCGACTGCCCATTGTGTCTACGCATTCGACAGATTTGTCCTAAAGTCATATTTTCGCCATTTCAACCATTAGCTGACTTACAACCAAATCTGCTGTATAAGTGGACAGGCTATCTAAACCCATAGTAACTTCCCATTGTGTCCACACATCTGAAATTTATCCATTCTATTCAAAATAAAACATCTCGAACCTATATATTTACATTCTGAAAATCTCTCTTTGTTCGGTGAATCACGAAGATCCTTCGTGAAGTTTCCGACCTCAAGACCAACCAATTTTTAACAAAAACAACAATACTTACAAAAAATTTTCAGTATTTATAAATTTCATAACCTTGTAGAAAAGGTACTGATCAAGGCTGTTTTGCGGAATGTTCGGATTATTTATAAACTACTGGTAGTTTTTATCAAGCGAGTCGTTAGTTATGAATGCTGAACGCTTGATTAGCCATTAGTAGAGGAAAAGAACCACTACATAAAGTGATAACATGTTGATAACATATTTGAGAATCATTTAAGAATCATAAAGAATCTTAACGAATGAATCTTAGTGAATCAAGAATCATGGAAGATTCGTACAAGATTCCATCATCTTGTTGTGACAAAAAGCGTGACAATTCTGCCTTGTTACTAATTGCATTTATTACACTTTCGTCACTTTTGTGACTTTTGTTTTTACTTCGTGACTTTTTCCAGTTACTTTTTGAACGAAATTTTGTAAGGAATGAACGAAAAAAACGAAAAACTTTCACTTCTGCATCGAAGAAATGAGAAAAACCAACCGATTAAATACAAGAATTATTGCAAGAGTCTCAAGAACCATGATTAAGAGTTTTATGAATATTATTATTATTAAAATTATCATTATTATTATTATTATTTTTAACTAAGGAAGTGAAGCGGAAGTCCGTGTACTAAAATTTTCGTCTTGCTTCTGTGATTTCCGTCTTTTTGTCACTCACTCGTTTCCACTTTTCTCATAAAAGTAAAGAGCAGACGACGAACAGGCGCCCCAACGCAAAGGAATGAACCGGTGTGTGCGGGCGCCGCTCGTCATTTGTTTTTCCCACGTCCGGGACAAGTGTTCGCCTGCTGCGTCTGTCCGCCATATTTTGCGCCTCGGGCGCTTTTCTCTTTGCTCTTAAAGAAACTATACGCCTGCCCCTCTATAGCGGACACCGTTATTACATCTATTTTTTTTTTTAATTTACAACTTTCTTTACGTCAAAATGTCTCTGGAATTTTCATAAGATTTTTAGATACATTTTCAAGCGAAATTTTTGTGTAGAAATATTTTATACCTTTGTCCGTAGTAGGGGGGTTGGTCTAGGCACGCCTCTCTATAGCGGACACCCGTATTAAATCTATTTTAAAGAATTTTACAACTTTCTTTACGTCAAAATGTTACTTGAATTTTTGCGTGATTTTTAGAAATATTGCCAAGAAAAATTGTTCTGCACAAATATTTTATATGTATGTCCGTAGAAGAGAGGCTAGACTTTTTACGAATTTTTCTGTTCCGTTTGCATTTCCCAAAGGATTTGGGGTAGAAAAAATGTTGGGTAAATCTTTTGGGTATACCTTGGGAAGTAAACGTAATGTGGGAAATGCTTGGGGGTGAACGGGAAGTCTTGGGGGTTCACGGGGGTAAAGGTCGTACAGGAAATATTAGTCAGGACCACACGAGTGCCATACAACTGCTCAAAAGGGTCTACAACTCATCCCTAATGATATTATCTAGTGCATTATCCACCTGTTATCAACTGTGTTATCAAATTATCATTCCTTACTTCTTTTCTGATGGTCGCAGACCCCTTTCTCTTTATTATTTGCATCACACACCTAAGGCCTCACTTTTCCAGAAAAACGTACTTCCGCATTTTCCACACCTACTTCCCACTCACTGGAAGGTCACCCCAAGGTCATACAAGGTCATCTAAGGTCATCTAAGGTCAAAGGTTAGCCGGGGTCAAGAGTCTCAACCTAGGACCCAGTGTATTCATCGTGTAACTAATAAATATTAGCATTTGCGATGACCTTTAAAAGTTCCATGTAAAGTTATGGACTGTGATAATACTTGATAATATATGATAACACTTGATAACATGCTGATAACACTCCTCCTTTTCCCCCCTGTTCTCTTCTTTCGTTGAATACCTTTGTTAATCACAGTCAGGTTCACCCACTCTCCCGGATATCCGGCCCTTTGATTTTTCCTCAAAATTTCTTTCAACTGTTATCAACGTATTATCACTTGTTATCACCTGTTATCAAGTTTATCAACCATCGGTAATTGGGGTCTTATTGATTGATCATTGACTACCGAACGTTAGTCGACCTGTTTTTTTTATATTTTGTTTCAAAATTTAGTAGAGAACTTTCAAAACCTAGTTTGTTTCATCAGCAATCTTAATATGGCGGCTGAGCAAGTAGCGTGTTGATCTATTTACACAAACATCTGTTGTTCTCTTTAAACGCGTTTTTCTCTCTCGGTTTTATTCGTTGTTTACCAACTTCTTTCTTGGTCACATCTTTTATTTTTCGTGAAATTAGAAAACTTAAAACCATGAAAGTTTTATATTTGTTTATTACGTTTTGAAAAAAAAACTTACGGTTTACGGTTCGCCCACTTACGAGACGAACTCAACGATGGCGTCACACGTTTCTGGGTGTGTGTGATGCTGACCAAAAAACCTTTCTCTCTCTCTCGCTCGCTTTACTTGTGGGCGAAGGTTTTCTGAGTTGTTTTTTCCCGCAAATATTTCATAAATATAAAACAAAAAGTTTCGTGATCCAAGTGCAGGCGAAAAGATCATGACTCACGTAACACTCCTTGTGAAGAAATTTCCCTATTGTTTATCACGAGCAATTCCAAGGTTTCGTTTTATAAGACGGGTATTGGAGGCGTCGGCACTAGCGTCATCTAGTGAGATAAACGTGAACTACGCACACACTTTTTCTTAAATATGAATATTTATTGCAGCGTCTTCTTAAATGTGATTTTAAAAGATCACAGATATCCATCAAAACGTGTATACACCACGAAACGGTTTTAACTGGATAGATATGAACAATTTTGCAAAGTGTCGTCTGGTGGAAAGATACTGAACTACGTGCTGCATTCATACTTTAATTTAACCGTAATCTTCCGTAATCTTTTATAATCAGTATCTGAATAATAAAAGAAATATATCATATTTAGTTCTAAGGACAGATTTATATTAGAAATATTAGAAAGAGTCTTTGACTTTGAATGGCTTGTAATGAAGGCTGACCTACATGTTAAGGTCAGACGCAATTATTTCCCTTTTTAAAACAAAAGATGGTAATAATCATATCCGGTCGTTATAAATCGAAAAGGTCAAACCCGAAAGGTCAAGAAAATTTCTTTCATTGTTTCAGTTTGAAAAAAAAAAATTTAAAAACGCGCCAAATTCAAAACGATGTCAGTAAACTTTCTCTCAGAACATTTGAAAATTATCATTAAATATATCTAACTAACTAACAAAACAATTTAGGTATAAAAAAACAGGAAATGCAAGTAATCATGTAAGAGTAACCGTTATTCCCAGTAATCATTTTCCGATTAATTCGGTTTAAAGGGTTCAGTGCAAATGTTATTTTTCCATTGAGCAATCACATTGACATTAACCGTTACTTTAACATATTATTAATATAAAAATTGTTAATTAAATACATCTCAAGTAATCATAGGAGAGTGATCAGTAACCGAGAGTAGCTGTTATAGTTAAACGAACCCGGTCTAACCCTTTGAAGACTTTTAAAACTTTAATTACTGGTTACTGTAATTAAAATAACCGGAAACGGCAAAAGTGAAGCAGCCGACCATAATCCGAAACTCGTACATTACAAAGTTAACGGTTCAATTTCGGTTCGCGCTTCATCTGCGAACCTGAACCCATTCTCTTAATTTTTCTCCCCTCAAAAAAATTACTGCTTCTCTCATTAATCTCATTTGCGGTAGCACAAAGTCACGTGACTGTATAACCAGCCAATAGGTTTATTATTTCTTAAATAACATTTCAAATGAGTGAAATTTTGATCTACTTTGTGTTACAAAGCACGCTTTTGTGAACAAGCTGAACGCCATGCACAGCACGCACTACTTACTATTTATAATAAAAAACATTCATTATTTAAAAAAATATCTATACACATAAGATTCATGCATGATTCTGCAGTTGAATCTATAAGAATCTTGGTAACAGATGGTAAGCGTTTTTCCGCTTCGTTTCGCCGCAATAATAACAAGTTATAATTCACGGAACAAAAAGTGAACAATCAGCGTACGATAACAGATGATAACATGACAATAACAGTGATTTGTAAAGATCGTGGGAACTTTGTACGAGCCCGAAAGCGAAAGGATTCCCCAGCATGGCCCCAGCGAGGCAAAACAATTGTCCAAATTGAGGGTTACGTGTGAAATATGTGATAATATTTGTAATTTCCCTTGTATTACTTTATGAATTTATGAATGGAAAAAGAAAACAAAAATGGCCTTTGAGCCGTAAGCCGCAAAAGTTTTCCGGTTCAAAAAAAGTTTGACAGATGCTTTGCGTCACCTTCTTTTCACTTTTCATTAGAAAACAAAAACACAAAACACCAAGAAATAATAGAAAAATTTTTCTAATTAATCTGCCGTTATGTTATTTCTTTAAGTTCTAGCCTAGTCACTGCTCTATAGAACTTAACAATGAATTAATAGTCGATAGAAATGTCACACGGTTGAGGATCGAATACCTAGGTAGCTGAACGCTAGCTTCCCTCTGAAGCGCTAGCTGAATAGTAGCCGAACTTACTTTAGTTGCTAAAATTTAACGTTCTGATTAAGGGGTTGAATATTGCATGAATTAAGTTCTTTCGAAATTCAAGCGGACGAAAGTGGGCCATTTCACACTAATATTCTAGCTGAATCCATGGTAATCATGCACCATGTAGAGGGTCATTCGGACGCTTGACTAGCGCATCTTTTTTCTACTGGGTAGTTACCTATTAATTTACGTTTTTGTAACAGGTTCTCGAGCAAGAGAAGTACGTCCTCCGTCGAAAGTTGGAGTCCGTTGAAAGCGAATACGAGTCGAAAGTCACGGAACTGCAGGGCGATGTCGCAGAACTCCAGAAATGTGTCGAGGACCAGCAAACGGCATCGAAAACAGCCGAGCGACAGAAAGCCGCTATCATCGCCGAACTGACGGAACAGAATCAACGATTAACGAATCAACTTAAAGAGGTATATTATTCATATTTCAGTAAAAATAAGGGAATGAAAATAATTTTTTGTTGAATAACTCACTGAATAGGCCATGAAAAACGAGGAGCAGTTAACGCTGCAGGTTCAGGCGCTTAGGGACCAGTTCAGTATGCGCAAATCTAGTCTTCAGGATCACGTCAGTCACTTGGAGATCATGAAAGAAGAAGTACGACTATCCAAAACCCCTAAGAAATAATAATAAAAATTATTATAACGCTTAAATGTCCGATAGATAATGATCATTACCGAGAAAAAGCAAGAAGTAGAACGGAGACTCAACTCACTACTTGCTGAACGGGAAGGACTATCCTCGAACCTCGACGAGTCGACTGACAGGATTTTGCTGCTAGAACGACAATGCAGGGAGCAGGTAACTAATCTAGAATTTATTATCAACGTTCTCAAATGACTTTCGATAAACTTGTACAGGATATTCAGCTACGTCAGTCACAGCGGGAACTTGCCGAGCTCCGGGTAGCGAATGGCATTCTCTGTGAACGGATTGAGTCGCTGTCTCGTCAGAATGGCCATTTGTCGGCATCGTTCACGGGGAACTCTTTACTGGCAGAAATGGATTTATCAGGGATGAGCTCGGGACACGGCTCAGCTTCAGCATCAAGCCCGCACTCGCATCCGTCGCTGAACGACGACATTGAAATCGACGAGATGGAATACAGGGCTCAGTCATCGCTGGCAAACGAGGAGCAAACTAGCAAAGTACGTAACTATTTCTAGCTGTTCGAGCAATAACTAAAATAAAATTCTTATAAACAGATGAAGGAAGAAATTTTATTCGCTTGCAATACCTTACGAGCTCTGTGCGACGCCATGCGACAAAAACGTCGTCGTGCCTCGTCATCCTTGTCATCGTTGTCGTCGTCGAGCAACACGTCGAACAGCTTGAATGAAGATATCCGCAACAGCTACAACAAAGAAGAGGTAAATTTATTTTGATTACACTATGCCTGGTTCAGTTTTTTTTTCAAAATTTTTAATCCAGATTGATCAGCTCTCCTACTGGGTCAAAGAAATCGACGCCTTAGTTCGTGGTTCTGCGACCTTCCAACTGGATTTATCGCAGTGTGGTGAGTGCGGCCGAAGTCCCAACGACATTATGCAGCTCGAATCGGAGCTCCACTTGACGCAGGAGGCTTCCGACAAGCTTCAGCGGACTCTGGCGGACAAAACCGAAGAGCTGAAACGTTGCCAGGAGGAAACGACCAACTTGAGGAATCAACTGACTCTGAAACAGGTCGAGCTGGAGGCTGTTCGAGAAGAACGGGACACGGCACGACAGGATGCTCGAGATACTAACGTGGCCAAGGACGAGCTTGTGAAGAGGGCCTGGGAAGTTCGGGACCAAGCGGTAGCTCGCAAGAACAAAGCCGAGATAGACCTAGCTCGAACCAGGATCGACGTTCTGCAGATCAACAGTCAGTTGATGGAAGCCGTGCAGCAGAAAATCGAACTAAGTCAACAGCTAGATCAGTGGCAGGTTGGTTTATAAGTTTATCCTATTCTGTTTTTAAAAGTGCTGGGGATATAATACTTCTTATTTTGTTTGTTCAGCTCGATATGCAGCAGCTTTTGGACGACCAGATGCGGAGAAAGTTATCGAAGCAAGAAATCCTGCGCAATCAAATGGCAGCCAACGTAACAGCGAGTCCTCAACCTCCGTCACCAGAAAAACGAAGGCAGTCTAACAAGTTTCTCAGTCTGTTCCAGAGATCGTGATTTTTGCAGATTTAATATGCTTCTATTCATAAACTTTAAAAAAGAATGCTAATATTTAATTTGGTTTGCGTTTATATTGTCATATCGTGTTTTAAAGTAAAATGCGGGAAAGGTTTATTTAAAAGCTTTTGTTTATATCGGCTCAGAAACGGCAACGAAAAAAATCACTTAATATGAACTGAGTTTTGCACATACTAATGTAATGTTCAAAATGTAAGAATACAGTGCTAATTAAAATTCATTTGTTTTAAATCCTCAACTCTTTCACTGTTTACAGTTAATCTTCCGTAAAAAATAATGTCAAACTTTCAGCTATTAAATTTCACATAGGATATGAACAAATAATAATGTCAAATTCCCCGCCAAATTTCAATGCGCAGTACAAATTTCTGCCGCTAGGTGGCGAGCTGAAACCAAATAACAAGAAAGAAGATGCAGTTTTAAGTTCTGCATAGTAAACAACTGTCAAATCTGTATTGTGAAACGAATATTTAAAGCAAGATGCCGCTCTGAAGACTTAGCTGATGAATTTTAAAAAGTCGTATTTGCCTGCTGCTTTTTAGCGTTACTCTAAAACCTCGGCCAAGTTGCGGCCTTAGTCCCTAATGCATAAGATGCCTGGCAAAAGAAAGCGAGCAAATAGTAAGTTATTAAAAAGTGGTATTAAAATATGTAATAAAAGTATTTTCCTTCCATTTCGTTTAGTCGCTAACAGTAGCGATACTCACAGTGTCAACGGATCTTTAGTCAAAACCGAGACAGCAGAAAACGGAACGAACTGGGTGCCAGACTCTAGTGCCGACGTATGTTTACATATACACACGTAATTTATGAAATAAATCTAAAAATATGTTCTTATTACAGGAAAATGAAGAAGTCTCATCTAACCCCTTAGGACTGAGCGAATTAGTTGAAAAATCAAAAGAGGAAATAGCTCGACTGCGAGTGGAAAATCTCAACCTAAAGCTCCAGATCTATGGTATGTTTTATCGTCAAAAATCAACATTTAACTTAAAAATTATGTCTTCAGAACTGCAGAGGTACGAATCAGAATGCAAAGAACTCCAGACCGAGGTAGCCACTCTGCGGAAACTAAATTACTACCTCCAGAAACGTAAGAATCTTTCATACTTTTGTTCGAGTAGTAAAAACTTTTGACTGTTTGCAGAGTTACCAAAGTACGTGGAAGAGTTAGGCAGTATGGTTATCAGAAACCCGTCAAACGACCCACTGTCTTTCCAGTCGGAGGCTACGCCCTCGTTTGTCGAAGAAGTCCAGCAGATGGAAGACGAAACAGGGGGGATTTCGTCAGGGTGCATGAGTAACAGTCTCGAAACTGTTGCCAGTTACCACGTAATACATTTATTTGAAAACGTCTGGCGTTCTAGCGTTTTTTCACGTTACTTGTTTCCCCAGGAACTAAAAGTCTTACAGTTCTTGGACGCAGAGACTCTTCAGCGGTACTTCAGTTGTGCGAGACATTTCAAACACCTCACGGGTCTCTTGATGGACCGCCTGTTCACGCAGGACCAGCTGCAAAGCTGCTCGGTCAGGGGCGTGCGAAGTACTAAGGAACCTCTCCCTAGCGAGCGAGTAGAAGCAATCATAGGCATTTCTGGATTTCTTTTCTCTGTTACATTAATAATAATAATAAATAATTTTTTGCAGAGGCAGTCAGATGTATGTTCCCCGATACCAAAGAGTCGGACATCGTGTACAAGATGACGATAAAGCTGCGGGACGCAGCGTCGGCTGCTGCTGCTAAAACTGGCTAATTCTTTTTTTTAAGATCTTGTTCAGCTATTGGTTTTCTAAAAAGATCCTGAATAATAGTTTTACCGTGTATTTTTTAGTCTTTGTATTTAGTCTGTTTCGTGAAAGAAATCGTGTCCGCGCATTTTTGTTGCAAAAGAACGAGACTTGCGAGATGGACTGTCTCGTTAAGTGAAATGGTATACGTGCAAAGTAAAATACAGAAGTAGGAACAATCTTTAAAGTCAATTACTGAAGATATTTAACAATAAATGTCAATATCTCAGTAATGAGGCTACAATGACACAGCAAAACCACGAAAAACAGTTGACAACAACAGATAATGTGCAACAGGTGGAATACGTTTCTTCCCGATTTACCACAAGTTTGCGTGAAAAATGTTTTCCCCCTATTTTGTTCTGATTCTCACCGTGAAATAAATTTTCAAACTGGGTTATTGTTTTACCCATTGATCTGAAAATCGTCTGGGGATAACTTGAAATTTATTGAATAAAAAAGAAAGTTGCAGAAGCGATACGAGTTTTGAAGACTCTATGAAATATTCCTAACTTGGAATAACATGAATATTATTCAAAAAGACTAAATTTAATGAAAACTGCATTGTAATTCATCTAAGCAAACCTAACGTGCAATCATCTGCTAACTTTGTTTACTGTAATCCGCATCTATAACTTTATCATACAATCAATTTTTAATTTCGTATTATGAATTTTCGATTGGACGATTCAGTTGCACACGTATTACCGTAATAAGATTCGCATGAGAAGCTCGGAAATCAAGGAACAAAAGAGGGAAAACTCTCCTTTCACTTAACAGCGACTAGATTCAATATGGCGCCCGTTTCCCGCCCTTCCTATAAAAGCTTCACCACTGTTGCCAGATGCTGCAGTCAGTTCTTCAATCCCTTCGAATCTTCACGGAAAAATTCAGGAAAATAATTAAGAAAATGCTGTTCGGCAAGGTAAATTTAAAATAATTTAATTAAACATAGGATTTAATAATTCTTCCAGTTTAGCTTACTTTCTTATAGAATATTTACATTATTTCATTTAAAATATTCCTTCGTTAAAAACTTCTGTATATTATTTATGTTGAAACATAACTTGTTTTGAATTTTATCTTGCATTTACGAACTAATGTTACGATTTTTTTACGTGTCAGGTCTGTATCACGCTTCTGTTTGCGGTCTGTGTTTACGGAAAGGAGCTGAAGAAAGTGACTGTCGAAGACAATACTGCGGAAGAAACTAAAAAGATTACGTATAAAATCTACGGTTACGGAGGAGGTTACGGAGGTGACCAAGGATACGGAGGCGGATACGGAGGGAGTTACGGAGGAAGCTATGGCGGAGGCTACGCAAACCGTAAGTGCATTCCTAAATCCACTAATTCCGAACCTAAGATGATAAGCTAAATAGAAAGTTTACGCAAGCTTAAAACGTATTAATGTAAAGCATGAATCTATAAAACTACAGCCGTTCCCGTTTACATCAACAACTACGCATACAGCAGCGGATCCGGTTACGCAAACCCTGCGTATCATCAGCAGTCGTACGCCTACCCGACTGCGTATCAGCAGCAGGTATACCCCTATCCTTACGCATACGGTCAAGCTGCCTACGGAGCCTACGGAACACACTATGGGTACGGATACCAGCCTACGTACTACGCAGCAGCTCCGAATTACGGACACCAGCAGCACAGTTACTACTAATAAACTACGTTTTACTTTTTATGCTTGCTGGCAAGCTTTTCTGCACTTAAAACGTAAACCCCTTGGGTTGTGCGCAGCTGAACTGCGTACTTTCTTTCACTTCTCATGCACGTAGTTAGTAGTAGTAGCACTAGTTGTTTAGGATGCCAACAAATACACAGTTGAAAAACTAAAAATTTCTACGCACGTACGTCGCTATTTGGAAAATCAGTTCAACAACGAAAGGGAAGATTTTATTCCCTGCAGCCGATGCAATAACTTTAGGTTAACATGTAAAAAGTCAGTTTTCTGTTTCAACTCCTTGATTTTGAAGGTTTTAAATAATTCTTACTCAAATTATCGTTTTCATTCAAGCTTGCCCAGTGCCCATTTTTGCTCAAAGCGCACTGTTCTTAGTAAACTTTCACTTCGGGTATCCAAGATTCGATGAAACTGCAAAGATTATTCAGGAATGAATCTCCAACACACTTTAACTTATTTAATTAACTAGAATTATTCTGACAATCTCCAATCAAAAATTAATCTGTTAAGCAACAACTTTTACACGTTCTCAATTGTATTCTATTCTGTTATAACTTTAAGAATTGCTACATCTTCAGTTTGTGGTCGAACCCCGACTGGCGATTCATACTCGAATAAGTCCTGCAGTGTGAACATACTGTAACACATCGTTTTGATACGAATAACATAGCTCTTGATTTGCAAGCGAAAGAAGATTGTGTATTTGATCTATGTTCCAAACAAGATAGTCCAATCCATATTATTTAGATAAAAGTGTTTCAAGCTATTCTCCATTTCCTTGGCTATTTATTCAGGCTGAGCCAGCTCTTCTAATAACTGCTGTAGCTTTCGTACTTCTTTTCGTAGTTAGGACCTGAAACATTAAAACAGCAAAGTTATATAACTTTACAGGTAGTTACATATAGAACTGAGTCAAAAACAAGTTGACGGTTACAATAAATCTACTAAATCTTTCTATGGCATTGAGTAGAATAATTTAGCAGTACCGTATGATGGGTAGCTCTTCGGTCCTTGGTAGTCGCTTCCGTAAGTTGGTCCATGTCCGTAAGGAGAACCACCTTTAGGCTTGGGTCCGTGTTCGTAAGGTGCGGGTTGTCCGTATCCAGGCTTGCCGTAACGTTCGTAGTCAGGACTGATCTGTCCGTGTCCGTATTCGCTCTTCGGGTGACCGTAGGAGGAAGCTTTCTGGTGTCCATATCCTGGTCTCGGATAGCCGTAATCAGTAGCTTCAGCTTTCAGGTCCTCAGCAGCGGACAAGACGAACGTGGACACGGCAAGCAAAACTGCAATCTACAGTACACCCATTCGTCTCATACTTAGAGATATCATTAAAGGTACATGAAGTTTTACCTTGATGAAAGCCATTGTTGGTTCTTGCTGAAACTTGAGTGAAGTTATGATGCCATGGAGCTGAAGGCTTGCGCCTTATATAGCAGACGAAACTCGAAAGAGAATGGTAGAACGATAAACGTTACCTTCGCTTGATGCACGAGTTGGAAATCAGTTTTTGTCGTAATAAGACTTAATTTCGTACTATTTTCTCCCAAGTTTCACGTCCTGGTTGCTTTTTCTAGCCCCTATTAACCAAAGAACTGTGACGTAGTTTTACTACACAGAGCATTCTTCGTTTACTTTCTATTTCGTTCTTACTGATAATCAACAAGCATATCAGTATAATACTGTACAGCGTATGTAATTTAATTGAATAGTGATTAAGTATTTAAAATTCACAATTGTCTCACGAAGTTCTATAACAAAATTTTAGATCAAAATAAATTGTACTCAAAACTGTTAAGAACAGTCGGTTTCTAGTGCACGTGTGCTGATGTTAATAGTTTAATCAATTGGATATTAACTTCAATGACTGCGGTTAAACACAATTTACGCATGGAGTTTCGGTATAGTTATTTGAATTTTTTTCCTTTCTTTATTCAAGAGCTTGCTCGCTTATTGCGAGTACGTCCCTGTTTTATGTAAATTTTATGATTGCAATTAAAAATCGAGGCGTTTCGTTTCTTTAATAAAACTGTCTAGCGATCTCAAGAAAACTTCACTTCTTCCTAGCTGGTTAGTGTTGGGGCCTAACTATTAACTCTTCTAATATAATTTGTGTAAAATAAGAGCGCTACCCACAGTACTTTGGGCATTCAAATAAAAAGTGCATAATAGACTCGTCTTCATGTCCACATTCACATTGTGCTGTTTGAGTTAGACTAAATCGTTTAAGGTAGCTGTTTAAACGCTACTGGCCTGTTAAAATCTGCATAAGGCGAAACATAGGATTTATTATCTCCAATATAAAAGCCGCTTGCACTGTGGGAAAGAAAATTTTCGTTATAACACCGGTTTTTGATATTTCCCATTCTTTATTTCCACTCTTCTAAAATAGAGCGTCGAGTTTCGGCCTTATAGTTATGTGAATCCAGCAGTTGTGAACTGAAACGGGCGAATAGTTTTTCGGACATTTTTCACGAAAAAACTGCAAAAACATGAAGACTTCGCACATCAGAACTTGCGTTGAAAGATAATTGTTTGTTCTGCCCCGTTTCTTGTCAGAGTGAAAGTTAGAAGTGTACATCTGAAGAGAGAAGAAAATGGATAGGTATGTGGACGAACGCATTCATGGACTGAGAAGTGTGTAGATAGAAAGATAGTCGGAAAAGTACATTAACAGATGATCTACACCAAGCAGATTGAGGATTCATGAATACTCAACATTCGTCTAAGAATCATCTCCCATTCATGCACGATTGATTCAGTGCCTCTGCTTTGTCCACACTGTCTTATCTACGATATTAAATTCATCCTAGAATTGTAGTTGATCTCAGGAAACAAGGTTCTAGAGTGCACTGCAGCATTAATATCTCTATTGTATCTGTGAATTTCATTTGCTTAAACTTACAATTTGTTGTTATTTTGTAAACCTGGGAGACATAGTTCTGATATTGTCGAATACTTTGATCATAGTTACAAGAAGAGCACGTAGTAGAAGAAAATGGTGTATTTTATCCAGTCAAAGAAAAGGCAAATGAAATCCAGTGTCCCTTTAGTAAAAGAAGGCTAAGCTGCTCTAGAACGAAATGTTCCGTGTTAGTTTATATTAAATTGAACGCTATTTCTCTAGTAGCTGGTGTAGCTGCCATAGTTGACGGGCTTCTTTCCGTAGTTTGGACCTGAAGAAACAAAATATATTTAATTTAGCTTGAGTATAATTGTGAAAACAAAAGCAACGTGTGATAGAGGTTTGTGGATCCTAAAACTTCAGTCTTAGTTTTTTAATGACTCGACTAGAAGGTAGGACCAAAGTTTTACAGTTAAATTAAGCAGAAACTTTTTTCAGTAGTTGACGAATCAACCAGCGTACCTCACCGATCGTTTACAAACTGACTTCATTCAGTAATCTACAGAATAATGGTTTAATACCGGTCTTCTGTCCATGGTATTCGCTTCCATAAGCTGGAGATCCACCCTGGGGCTTCTGTCCGTGTTCGTAAGGAGCTTGGCCGTATTCAGGCTTGTCGTATGGCTCATAACCAGGATTGGTCGGTCCATGACCGTACTCGCTCTTCGGATAACCATTGGAAGAACCTTTCTGGGGTCTGTACCCAGGCCTCGGGTAGCCGTAATCAGTAGCCTCAGCTTTCAGGTCTTCAGCAGCGGACAAGACGAAAGCGAACACCGCAAGCAGAACAGCAAACTACAATAGATCAATCAGTAAAGATACAGCCGAATTTTGACAAAATTTAATGGTTATACCTTAAGAAAAGCCATTGTTGGTTTACTTGGAACTTTGGTGCGAAGCTGTGATGGTGTGGAGCTTTTTGTACAGTGCTTATATAGCTGACACAGCTCGCGAAAGAGAAGGGTAGAAATGCTCGTTAAGCGCACTTCTTTTACCCAAAGAGATAAAGTGAGTTTTTATCCTTATCTTTTACGTTCGGTTTCTCTGAGAGGTGTCGTTGTCCGCAAGTGTCAATATAAGTAAAATTCTAAAAATCATAACTAAAATTATTATTTTCTAAACTGCACATATTATTATTATATTTTTGTCATTCGTATATGAAGTTTGAGAGAGCGTCTTATTTTGGATGTAAATTTAAGTAGTCTCTTGGATTCTAACTTTTTTTCTCCACTGCAAACGTTCACTATGCTTGATCGCTTATTTGCAACTTTCCTTTGCTACTTAGAGACATGCTTTTGCCTTTAATGAACTTGCAGTGTGAAAATAAATTCAAATGCAGCGTGTAATACTAAAAAGTTTGATACATCACGAAATGCATTCATGGTATATGCTATTATTGGAAAACCTTGAAGCTATCACCGATGGGAAGTCGCTTTTCAAGCAAAGGGTCTCTGTGTTCTCTACAAGAGACGCGGGCAGCGAAATATCTGTAAAATTTATGAAAACAAAATCGAAAGACAGTTCTTTTTTTCACCAGAACGCGGTACTCGACTATTATCCGCCGAAAAAAACAAGCCAGCGAAACCTTTGGAAAATACAAAAGATAATAAGCACTTGCAGAGAAAAACCGATTCTCTAACTGCTGTAGACAACAAATGCACAGTTTAAGGCATTTGTGCCATTCTCTTTTACACTCTGCCAGTTATATAAGTCCTGAAACCAAGCTCTAGAGTATCACAGCTTCAAACAAGTCCCAGCAAACTCAAATCAACCATGGCTTTCATTAAGGTAACTAGCATTGAATTTGACGTATTAATTGTCCTTTACCCAACCAATAACTATACTGCAGTGTGCTGTTCTGCTAACCGTGTCCGCGTTCATCTTGTCTGCTGCCGAGGACCTGAAAGGTGATTCTGCCGGATATGGCTACCTGGGTCCTGGATACAGACACAGACAAAGCAGCCCTGAAAACGAGCCGTACGGAATGCCCGGGTACGGACAACCTTCTTATGAACACGGACAAGGAGGTAAAGCTGCCGGTGCTTACGGACATCTACTTGCTTACGTAAAGGAACCGCAAGGACAGAAGAACAATGGATACGGTATTAATTCAGAGTGTAGTTCACCATAAAATATACAATTAGTAAGCGTTAAATGAACCTGAAACTTTTTCTACAAGCACAAAATTATATTTCAAGAGTATTTTAGATAACTACAACTGAGATTTCAACTGATTCTTAGTAATAATTATACTGGGTCCTGTTTTGTCGTGGTTTTCTCAAATTAAATTATTTTTCAGGACCGAGCTATGACAAGAAACCCGGAAGCTATAGCAGCTACTAAGCAGTTTTTCTGTAAAAAACAAACGAAATACTTCCAATGTAGTAACTTATATGCTCCTACGACAATATAATGCTATGACTTGAACACTCATAGGATGGAACTAAGATTCGAAAAATAAAAAAGGTATATGTCCTTTTTTGAATGCTTACAAAGTTGATTCATATTGTTGACCCTTATAAGACAGAGCATATAATTTGTCAAAATACTGTTTTTGAAAGAGAAAAAAATTTCTACGATTGATGAAACTTTCGTGGTAAGAAAACTGAATGTGAGAATCTCTTGTTTGAGCTCTTAGTTTTATTACGGGGAAAAGTAAATAAAGCCTCAAAGCTGAAGAGGCTTGAGTTTAAGCACGGATGCAGATGTATATCAAGATCTCCCCGGTAGCCCTGGTATCTGCGTAACTGTCTCTTAAGGAAGTTGTGAGGGTAAATGAGGACTAAGAACAAACTAAAATGAGATGCTGAGAGAAGAGGAAACGGACTGTACAGTGTGAAACGTTGCGTTTCCCCATACCTTACCTGTTGAAGTAATTTTGCCGGTATATCTTAAGCCCCCCGCCCCCCCCCCAATGGGTGATAATGACGATTGATATATTATTTAGCTATAATCAGTGCCGGACTTCCTTGTGGGCCAGCCCGAACATGAAATAGCCCCGCAAGACTTCAAGACTTCAATGGTTTTTTCACACCTTCAAGTGTCTGGTGGACCTTTTTCAACTTCAACCCCGAGGCCCAGGAAAGGTTAGATGCGACACTAATGCAGCAAAAATTAACTGTATCCTTTACTAATATTTAAGAGACAAAAGCGTGATGAACTTTCCAACTAAAAAGTGAAAAGAGAAAATGACTCGTTAGGAAAAAAGTCATAATTCTAGTCAACAAAATCATCCCCTTATTTGCAAATAAATGCATCAGTTCTTTACCAAGATACTAAGACAACGACGCTCCTTTTCAGAGGCCTTCTCTGCAGTGACCCCTGACTATGATGCACCAGCGCTCGTCAACGGCCATACCACGTAGAAAGTACCCGGTCCCGTCAGATCCCGGAAGTCAAGCTACGTCGGGCCCAGTCAGTACTTGGATGGGTGACCGCCTGGGAACACTGGGTGCTGTTGACTTTTTGCTTTTTGCTTTCGTCTTGGGCATGCTCTTTTACGTTTTGAATGTTGTTATCGCCATTAGCGTAGCTGAACAATAACGTCGCATAGCTGGAGAATTTGAAAGGCAGCCCTGCTAGAATCTTAATCAGTCACAAAACGCATGAATGGCTTCTGTTGGAACGAGACTATGCTGGCATCTAGGGGCAAAACTACTGATCTTCATTAGTACTATTTATTCTGCTGCTAGATGGCAGCAGTAAAATTGATCCCGTACATAATGGAGAGCATATTGAATCGGATCTCGAACTAGTCTTTAGTAGTTCACATGTACAATAATACAATATCGTGCGTGCAACTAGTGTACCACGAGTGAGCCGAATCTCTTACTACAAGACTATCGAACGAATGAAATCTCTACAACAAGACTATCGAACGAATGAAACCTCTACTACAAGACTATCGTGAGAAGGCAGCGAGGATGGTGACACTCTTTTCAGAGGCCTTCTCTGCAATGGGCCCAGACTGCATTGCACCAGCGCTCGTCAACGGCCATACCACGTAGAAAGTACCCGGTCCCGTCAGATCCCGGAAGTCAAACTACGTCGGGCCCAGTCAGTACTTGGATGGGTGACCGCCTGGGAACACTGGGTGCTGTTGACTTTTTCCCCGTTTTGTCGGAAACATCTCCGATACGTTTCTAAGACCGTGATGCCAGTCGCGCGACTGGTTCTACATTTTAAAGGACAAGGTCGTCAGAATCGTAACACTGAAAGCTCTTGATCTGCTCGAATGGGCCCCTGGCTTTGACATCTGGAGGCCAAAATACTTGCTAGTATACACTCTATTTGCTGGATGGGCAGCTGTCAAATGGAACCCCAACATTCATCTGATACCTAACGAAAATTCGCTTGTTTCGCACTTCGGAGACGGGCAGTCCTTCATCGTCCGGTATGGGCTTAGCTACGTACTTGCGTATAGTTGTCTTCGGATGGTTCTGAACTGAAGAAACAACTAATGTATGAACTCGATGACTCTTCCACGTCCAATCCAGTAGTCGCATTGACCCATAAAATAAAATAGTCTCTCAAGAACTCAATTATTTTGCCCCAAGAATACGCCGAATTTCACAGTTGGCAGAATGCATCATCGAATTCCCCCGAGACTCGAATAGACCTCAACGACTGGCTGATTAGCAATTATCACTGTACCAGCGAAAGTTACTATTCACAATGCAGCGACGTATTGTAGGTCCCACTGTCACGTGAACCTGAAGCATACGCACAAATAAGTGGTAAATCTGGATTGCGCTTGTTTTTTCGTCCATCTGGCCTTACAGACGGCAGAGCCATACACACTGGGTATCTTTGACGCATAATTTTCTAGTACTAGATGGCGGAAAAGTCAAGTCGCCAACGATCAACAACAACAAGCAGACCTATTCCAACTCAGTAGAACTAGGCCAAAACATGTTAGGCAACAACGAGATGCACCAGTTGTTCGCTGGGATACTTTTGACAACGAGCAGGGCGACACTCTCTTCGGAGGCGTTCTCTGCAATGGCTCACGACTGTAGTACACCAGCACTCGTCAACGGCCATACCACGTAGAAAGTACCCGGTCCCGTCAGATCCCGGAAGTCAAGCTACGTCGGGCCCAGTCAGTACTTGGATGGGTGACCGCCTGGGAACACTGGGTGCTGTTGACTTTTTCCCCTTTTTGTCGGAAACATCTCTGATACGTTTCTTAGACCGTGATGCCAGTCGCGCGACTGGCTCTACATTTTAAAGGCAGGGTGGTCAGAATCGTAACACTGGTGAATCTGCTCCCAACGAGGCCCCTGGCTGGACATCTGGAGGCCAAGTTACTTATTTGCATGCCCTAAGTATACAGTCTATTGCTAGATGGCAGCAGTAAAATGGATCACAATCCGATTGCCCCGAGAGTCGAATAGACCTCTCATGACCAGTGAATTAGGTAATGTTACCGGAAAAGTTGACAAGTCACAGTTCAGTGACGCATTGTAGCGTCTCATTGCCATGTGAATTGAAAGCATACGCATGGATAAGTGGTAAATTGGGATTGCACTCGGTTTCCGTGCACACGTACGGCAGAGCTACACACGCACAGACACACTGGGTATCTTTGACGCATAATATTCTAGCACTAGATGGCGAAAGTAGAGCCGCCAACGATCAACAACAACAAGCAGGCCTATTTCAGCTCAGTAGAAGTAGGCCAAATCATGTTGCGTAACAAATGAATGCATCAGTTCTTTACCAAGATACTAAGACAACGACGCTCCTTTTCAGAGGCCTTCTCTGCAGTGACCCCTGACTATGATGCACCAGCGCTCGTCAACGGCCATACCACGTAGAAAGTACCCGGTCCCGTCAGATCCCGGAAGTCAAGCTACGTCGGGCCCAGTCAGTACTTGGATGGGTGACCGCCTGGGAACACTGGGTGCTGTTGACTTTTGCTTTTTGCTTTCGTCTTGGGCATGCTCTTTTACGTTTTGAATGTTGTTATCGCCATTAGCGTAGCTGAACAATAACGTCGCATAGCTGGAGAATTTGAAAGGCAGCCCTGCTAGAATCTAATCAGTCACAAAACGCATGAATGGCTTCTGTTGGAACGAGACTATGCTGGCATCTAGGGGCAAAACTACTGATCTTCATTAGTACTATTTATTCTGCTGCTAGATGGCAGCAGTAAAATTGATCCCGTACATAATGGAGAGCATATTGAATCGGATCTCGAACTAGTCTTTAGTAGTTCACATGTACAATAATACAATATCGTGCGTGCAACTAGTGTACCACGAGTGAGCCGAATCTCTTACTACAAGACTATCGAACGAATGAAATCTCTACAACAAGACTATCGAACGAATGAAACCTCTACTACAAGACTATCGTGAGAAGGCAGCGAGGATGGTGACACTCTTTTCAGAGGCCTTCTCTGCAATGGGCCCAGACTGCATTGCACCAGCGCTCGTCAACGGCCATACCACGTAGAAAGTACCCGGTCCCGTCAGATCCCGGAAGTCAAACTACGTCGGGCCCAGTCAGTACTTGGATGGGTGACCGCCTGGGAACACTGGGTGCTGTTGACTTTTTCCCCGTTTTGTCGGAAACATCTCCGATACGTTTCTAAGACCGTGATGCCAGTCGCGCGACTGGTTCTACATTTTAAAGGACAAGGTCGTCAGAATCGTAACACTGAAAGCTCTTGATCTGCTCGAATGGGCCCCTGGCTTTGACATCTGGAGGCCAAAATACTTGCTAGTATACACTCTATTTGCTGGATGGGCAGCTGTCAAATGGAACCCCAACATTCATCTGATACCTAACGAAAATTCGCTTGTTTCGCACTTCGGAGACGGGCAGTCCTTCATCGTCCGGTATGGGCTTAGCTACGTACTTGCGTATAGTTGTCTTCGGATGGTTCTGAACTGAAGAAACAACTAATGTATGAACTCGATGACTCTTCCACGTCCAATCCAGTAGTCGCATTGACCCATAAAATAAAATAGTCTCTCAAGAACTCAATTATTTTGCCCCAAGAATACGCCGAATTTCACAGTTGGCAGAATGCATCATCGAATTCCCCGAGACTCGAATAGACCTCAACGACTGGCTGATTAGCAATTATCACTGTACCAGCGAAAGTTACTATTCACAATGCAGCGACGTATTGTAGGTCCCACTGTCACGTGAACCTGAAGCATACGCACAAATAAGTGGTAAATCTGGATTGCGCTTGTTTTTTCGTCCATCTGGCCTTACAGACGGCAGAGCCATACACACTGGGTATCTTTGACGCATAATTTTCTAGTACTAGATGGCGGAAAAGTCAAGTCGCCAACGATCAACAACAACAAGCAGACCTATGGATTTAATTAATTTTATTAAGTTAACCATTTTCTTATAAATGTAGGTCAACCGTCTTTGTTAGCAAATTGGTTATTCAAATCCCTTCGAGATTTTATACACTCGAATAGTTGTAATTGCAGGCTTAATTAGTTAATGTTACCAGGAAAAGAAATTTATGCCTCAATGATCGCATTGCAATAAAATGTTTTTGGGTCAGGTATCATGGGAATAGCCAATGTACGTATAAATTTGCATCACTGAATCGGAAAAGTTCAGTCTTCCAGCTGCCCTCGTTGATGCTACACTGTCCCTTCGCTTTGGATGCTCCCATTTTGCTATCATATTTGGTAAGTTTTCCTTTTTCTGTTACAGGGCAGCAAAGCATTTTCTTGTGTTTTTTCTGCATTTCATTAAATGAAAGTCTGGCTACATTTCCTTGCTTCTCTGGTTGTTGTTGTCTTCTGGTTATCTCGAGCAGGTTTGTTTCCTTCGCAACCCTGTACAAAATGCATTCAAAATTTTTTCGATGTTGCTTTTTATTAGTCCAAAAATTTGCTAATTGAAATAACCATACATCGTCCTTCGCAGTGTTCTCTTTAATCATCCTTATGGTTTGTTCAGTCTTAAAAAAAACGTGAAATTCTGTCAATAAAATGGTATTTAAATAAATCACTCGAAATAAAGAATAAGAACAATATTGCCACTTTTCTCTTTCCAAAACTAATGTACACGTGCTGCACAGCATCAGGAAAACCTGCACACTCCTGAGCACTCATTGCACCCCACACACAGCACATAGCGTGAAAAAGAGTTTTGTTCGGTCGATTCGCTTAAAATACAAGGAGGAGTTTCTCTACCTCCAAAATGAATCTTCGAACGTAGACGTCAATAGTAGCCAACCATTCGCCAAGTGGACAGCTGAGGTGTCAAAATGCGAATGTGGTCATTTTGACGTATGTGACTCCAGAGCTATACGCTGTAAATGTTCCACGCCTAAAATACTACCACTAGATGGCGAAAACCTAAGTCCCAAAACCTATTAAATTGTCCTATAGCCATCCTCGCAACGAAACTCAAATCCCCTGGCCCATCGTAGGACCCCAATCCAGCACTATATAAAACAAAAAAGTCCCAAATAACAAATAATTGCTTAGATTAAGTGAACAGATATGCCATATTCAGATCAAGTTATCGATGTGTTGTCTAGCACAATGTCTGTTGGTAGATGGCTTCAGTCAAGTTGATGAAGAGCAACGGCGCTGAGATCTGACGCCAACACAAAACTTAGCGGTGTACACAGGTGCCGGAAAACTGTGAGTGTACAAATTCAGCACCACAAATCCAGCAGGGAAAGTTTCTAGTGAGACTAGCGAGGCGCTTTCAAAAAAGGCTTGGTGTCCCTGAAAAGGGCCGGGGGTTGATGAGTAACCGCGAAAAAAAAAAAAAACGGTTTCAACCATCGAAGCCTTAGACGGTGTGGCCCTGACAGTTCAGAGCACAAACGACGTCCAGGCAGTAATGGTCTTGCGCTTGGCATGCTGGGTGTAGGTAACGGCATCGCGAATGACGTTGTCGAGGAACGCTTTGAGGACGCCGCAAGTTTCATCGTAAATGAGGCCAGAGATGCGCTTAACGCCTCCACGACGTGCAGGATGACGGATAGCGGGCTTGGTAATACCCTGGATGTTGTCGGGAAGAACTTCACGATGACGTTTGGCGCCTCCCTTGCCGAGTCCATTGCCTCCTTTACTGTAACCAGTCATTTAAGAATAGAAACAGTCTGAATTGGCAACAAGAATGCTCATGTAGCAAGCATGTTCTCCTTTATAAAGCTATGCTGCTTCTCTACCATTGGCTGAGAGGCCCAGTCAGCATCGAAAGGAGGAGTTTCCTTTGTTCATTGACACCCAATAGGAAGAAACCATAGGGTTGGGAGCCACGAACGTCCGCTTTCTCTCTTCAAACAACAAAGTGTCACAGTGATTTCATACTCAAACAGGCTAGTCTACGAAATGGTCACAGTATTGAGAACATTCAGTAACACGGCAAGTCCTATCTCCCCATGTTAATGCAGCGAGCAGAAAAGGCGCCAGATTTCTGCGAATGGTTGCTGTTGGTACTGGGTAAAGGCTGCAGTGAGAAAATCTAAGGCTGAGCGGCTGAGGCTTTGAGCGCTCGTAGTACCGACGGCACTCGTACGCATAAGTCTAGTACCAGTTTCGCGCTCGCAGCATTAACATGGGGAGATAAGACTTGCTGTTTTACTGGATGTTCTCTATACTGTGGAAATGGCGCGTACCAAGCAAACTGCCCGCGAGTACACCGGAGGAAAAGCCCCTCGCAAGCGGTAGTCCACCAAGGCTGCCCGTAAAAGCGTCCCGGCCAACGGTGGGGTCAAGACGCCTCACCATTACGTCCCGACACAGTTGCTCTTCGTGAGATACGTCGTCACCAGAAGTCGACCGAGCTGCTGATCCGCAAGCTACCCTTCCAACGTCTGGTGCGTAAAATCGCTCAAGACTCCAAGAACTGATCTACGCTTCCAGAGTTCTGCGGTGATGGCCCTTCAGGAGGCCAGTGAAGCTTACCTGGTTGGTCTGTTTGAAGACACGAACCTGTACGCCATCTATGCCGAGCGCATTACTATCATGCCAAAGGATATCCAGCTGGCACGTCGTATTCGCGGAGAACGAGCTTAATTTACTTGAATTCAGCGCCTAGAACCCACGGCTCTTTTGAGGGCCTCAAAACTGAACAGGAACGAGAAGTTCTGGCTTATTTTTATAAAATAGGTATCGATGTCTTGTGAAACCATAGTTAAGGCTGTATTACAACAAACTGCAAAAATGCTAGGTCCAATCCTGTTCCTTTCCTTCCAACTCGCACGCTTCGTAACTCCTGCTCGTCCCCAGATCCGAGGTAAGCTGAGAGGGCGTTATCTATTCACACAGTTGCCGTTAGGAAGATGGTCAGTCAAGTGGACCATCTATAACAGATGCAGTTTTTCCTTTTTCTGGGATCTGGCTATTTTCGTTTTCATTTTTCCTTTTAAATATTTCCAGAGGGATATAGTGTTTTTGCAGAAGTTCTTACGGTCAATATTATTCCGTGTTAGTCGGCGCGGGCGCGCGTTAATCATCCTAGCAGTAGCACACACTGTCAAATGAAATTAAATATAATAGGACATTGATACACTAGAAAAGATCATAAATTAAACTGAAATTATTTCCCATTTGTGTGTGTGGGGGGTGGGGCAGGAAGAGGGTTCGCAAGGGTATATCCGAACGATAAGCTGTAAAAACGGTGAACGCTCACTCTGACAACTTCTGAAGCAGGGCCCACCAGAGATACAAGGTAGCTGAAAACAAACCGAGCGGGCGAAGCCAGTGAGAAGTGCTGAGGGCAGAGATTTAAAACTAAAAGGTAAAATATACTACTGATATTGCTAACAATGTTCGAGAATGCCTCCAGATCAGCCACACGATGTAAGTACCAATATCAGTGCAATTTTTCTAAAATAGTACACACAACCCCAACATGCTTGATAAACTCACGAATTGTGATCCACTTTAACGCATAACCGCACAAGTTCGTGCAAGTTTTACTACTTGTTTGATACTATTACGGTTTTGTGTTAAAAAGGGAACACTAAATAGGCTACAGCAATGTAGAATGCAATTTACAACGCAACAATTAGACCTTTTCGTAAAGTTAATGGTGGCCCTAAAAAGAGCCGCTGGTTGAGACCAGATGTCGCAGAATAATTTATTCGGATTTGTCAGTTTTCTTGGCCAAAAGACAGCTTTGATGTTGGGCAGCACACCACCCTGGGCGATGGTTACTCCTGAGAGACACTGCTAACAGTTTCACGATTTTTGGTCCAATACCCTTGGAGAAATTCTCCAGACCCACCAGCCTAGACACTGGGAGAAATTCCCCATCAGAGGTAGGTTTACCTAGCGAATACTTCGCGGGTGGATATTTTCTCCCTGACTGGGAAAAATGCCCGTTTCACTGCTTTATTTCTCTTCAGTATGGTAGTTTTGATTCCACTCAATAGGAGTTTCTCTCTATGTATACTGCTATATATATGTGTATATTCTCTATGTATATGTAAGTCGTTATCTAGCTGTTCTCCAGACAACATCTATTTGTCATCTAGATATTGTCTAGGATAAACCATTGGAAAATTTTTTCATAGGTTATTTCTCACCACTTGTATAAAAGGAAATATCAAAGAACAGAAAAAAATCTAATGTGAGTCTAAAGTGGAGTAAGTCGATGCGAGCCTTTCGAGCAGCTGAGTCAGCAAGTCGGAAAGTAGTTAATAGAACGTGCACATTCGCCCTCGTTAAGATGATAGGCCTTTGGTAAGGCACTCTTGCTCCGTTACTAAACGCTAGTATCATAACGTTCAAAATCCGGATTAATTGCAGTATGGATCACCAATCAAGGCTAAATCACCCCAACAGATGGCTATACTCAAAGTTATCGTACCATTCAAGTGTGAAAGTAGTACAAGTCATTTTCAGTTTTAGTCAGTATGCACGACTGTATTTTACACATGGAAACATTTAATAAAGTAAAATTTATATGCAATACTTTTTCGTGATGTGTCCATTATTGCCGATTGCTCTTGATATGTTTACCAGTAGCAATGACTACTTGAGCTACTCTTAGCAGTTTCCATTTCCAGGATCGACAAAGTGTTTTAAATTCATTTTAGGTGCTATTGTGTGTATTGCATTCAGATTGAATCAACAGAGCTTCCATCATCACCACGAAATACTGTAACCATGCGTAGTATGGTTTCAACGAGATGTTATATTACTATCCAAGATTAAATGTTGCGATACGAAATATTGGCCTCAATGGTGCACATGTTTACACCTTGTTTGATGTAAAAGTAGCCACCCATAGCCCACGAGGATCCCCAGGAATTGCGGACAATCCAGTAGGGGACACCGTTCAAGGTTCCATAACCAACGAGAACAATCACGTAATCAGCACTGTCGCCATTGGTAAGACAAGCCGAGTCCGAGTAAACTCCGGATCTAGATATTCATCACAGTACTTTAAAGCCCATTCTACCATACCGCGATCATTAAAGTATTTCGAACATGACATATTTTACCTACTAGTAAAAGTCCAAGGAGCTCAGATAAGTTAAAGCAGTAGTTAGCGGTCCTTTCGTAGCCAACAGGGACTTCACAGTACCTGAGTTGGTCCTCGGTAAAAAAAAATAAAAACCTTTGTAGTAGCTTGTCAAAATTGCAGCTGACATCGTCTTCACGTATTTGCAAGTACCTGCTGTGTTAGTCTACAAGAAAAATAAGCAATTAAGACTTCAGCTATCTGTTCAGCAACATTATTAGCTATTATAACAATATTCGTTCGTTATGATAAACTCATCATGCAAGATACGAGTTCAACGGGGTGGACATTCTTTGTAACCACATAGAAACCTTAAGCTCTGTTTTATTATAAGTAGTACCTGTCCACTAGTATATGGGTAAGCAGCGAAAGAAGCCTGTCACGGTACCCTCATGATATACTGCCAAACATCCTGCTCCCAGCCTAGGCCACAGTCGTAATTGTTCATAAAGCAGTCAACCACTTGTTGTTCACTACACACAATGGGTACAGAAGGGTAAAAAAAATAAAGGAAAAAAAATTGCTTGCCAATGGCGATCACTGAACTTGTTCACAGAAGTAATTCAAATTGAAAGCTTACCTAAGCACGACTTTGGCGCCCTTGGCCTTGCAGGTAGCGAATTCGACAGGCGTAGTGGCGCCAAAAATCCAACAGGAACCGCAGTATCCTTGATCTTTCACGGGGGCATGCAGGTATGGTTCGACAGGTCAAGCTGACATCTAATACCCACAGGTTTAGTTAAATTTTATGATTACTGCGCCCAGTACCATAACAGCTGTATCACAAGTGACAAGTCGTTTATGATGTTAAGAAAAATAAACCTATTGTTAGGAAAAATAATGTACTGAAGAGGGCGGGGTGTCTTTCAAATTCAGACAAGTCACTTCGAGACGAGCCTCCGTGTTGGCTGGTGGACTCTTACGTCCCCGCAAAGGTCTTTTTTCTTTGTCAGTCTGACAGAAATACCAGGCGTTGTTCAGTGATATTATTGATAAGCGGGTCCATATCGAATATAACTCACCCAGTCGGCCAAGTAATTCAACTCCATGGTGAAGGTATGCTTTCCGCTCGCAGCCTCAGTGTTGTGCTTCGGGACAGCATCGTGTGCTTCTTCAAACTTCTTGCGCTGAGCGGATTCGTGGGCTAAGCTTTAATACTTCTTCCCATGCTTGTTCTACAAAACAGGTCTAATTAAGTTTCAAAAGTCGATCAATTCATACTAAATTTACCTTGGATTCCCAGTGTTGGGTTAAATCAGTAGGCTCGGATTGGGAATCAAAATCAAATCCTGGCTAACTTTTGCGTTTTGATTTCAAATCAAAATCAAATCAAATCAGTTTCCGAAGGCCTGATTTGATGATTTACAAATCAAAATTCAAATCAGTTCTTAAAATTGCGTATACTAGTTTCGTTGGTCACATAATCAGCGCAAAAGCGATGGCTGTTGTCACCATGCACCATTATACATGAGAGCGTTGTTTCAGCCATCGTTTGAATGACGGAACTTCTGACATTAAATTTTTAGAACAACAGTTTCCGAGTCAAGAACAATGTCAGTATCAAATAGTCTGTACTATTGTGTCCGAGCTGTCCAAGCACTTGTTCAATTATGGATGTTCTGTTACCAGCTGTAAAAAAGTCACGTACTTGTGGTGCATATGGACATGTGATTTCCAATTCCCTTGACCATGACTTACGTTTTGGAAGAGTTTTGGAAGTACTGAACATCTCGTCATGTAATGAAAACTCAATAAATTAAATAAATTTTAATGTTTTCGGGAGTAAAAGAAGTTAAAAACAAGAAATAACAAAACTTGATCTAATACCCCTACATTCGGCCACTTTGTGAGGAGATTATAATACTATCTCTATGGCGGATGTTTGACAAAACATGGATATTTTGGTTGTCTGTTTACTAAGGGTAAAACACGGCTTATTTCTGCAATATCGTTTGAGTGAGGGTAATTAGGTTTTGAATTTTTCTCAAGGACCGTAAGTTCTGTTTCAGTTCGTCGCTGGACTGCTTTTACAATAGAAACTTTCCTATCTCCTCTCACCTTCGCATTGTTGACTGGCAAACCTCTTGCGGCATTGGTCACCAATCAAATAAATGAACTCGATGTTGTGCTGAACGTTGAATTAAGAGTTAACTGAAGCAACGCACGAGAAGATTGGAGTTGGCGGGAAACTTTGGCAAATGTGGGGAGAAGGTAGGAGCAAGGGTGGGTAAACAAGCGAGTGTGAAGAGTTAAGGGAAGCATATAAAAGGGAAAACCAACAGGTTCGAATGAGGTATCTAATATGTCGGACGCTGTGAACTCAAGTTTCGAATGTAATCATATTTAGTGATTGCCGTATAGTGGTTTTGCCGACCTGGAGCATGTCAGCTGATCCGTGGCAAAACCTTACTGGCAGCCATCTTGTAATGACACTTCTGCTCAGCACGATGTAAACAAGCAGCATTTCCACAGTCTTTCAACTTTTTTTCAATGTTAAGTTCTCGTCAACGTAAAATTTTAGGGCCAAACTGTTTTTATGTTCGTCTGGCAGCTAGGAAGACCTCGAAAAAGACATTTGGGGATACTTAAAATTATTAAACCGTGATGGTCCTTACATCGTCGGCAAAAAAATTATGGAAAAGCGGGCAGGATCTGTTAAAGTGTATCAGTTTTCTTCAGTTGAACTCGATAAATTTCACAATTTTGTAAAAAGTACCTCTGAGCTTGTTCAAGATGCCCAAATGCCTCAAAATACCTGAACGTTGAAGGCTATCCTCTTCGTAAAAGCCATAAACTTGGATCGATGCTTTCGTTTTGTGCCAGTCCTTCACAGTAAAAAGCAAGGGTACAATATAATATTATTCATTCAATTATATAACACATACACAGGTTTAACTTCTCTAGGTCTAATAAAATCGAGTGTCTTCTCAGTCAGCGCGGGAGCAAAATATCAGAGAAGCTACGCTTTGAACGATACAGAAACAAATCTGTTTCGAAGATAGATCTTGCTGGGGGAGAGATCCTTCACCCAAAAGATGAAACGTGAAACGCGGGAATTGTGATGGGAATTCAGAAATACTGGCACACTACAGCTGCATGGAGAAGGATCCCAACATGCCAACGATAGCCTGTTCTTCGAGCACCTGTCTCGTCAAACATTTTCCTATCCCCTTGCCTCGGCCTGAAACTCACTACAAAGGACTTCAACCGTCTGGACTACAGAATAGTCTGCTAGACCCAAAAAAATCTAATAAAACAAATTCTACTGAATAATTCAGAATATTTTAAATCCATGTATCGTAACACGTAGCTGTTTTTGTCTTACGTTTTACTAACTACTTTGTAAAATGAGAATTCTTAACAGTTATTACTGTTTCTAACATAATACAAAGAACGAATAATTTTATTCAATTTGTACTGTCATTCACCAGTCAAACGCTTTTACTAAAGGAGAGCAATTCCGCTATACGACACATATCAACCCTGTTCCGAATAAACAGACCGTTTGCACATTATCCTACAGAGGAGATTTGTTTTGGACACAACTTCAGGTGCAGTAATGGGGGTGGTAGTAACAGGGCACAGGTTAATTCCTTCTTGATCTGAGCCGATGGTCACTGCATTCTCGAACTACGTCAGCTTTGCAGACGTCGCTTAAGAGGTCCAGAAATTCTCGGTCTCTTCTCAAGTAGCTGGTGGAGAGCAGTTTCCCTTCAGTTGTATTCTGCCAAGCAGTTTCTGGTAATCTGTGAACAAAACTTCTCCTAACTGAGTTTAGAAACGATGTCGTGTCTCGTGCGTTCATGAGTTCCAGATTTTGCGGTTTACTTCCAAGTTCCATCAATGAACCAGGTTAGCCTGCTATTGAAAAATGAGTTTTTGGAACAATCCAACGTTTATAATCGTCTCATTTACCTGATATGAACTGCGAAGTTAAAAATTGAGTACCATAACATTTTTAATGCTACTCTTCTTTTCTCGCTTAATTCTTTCACTTTTCCTTCGAGTTCAGCCTTGTGGGCTCTTCAGTATGAATTATAACCGTAAATTTTGCTGTTTGACATTTTTAAGTAATGGAAACAAATGTGAAGGCCTGTGAAAACACTAGTAGTTTACATCGCGCTGAGTAAGAGTGTCATTACAAGATGGCTGCCAGTAAGGTTTTGCCACGGATCAGCTGAAATAGCCTCCCGGTTGGCAAACCACTTTAGCTACGATAAAAAATTTGTAAGGTTGCATTACTGTATACTAGCATAGGACCAAAAGAGAATCATTTGTAACACGCTGCAGTATAGATCGGCATTACCACGAAACAGTTATAAGCCTGGAATCTCACTTCTTAATTGCTCCCGACATGGAATAAGCACCAGCGCCAGAACGGATCTTTCCATCAGGCGACCTTTTTGTTTTTGGCCCAGACAAAACAGTTACAGTATATTTGGGTCATTGTATTGTATACATAATATCTCTTTACATAGTAATGTATAACATGTAATTGCATAGCAATAGAACTAGTCCGTCGATGGCCTGGATGTGAGCTACTCGGACCACCTCCCACCGTCTACACCTCTCTTTCAGTCGGAGCAATCCTTCGTTGTATGGTAACCCTCCACCCCATAGACCGTAGACAATGTCCAGACAGTGTAGGTGGCGACTTAAGATTGCAAGTTTCTTTCCGGAAAACATTTCGGTGTCGTGGACCAAGGACCTGAACAAAACGATCCACTAGAACCAATCGAGCGGAGAACCAAACCCTCCAGGCCTCTAAACTGGGTCCTTACAACATCTTCCAAAAGGGATCCCATCAATCCACTGTCACGAGGTACATCTGTTGTATGTGGAACTTGAAGGATCCATCCGTGGCGATGACATAGTTATTCTCTAGTTGCTGTAGTTGGGTGATCCCTGAAAGTCTCTACGATAGAAAATGTTATTTCATTCTTATAACAATTTGGAGATGGACGAAGTACTTACTGACCACACCGAGAAGTACTGTACATGACTGAAGCCATACTAATCTACTCGAACAAGATTATGCTTCATAATTTTTTTTTCTCTCTGCTCACTGTGGTTCGTGGATGTGGTGGAATATTTCTTCATTCTTCTAAGCTGCTGGCTTCATTCTTTGAAAAGCTGTATGAAGCCACCAAAACTTAAGACAGCATTAGTCATAGCTGCTTGGTCCAAGAAGGGATCGCATAAGAAGGCACCTTTTCATTCGACTGTCCCAATGGACAACCTTTATCTGAACACTTCGGCGAAAAGAGTTTGGCTCGAACATCGAACTTAGCTTACCGAACTCAGAAATCGAATCGTTCAGAAGGATCAAATTTACCGCGTAAAGCTTTCGGAAAATTTTTCCAAAAAAAAAAAATTGTTTCTAATTTACTTCACAAAAACTCTAAGAAACAAAGTTTCACGCTTTCGGGCTTGAACTTGGTCTAGCAGTGATGTCACAGTCCCATAAACCTGTACTCTTGAGATAGCACCTCCATATGGACCAGCCTAACATACAAAACCTGGCCTCTAGAGGCAGTGTATAAATTTTTATAGTATCTAGTTTTCTATTCTACGCTAGGTAGCGTACTTGCGTTAAATGAACTAGGAAAGCAACAAATATTCTGTGAATAGGTTATCACTTTACCGCTAGATGGCGTGAAAGATAGTTTTGTTTTCGTACTAGATGGCGCTAGATTTCAAATCTTCCAAATGCTTCTGGCAAAATGAATACGGTCTGGGAGTATCCCCACGCCACGCTACTTTCAGACGCAATACCCGACCTCAAAGTGTACTCTCTTTGATCGCGTTTTGCGGCTCTTGTATTTAACATAAAAATATGAAAAAAATATTTTTAGTTAGACCTAAGATACCTCTACGGAACTGACTATTTTTTATTCAATTTTTCACAAGTGGTTCGTTAGTAATATGAACTTGAAAGTAAAGAAAAAACAGGCATTTTTTCGAGTTTTTTCAAGTTTGCTCTTAAACCGTCTCGAAGTATGAAACTTTCTTGATGTCAGTTTGTTTCTCTTGCTCAGACAAACAAAACCTTTTTTTAATTTTTGCTCTATGACGAAAAATAAGGGCGCTAAAATTTTTTTTCTGTTTTGGAGCTCGTAAAAAATCAAGGTTTTTCGCGATTCTACGGAAAACGGGTTTGCAATTTCTCCTCAAACCGACAGAAATGAAAACTTCATGAAAAAATACGTCTTTTGACACTAAGAACATCGTTTTTGATGCATTTGGACAACCACGGGAAGAGAAAAAGGCTCGCGAATTGGTAGTTTTAGCATGTGACTCCTAGATGGCGTTGTACAGAGCTTTATCTTGAACGCTTAAAAAACATACATTTCCGTACTGAATTCACTTTAAATAATTCTTGATGCAGGATAAAAATATTTAATTAAACAATATGCAGCAAGATTGATTTTAAAAGCTAATAAGTTGAGCGCCATCTACCAGAAGCAATGCCAAGTATACTTGCATCATGGCGGAACACGTGGAAAAGGCCGCTTCAGTCAAATTTTGGGATCCTTTTTCTCTTCCCGTGGTTGTCCAAATGCATCAAAAACGATGTTCTTAGTGTCAAAAGACGTGTTTTTTCATGAAGTTTTCATTTCTGTCGGTTTGAGGAGAAATTGCAAACCCGTTTTCCGTAGAATCGCGAAAAACCTTGATTTTTTACGAGCTCCAAAACAGAAAAAAAATTTTAGCGCCCTTATTTTTCGTCATAGAGCAAAAATTAAAAAAAGGTTTTGTTTGTCTGAGCAAGAGAAACAAACTGACATCAAGAAAGTTTCATACTTCGAGACGGTTTAAGAGCAAACTTGAAAAAACTCGAAAAAATGCCTGTTTTTTCTTTACTTTCAAGTTCATATTACTAACGAACCACTTGTGAAAAATTGAATAAAAAATAGTCAGTTCCGTAGAGGTATCTTAGGTCTAACTAAAAATATTTTTTTCATATTTTTATGTCAAGTACAAGAGCCGCAAAACGCGATCAAAGAGAGTACACTTTGAGGTCGGGTATTGCGTCTGAAAGTAGCGTGCCGTGGGGATACTCCCAGACCGTATTCAAATTCAAAGTTGAAGTCCATTGTAAACACATAAACAGTTTTAGCAGGTTCTGGAAATATATTGGATTTCTACTATTTAAATACTATTATCATCAACTGTTATTTCTCTAGATAGTTTTGTTAACAGGCGTCTTTGAATACATTTTTCCGAGCCAAAGAACAGAAACCTGAACTGAAAAGATTCTGGCATATTTGACATACCAAAATATAACAAAAAATAATGAATAAATAAGTTTTTGTTATATATAATTTAGTGAAAAGAAATAAAGATAACGATAATAATAAAATAAAAGGGAAAAAAGTAACCAGCATTCCCTTTTATGTATACAGAGGACGGACATACCTGCCGTAGGATTCCTCCGTTATCTTTTTCAAACGTTTCCTTGGATAAAACACTTAAGGGCATTTCTTTTCTTTGTTCAAAACACTTACTATACAAACTATTTATTTTGAATGTAGTTATTCAGAAATAGTTCCGTAAATTCGGAAATTTGCGTGTTGGAAAACGCGGTTCGCCAAAAAAATGAATTTTGTACTCATCGTTGTCAGTAACCGGAATGCCAGTAACCGGATTTGTTTCGAGAATCGATTACTAATTATTTTTTTATTATTAATGTGCTAAAATTTATTTTCTTTTATAAAAACTTTATTTGTATAGTTAAGAATTCTGAAGTATTTTTGTGATTACTGTAATCATGTAAGAACGATTACTCGGCAAAATTTTTTACTGTTTGATCACATGTTCTTCATAACATGGATCACAGGCACAGCTGCTGTGATATTACAAAATTCTTATAAATTTGTCTAACAAAAATATTAATAAATTCGTTAAAAAAAAGTTGGATTAAATTACCTTAAATTTGTTGAATGAATATGAATGATATCTATATAACTATAATTAATCTTCAAAAATGTATTTAAATTAAATGTTGTACTCATGCGAGCCAAAGAAACTGATTACTTAATAACGGTTACCGATTACTCACAATTCAAATCAGCCAATCAGATTCCGCGTTCCATTCTTTCTTCCTCTCCTCATCTCTTCAGGCGCTCAGTTTTTCAGTTGGTCGCGAGACCTCAATGAGGAAAGGTGGTCCTTCGTGTGCCTGTCCTGAACACGAAGAAAAAAATGTGAACATTTTTTCGAAAGCCCGAAAAATCCAATACATTTCATATCAACAAGTCACCCGCACACGATTTATAGGATTTTTTGGAACGTTTTAAAATTACTGATAATTAAAAATTTTGTGAAGTGAATCTGTAAACAAAGTGACGTTCTTTTCCTCGTGGAATGCCTGGCAAGCAGCGCCATCTGTTGGCGGGTGAAATGTTTATCTTGGTTTCACGTTACACCAGGTCATTATTTCCTCAATTATCTTCTAATTATCACTAAAACTTAACACGGAAAGCCTATCGGCTTATCAGTAATTTCATTACGAACCCGTAGACCCGCCATTAAGCCTAATTGGGAGAATTCTCTAGCGAGTAAACGGGAAAAAGAGACTAATATGGTGATTCCTTATTCTTAGAAAAAGAATCCCAAGAGTTGCGAACCCCCTTTACCAAGTCACGTGCTCACTATCGCGTCTCTTATTGGCTGTTATCGTTTGTACGTCTCTTTAAAAGGGTAAATTGACGTGAATTAACGCGGAAGCTTGTTTAAAAGGTCGTTCAAGGTCGTTCAAGGTCGCACAGTTTAAAGTCGGGAAGTTCCAGCGTCAGTTGACGTCAATTGATGGCCCATTACAAGATGCAAGAAAATTCAAAACCGGTTCTAAGGAGGGGGTCCGCTACTTACGTAATTCATTGAGTTATCAACTGTTATCACAGACCCCTCCATTTCTTCCATTTAATTGCTTATGGTTTTATCTTGTCGTTTACCTTAGGGTTTGAAAGCTTTTTGTTCCCCTAAGGTAAACCTTTAAAGATTCTTTAAGATTCTTACGTGAGAATGATTCCCAGAATCAAGAATCTCAACAAAGAATCTTGAGCGTATATTTACTTTTGTGGCATATTCAATTTCGCTTCGCCAGTGATGCGTGTACTCTAAATTTAACCTCAAAAAACTTTCTCGTCATATGTCTGTAATGATATTAGTATATATTATGTAAACCCCACTACGGTGCAGTGCATTCTGGTCTGAAATGTGAGACAAGTGAGGCCGCGTCAAAAAGTAGTATGAGAAATAATTGACGAATTGTTGAAAACCCCACTAGGGTACAGTGCACCCCACTATTATCCAGTGCATCCCACTACGGTGCAGTACATCCCGGTCAGAAATGTAAGAAAAGGGTAGTTGTGCTAAAAAATAGTGAGGCGAAGAATTACAGAATTATTGAAAATTCCACTACGGTGCAGTGCATCCCACTACGGCCCAGTGCACTCCGTTCAGAACTGGAAAGAAGTTCAACTGCATTGAAAACTAGGAGCTTCTTAAGAAAAATGTACTCTTAAAACCCCACTACGATGCAGTGCAACCCACTACGGCCCAGTGCACTACACTTAAAACTTAAAAAAGTGAAATAGCTCTGAAAATTCGTAGCTTTCCGAAAAACATGCAATTTTGAAACCCCACTACGGTCCAGTGCATCCCACTACGGCCCAGTGCATTCCCCTTATATCCCAGTCTATACAGACAATGCGTATTAAAATTTATAAAAACCTTGATAAAAACCATATAAGAACCTACTGAAACGCATTAGCGTGTCATATCATATGCAAATCATCAGTTTTCACACACACGGCTTCAGAAACACAAAAGCTTCTCCAGAAACACACACACACACTCGACTTTCTTATTTCTTTGTTCCAGACACGTACAACTCGAGTGAAAACCTCATCTGGCTGAGTCAATTGAGAACCATTGAAAACTGATTCTATACTACACGGGTGTGAGAAATATTGGGGAACCCCACTACGACCCAGTGCATGTGCACTACGGCCCAGTGCTTATTGTTTAAAATTTGAAATCTGGAGTATTTTGAAACCCCACTACGACCCAGTGCACCCCACTACGACCCAGTGCAACCCACTTACGCTCAGTGCATTACGTTTCTAATGTGAAAAAAGTGAATTGCACTGGAACGTAGTGGGACTTGCGTAACTGCAGTAACACTAGAACCCCACTACGGCCCAGTAGGTGTCTTTTCAACCGAAGAAAAAAGCAGTTAAAGCCTGCCGCACTGGGCCGTAGTGGGGTTAAAAGTATGTAATTTTTATATTAATGCCGTGCCGTTTATAAAATGGCACGCTAGTTTATACTTGTTTGTTTTAGTTAATTTAGTTAGTAGCTGGCTAATAGGTTACTAGTCTGTTATGGGAATTCCTTTACTTACTAACTAGTAGCTACTTTGAGTGGCTAGTTACTTAGTTAGCACCGAGTACTTACTAAGGTAGTTAGTCGCTTAGGTAGTTATATTTAGCTACTTAAGTAGTTAGCTTACCAAAAACTAACAGCTACTGAACTATTGTTTGCTTACTGTTTCAGGCACGTGCAACTCCTGTGAAAACCTCATCTAAGAGCGTCAATTGACGTCAATTGAGAACTTACCTTCCGCGGGTATGAACCGACTCAGTATCTAGTTAGCTAGCTTGCTAGTAACGTAGTTTGTAAGGCTAACTCGTTAGTTAGACAGCTACTTGATTTGGTAGTAAGATACTTTACAAGTCAGCTACTAAGTAGAAAGTCACTAAGCTAGTGAGTAAGGTAGTCGATAGTTAGCTAGCTTCCTAGTAAGGTAGCTAGTGGAACTAGTTAGTTTGCTGATCAAAACTGTTTTGGCAGCAAAAGATAGTGAGTAAATCAGTTATCCCAATAGTTTACTAGTTAGTAAGTTAGTAAATAGTCCGGTAGCTTGTTAGTCAAGTAGTTAATAAAGGTAGCTAGCTAGCTAGTTCAGTAGGAAACTACTTAACGACTAACTTACATGGTCAGTTAGTCAGTTAGCTAGTTAGTAGTTACTTAGGTAGCATGCTAGTTGGTTAACTACTTAGTTAGCTAGCTAGTCAAACAGCTATTTACTGCTACTAGCTACTCACTTAGCAACTTAGCTACTCGCCTACTTAGCTACTCGCCTACTTAGCTACTCGCCTACTTAGCTACTAACTAGTTGAACTAGCTAGCTAGTCATTTAGTTAGCTACTTTTACTATTAACTAAACTAATTTTTACTATTTTTTTAGATTTTTTTACAGGTAGCAAAACAAAATGGCGTCTGCTACCCCGTTCTGGTTGGGTCTGAGTATCGCAGGTCCCGTTACTTCGGTACCAAGTATCGCTCTGCTACGTCTGCTGCACTCATCCAGGGTATCGTGGCGACCCCTGGACATACTCATCGTTACCCTGTTGGTAGCGCAGCTGACTGCTACCCTGCTGACCTTCTGCTTCAGCGCTGCTACCCTGCTACGTAGCGCCGGACTGCTGGAGAAGCTGCTATCGGGTGGTATCGAGACTCCGCTGTGTGCTACCATAATGGGTAGCTGGTCCGCTGCTCAGACGCTTCATGCTACCACACTAGCTTCGGTAGCAGTCGACCGGCTACTGACGATACGTTGGCCTTACAAGTATCGACTGAGTGTCCGGAAGACTCAGTTGCGCTACCACGTGGTAGTGCTGAGTGTCGTAAGTATCCTAGTCGGAGTAGCTACCCTCTTCGCCGGTAGCAACGCGGTAGCGGACGATACGTGTGTCTTCCTACCGCATCTTCTCGATACCCGGTTTGCTATCTTCTGGGCCTGCTTACACGGAGCTCTGTTTCTTGCTACCCTGGCTGCCACCTTGACGGTAGCAGTCACGGGTATCATGATACGTTGCTGCGGTAGCGATATGATCGGCTCCGGTTCCGACCTCCGCACCCTTGGCACTACGTCCGATACCTCTGCAGCTTCCGGTACGCTTACTACCCAGGTAGCAAGGTATGGCGGTAGCACGCCGGCATCCTCGCTGACGAGACCAAGTAGCGATACCCACAACGAACCTACTAGGATTGAAGTATCGGGAAGAAACCGCAACAGACACTTGACCGCGGTAGCAGTGCTGGTGGTATCGTACCTGACGTATCATCTACCGCTACTCGTAAGTATCATCTGTATTATATCAATGTATCTTTCTTATATATGTGAGAAATTAATGTTGATAACATGACGATAACAGGTGATAACACACATGCACATGGAGCAGTGTTTCAGTTTTCCCTTTTCCCTTTTTCCTCCTTCCCTTGTAGATGTAAAGTTTAAGTTTAAGTTTCCTTTTTCTCCTCTACCTAGGACATCAAGCTTTAACACTTCTACATTATTTTTTTCCTGATTTTCCCCCTTATGAGACCCGAGTTTTCCCTTTTGAAGGGAATTTCCCTGCAAAGTAGAAGCACCAAGTTGCAGTTACTATTTATTCTAGGGGTTAACGAGCTCTTATGGGGGTGAGTAACCCTCCCGCCAAGCCTATTGAATCAAGTTACTAGGCCTACAGAGCCTCATTCAACCAACCCTCCGGCGCGGTAATGCGAAAATGAGGAAGAAAACAAAATTTCCTGATAATAATAACATTGTAATCATATTTTGTACTCTTGTAAAGAAACAAAGCCGTAAGAATAGTAATTCTACTATAACTATAACTACTACTACTACTACTGCTGCTGCGTCTGCTACCGCTACTTCTACTTCTCCTACCATTACTAGTGACTCATCGTCTAGAACTACTACTATTTCCTCTACTGCTACTACTACTTCCCCTTCTTCTTCTACTACCACTACTGCTGCCACCACTATTATTTCTTCCTTTACTGCTACTACTACTGCTGCTACTTCTACCGCTACTAGTGTTAGGTACGCATGATAGGTATTACTAATTAATAAAAATTCCAGTATTACTACTTATTATATTTCTTCTTATTATTATTATTATTATTATTATGATATACTTATGATTAGCATTATTGCTACTAGTTACTACATTACTACTACTCCTAGTACTATTACTACTACTGCTGCTGCGTCTGCTACCGCTACCTCTACTTCTCCTACTATTAATAGTGACTCATCGTCTAGAACTACTACCATTTCGTCTACTGCTACTACTACTTCTCCGTCTTCTACTACCACTACTGCTACCACCACTACTACTTCTTTTACTGTTACTACTACTACACTTCTACTGCTACCATTACTTGTAACACTGCTTCTATTATTTTTACTACGACTACTACTACTACGATTACTACTAGTAGTGTACTACTGCCTCTCTTTTTCCTTCTTCTTCTACTGCTACTATTACTACTACCATTTATCATACTACCAACTTTTATATTATTCAATTACAAACTATACTACTATACTACTACTGCTTGCTTTATTTCATCTACTACTACTACTACTACTGTTACTATTACTGCACTTCTTACCCCTATTACCACTACTTCTACTATTCTACTACTTGTGCTTGTACCGCTACTACTACTACTTCTTCTTCCTCTGCTATACTACTACTACTGCTATTTATTACTGAACTACGAGCTTACTTTTGTGTGAATGGTTCTTATTAAACATCGTGGGAACAATTGACTATTGAAGTTGAAATTCAACACGGCAGCCAAAAATCGGCAAAATTCAATTTCCGGCTTTCAATGGCGAAAATCTGCGGGGGTCACATTTCTCAATGATCGTGAAGAATCCCTAAGAATCTTGAATCAAGAATCACTCTTGGAATCTGTGAATCTTGGAGATTCTCATGGTTCTTGAGAATCTTGGATTGCCGAACAGTAGAATCTAGAGAAACATGAAGAATCTCCAAGAAGCTTGAATCAAGAATCATTCTTAGAACCTGTGAATCTTGGAGATTCTCATGATACTTGAGAATCTTGGATTGCTGAACAGTAGAATCTAGAGAATCATGAAGAATCTCCAAGAAGCTTGAATCAAGAATCATTCTTAGAACCTGTGAATCTTGGAGATTCTCATGATTCTTGAGAATCTCGGGTTGCTGAACTGTATAATATAGAGAATCACAAGAATCTCCAAGAATCTTGAATCAAGAATCATTCTTAGAACCTGTGAATCTTAAAAAGTCTTAAGATTCCTAGGAATCTTGGATTGCTGAACTTCAGAATCTAGAGAATCATGAAGAATCTCCAAGATTCTTGAATCAAGAATCATTCTTAGAACCTATGAATCTTGGAGATTCTCATGATGCTTGAGAATCTTGGATTGCTGAACAGTAGAATCTAGAAATCATGAAGAATCTCCAAGAATCTTGAATCAAGAATCACTCTTGGAACCTGTGAATCTTGGAGATTCTCATGATTCTTGAGAATCTCGGGTTGCTGAAATGTATAATATAGAGAATCACAAGAATCTCCAAGAATCTTGAATCAAGAATCACTCTTGGAATCTGTGAATCTTGGAGGTTCTCATGATTCTTGAGACTCTTAGGCTGCTGAACAGTACAATCTAGAGAATCATGAAGAATCTCCAAGAATCTTGAATCAAGAATCATTCTTAGAGCCTGTGAATCTTACAGATTCTCTACATTCTTGACTAAAGAATCATTCTTGCCCGCAAGAATCTTCGAAGAATCTTCTCGTGTAATCTTACACTCTCCATGAATCTCACCATGATTCCCAAATTCTTCTAAGAATCCCAGAACCATTCCCTTTAATTTTTTTCTTTGAGAATTTTCCAAGAATCTTCCCATATATCTTACACACTCTTTACGAATCCCACCATGATTCCCAGATTTTTCTAAGAATCCCAAAGTTATTCCCTTTGTTTTAACACGTTTTTCTTTTCTAAAAATTTTCTTTACGGCCTTGGATAAACAGAAGAATAGGACGCGTGAAAAATTGATATCGTGACACTCGACAATTTCCCAATTCCCCAGACAACTCGACAAATCCCCCAAAGGGTTGCCTTGGGAAATTTCCCCACTCTGTTTTAGAATCGTTAAATATTCAGCAAATAAAATTCTTCCCAATTTTCCCTGATTTTCCCCAATTTTCCCCATTTTCCGCCATTTTTCCCTTTTCCCCTCATTTTCCTCATTATCTCATTTCCCCTCTCCCTCCATTTTCCCCATATTCCCTGACTTTTCCTTATTTTTCCCTTTTTTCTTTTTTCAAATTTTTTCCCCATTTTCCGCAATTTCCGCCATTTTCCCCTTTTTCAAAATTTTCCATTTTCCCCTCATTTTCTCATGATCTCATTTCCCCCTTTTCCCGCTTTTCCCGCTTTTCCCTTTTTCCGAAAATCCCAAATCTTCTCATTTTTCCAATTCTCCCTTTTTTCCCCATTTCCCCAAAAGTTCCCCTCATTTTCCCCTTATTTTCCTCTCTTTTCCTCTCTTTTCCCAGTTGATGCCGTTTCCACTTGATTGAAAAGCATTATTTTACAAACAGTTCAGGAAATGTTATAATAAATGCAAATGCTGTTCAGAATGAATCGTGGATTGTAGCGAATATTATTATTATAACAAATTTTTAATTAATTGAAACTAATGAATAACAATTTGCACATAACAAGTAACTATAATCTAATTTAGTATAATTTGATATCATTATTGATGTAAAAATTTTTTTCCAGTGAAAGTTTCCGATCAACTTTCGCTTTATGGATTCTTCTGCTTCTCCATAAAAGGATTTACTATCTCTTTGTGTTCAAACAAAAGAAGAAATTTTCCGGGTAAAAATATGCGGTTTTCTTACATTTTGCTAACATCACGTGATTCTGGGAATGATTCTTAAGGTTCTTTCACATGATTCCTTAACGCCATGTCTTGCTTGATTTCTGAGAATCCTAAGAATCTCACCAGGAATCTTGAATGATATCCTTGTTGTTACTTTTTGCCCAGGAATGCGGTAACGTTGTTTAGGGAAGTTGCAGACCCCCCTGGTTGAATGTTTGTTACCCTTGGGGGGTTCAAGCAGCGAAAAAGGTTTGAACCTTTTTCCAAGGTTGTCTCGGTTCGGTTTGCCTTTTGCGTGCCACACCAATCAGTATGGGTGTTGTTCGCGTTAAGAGGATTCCTGCGGCAAGATTCTTGGGATAAGATTCTGGAGGTGCTGGAAGATTCTTGGATGGGATTCTTCAAGAGTCTTGGGATGTTGTAAGATTTTTGTTTACGATTCTGTATGAATCTTAAAATGCTGATCGGTATAAGAGATTCTTGTTCTAAGATTCTTGCAGTAAGATTCTTGGATGAGATTCTTTAAGAATCTTAAATTGCTAGAAGATTACGGATAAGATTCTTGCAGTAAGATTCATGTTTAGGATTCTCTATGAATCTTAGAATGCTGATTGGTATAAGGGATTCTTAGATAAGATTCTTGTAGTAAGATTCTTGGCGAGTCTTGAGATGTCATGGAAGATTTTTGAGTGAGTCTTGGATAGGAATCTCTGTGAATCTTAGAATGCTGTTCCGTATAAGAGATTCTTGGACAAGATTCTTGATTAAGATTCTTCATGAATCTTAGAACCGGAATGATTCTTGGGCGGTGACATTCTTGGATAAGATTCCTTTTAAGTTTCTTGGATAGGAATTATCTATGAATCTTAGAATCCTGTTTTGCAAAAGAGATTCTTTTTAGTAAGATTCTTGGATTAGAATCTTGAGATGATGGAAGATTCTTAAGAATGATTCTTGTAGTAAGATTCTTTGGATAGGACTCTTCATGAATCTTGAAGTTTTGTAAGATTCTTGGATAAGATTCTTAAAGAATCTTACGGATTTCATTTAAAGATTCTTTAGAGATCTTAACAGAATGATTCTTGGGTAAAATTCGTGGGCTTCGATAAGTCAGGAATCTTAAGAATCTTTTAAGATTCTTTTTCTAGAATCTTATGACCACAACTCTTTAAACTGTTCCAGTTTTCTTTTAAAACCACTATAGAAAACACAAGGTTTTCATAACTGTGGCTAACCGAACTAGGGGGTCCGAAACTTAAAGATGTTATCAGTGTTATGAACCTGTTGTCAATTGTTATCATCTTATCATCGCACCCCTTTCTCTATTATGCGGTTAACCTGTATTATTACTTTTATTTTCTACCATTTATTTTCCAAAAAAAAAAACATTTTAAAAACAAAGTTCTCAAATTTGTGTAAAACAAGAATTAAACCAAATAATTCGACAATAAATTTGACACCGAAATTGTGACGGCCTTGTGACAATTTTCACTTTTTTCCCAATTATTTTAAATGTAAAAAATTGAAATATTGAAAGAATTGCGTAAAATGAGACAAAATTTATTTCGCGTATTTTTCAAAGGAATTAATAATGACAATAATACTAGAAATTTAACGAAGAATCAAATAAGAATCTTACTATGTAGAATCTTATTAAAAGAACCTTTATATATCAAAACCTAATAGAAAAGTACAATAAATTAATTAAATAAACCATAAATTAGGGAAACAATTGTTTAAAAACATATTATTTACATCAGTAAAGTTTTAATTGTTAATTATTGTTAGTTTTACATCATTATTAATCCTTTATCTACTTGAGTTAGTGAAATTGGTTCACGTACATTATGTTATAACTTGTAGTAATTACCGAACCATCACATACTTGTATCAATATTAATACAAGTTAAATTAAGTACTAATTAACTGATTGTTATTCACTGTTGTAGGTTTTAACGATCCTAGGCTCTTCATTCCAATGGATCCTTCCGGATTGGCCCTTTGCTCCAATGATCCTAGGCCTAGGACTGATACAATCGATCCTGACGATGATTGCCTTGGTCTCTGTGGATCCTTTCGTTCAGGCCTGGATCAAGGAATCCCTCAGACCGCAATCCTTCAAGAAACCAACGATCCTGCAGCGACCGAATTCACTTTCTAATGATAACCTGACTATGCAACCCAGTATCTCCACGCTCAAAATCGGTTAGTTAACTGACTACTTACTACTTACTATTTGACACTATTAAGACTTCAAGAATCTCAAAAGAATCCTTAAGAATCTTGGAAGGATCTTAATTTTGTATCTGGTTTGAATGAATGAGGAGAGAACCCAGTTAGTTATACTAACTACTAACTACGGACTATTTCAAATGTTTTAAACTGTCAAGAATCTTGAGAGAATCCTTAAGAATCACAAGAGAATCTTGCAGGAATCTCCAAGAATTGTACTCTTGCATCTGATTTTCAAAGACTAAGAAAGAAACAGTAAGTTAGTTACTATAACTACTGACTATTTAGACTTCAAGAATCCTAAAAGAATCTTAAGAAAGAATCGAATCTTATAAACGAATCTTGATTTCGTAACTGTGCTTTAATAGACGAGGAGAGGAACTTCAGGATCGGACTCTATTCGCAGGATACGACCGAAGTCAAGTTTCCTCTGACCAACGGATCCTTGTTTGCGCATCTAGTTAGTCCGCCTGCCGCTGATGGCGCTAGAGGTGAACTAACTAATCCTAAGTAGTAGTAGTAGTAGTTGTAGTAGTAGTAATTTTTATAGTACTGGTAGTAGTAGCAGTAGTGGTAGTGAGAATAGTAGTAGTAGTACGAATGTAAGTACCGTAGTTGTAGTAGTAGTAGCATTAGCAGTGATGATGGTATAAGTATTGTACAATCTGCCGAATCCTTGAGACACTCATGCTCATCTGCATTGCAATTAAATACAGAGGATGTCCACTTATATAACAGATTACGTTTTTATCACATTTTCATGACTATTATTCATACTACTACTACTACTACTACTATTACTACTACCACTGCTACTACTACTACTACCACCACTACTACTACTGCTACCACTACTACTACTACTACCACTACTACTACTGCTACTAATACTACTACTACCACCATTATCATCACCATCACTAATACTAATATTCTTACGTCTCTCCCCAAAACAGTTCGTAGGACATCTCGCTTAGGCATCTGCAGTCTTCCCAGTCCGACCAGTGCGGACCCTCCTCCATGCCTCTCCACGTTCCAGTCGCGTCCTGCGTTGATCCCTCGCATGGAACCGCTGTACAGCGATCCGCTCCCCAGCATCCAGACCAGTTTCTCTGAAGCCACGACCCGCGGTCAGTTCAGCGAGCCGATCTACGCTTCCCTCTCTGAGACTCTGAGTTCCTTCCGGAAGACTCCCAGCTCGAACCGAACCGCGGATTTCGAAGACTCCGCCACAGAAAGCGCTGGAGAAGATTTCGAGTTCCACAATATCCGAACTTCGCATCAGACGCTTGTTTCTTCCGGCGAGGAAGACGATGCGGATTCAGTACCGCGTTTCGGTTCTAGCGGATCAGCAAACCGAAAGGCGGATTCCAAACCGCGGATCCGTTTAAGCAGATCTGCGGATCTACTTTCTTCAGATTCTACACCAAACAAATCTAGATTGGCTGAGGAAGAGGATGTGGATTCGAAACCGCGAGTTCGCCTGAACCGATCCGCAACCTACAAGGTTCTCTGCAACGTCACCTGCGCTCCGCAAGACATTCCGCAAATCAGCTGCAGTTCCAACGGAGTCACTTGCGTAACTCTAGATTTCCCCGCAACCCAAACCGAATCCGCAACTGAATCCACGTTCAGTCCGCACCGCAGCAAACTCGTTACCTCCCTCTCGATGAACGATATCGATACAGTCGGCGATGACGATTTAACAACCGATAGCAAACCTCAGTTTGTTCCAAAATTCGAAACAAAATTCCAAATCACTTCCGGAAGTACTTCCCTACTTCAGGCACAACGTCACTTCCGCCGGAAGTCCATCGACCGTCCCAAACTTGCCCAGGTGACGAATTTCCCTCAACACATATCGCTGGAACAACAACAAAACCACGTGGTTTCGCTGGACGCCCTCCATAAAGCGCTTAACGAATCGTGCAGATCGTTCTTCGATAATGGAGACATCGATAGTAAGAATCATGAAGAGAAAACTGTATTCGTCAGTGAATATCTGTAAGAAAATTCTAATTAGTTAAGAAAATGTGAATGTAAATAGATTTATGTGCGATTTTTCGTGGAGAAATTTAAAGGTCAGTCTGGTGCAGTGTTTCCACTTTTCAATTCCCCCTTTTCTCCCCTCTTCCCTGATTTTCCCCCTTTTTCCCCTCCGTGCAAGAATGTAAGGGTGTACGTCTAAGTTTCCCCTTTTCCTTCTTCTCTTACTTTTCCCTTTTCAGGCGCCATTTCCCTCTTTTTCAGGGAATTTCTCTGTAAAGTGGAAACACTGGTTTGGTGTCTGTGTTTGTTTGTAAACAAAACCACGTGGTCTACGATTGTATTATTTTTCTAAAAAAAATTGTTTCATGAATTTTCTGCTATTTTTGGGATTAATTGCTTTTATAATAAAAATCCAAATTTGTAAGTTTTTTATGAAATACTAATTAAATGTATTTGTATTACGTATTAAAGCACGAAAGCAATTTTGATAAATACACTTTTATTTGATGTATTATTATTATTATTACTATTACTGTTGTTAACAGCATCGTTGAAGTAAATCTGTCGAATCCTTGGACGCAATAAAAGTCCATTCATGTGCTCTTAAGGTGCGTCCATACACTTAGCAAATTTACAAACAACTATTACTACTACGTCTACTACTACTACAACTACTCCTACTCCTGCTACTACTACTGCTGCTGCTATTACTACTACTACTACTACTACTACTACTACTACTACTGCTACTAATATTACTACTGTTATTATTACTATTATTATTACTATATCTGCATATACGTAATGTAGTAGAACGCCTGACGGGATACATGTATAAGCTGTCTGCATTTCACCATGTAATTTAAATGATTGCATAGCCGAGAACCAGAAATCAAGGCTCTATTCAACACGATCCCTAAATATTCAACACGTACAAACTCTTGCCAGATGTTCTTATCCCTGTTATCAACATATTATCGCGTGTTATCACATGTTATCATATGAATTGTCCGACTTTCTCAGTCCCTCTCATTAGCATATGGACCGTGTTAAACGGACTTACCGTTACTTGCATTGCACGAGGCTGTGCTACAACACTACAACATGACAACAACAAAAAGAGAACTCAACTCTAAGGTGCGGCTAAAATATAATAATAATATGATAATACAAATAACAATAATAGAAATGGGAGAAAGTTAAAATAAGGTTGTAGTAGTATCAGAAGTAGTTTTACTAACCGTAATAATAATGGAAGTTAATTACATTTATAAACTTATTTCAAACGTTGTTCTAACCTTACACTCTAGCGGTGAACAGACGAACTAAATCCACGTCACCTAGGAAACAAATTCTGAACTATTTTGAAATTTAGCTTCATAACAATACACCATTCGCATACTTCTTCGAACAAGCTACAACTATGTTGCACACTAAATCACTAATGTACCTACTACCATTTTACCATTAAAAATGTCAGTAAGCAAACCGGGTGTATCTCGCCCCAAAGTAGAAGTTCTAAACGATTCGAAGAAAAAAAATAACACATGCTAAAACATGGACTTGGTCGAAAGGGTTTCAAGTATATTTCGAACCAATCCCCTAGGAAATTCCAACTCTAAAAATATTTCTGCTCGTCTCCATGACAGAAAAAGCATTACAGGAAAGTTAATCTAGGAAGGATGTTTTTTCAACAGAACACCAGAAAATGTAGTTGGGTCGTTCTTTCTGCTGCCTGGAATAATGTGGCCGTCAGGAAGATAAACAGAAACTCGATCCCCAGCTTCCAAGTTCAAAGTTACTTGAGAAAACTGCTCATTAGAGGAGGACAGCGACTGTGCTTGGTACACTTGATCGCCGTTTCTGTGAATTCGGACATTGTAGTCATTGTCGTAATAATCGTCGTATTCTACCCATCCCTTGAACGTAATGGAATAAATACCCGGAATAGGTGCCTTGAAAACTTGCGAGTCAAAAGCGTTTCCAATGTTGATTGTTATGTTTTCGAATTGTACAGTTCCTTCGCTTTTCGTTTCAGTCAGGAAAGCCTGGAACATCTCTTGGGATGTATTCGTATCGAGCCTCCCGATTCTTTTTTCAAACCCTGTAGTACAATGCTTTAGTTATTATCCAAAATAAATACTATGGTATGATTAGAGATACCAAGTTGTCCAGGAATTTTGGAGAAGTCGCAAAAGACTGCGGTGAGTGAATTACTGATCTGCAGTAGAACGATTCCCGAGAGTGTACTACCGGATCTCCATAAATCTTCGCAAGACGACGGTTCGTCTTTCAGCTGATGTCTACCCGAGCATTCCAGCTTGCCCAAAGTGTAACTTGCTTTTGAAGTCGAGTACTTGTTTCGTCCAAAATTCAGTTTGGTTACAGGGAGTGACGACATGTCGGTGATGTATCCTAAATTAAGGTGTAATAAACTCTTCTTTGCTTAGTTGTAATGATTTGACGGTTTAATTATACCTTTATCAGTTTGTAGCTCAGGTGCAAACGAATCGCAGTTACATTTCAGAGATGGTTCACTGCAGTCGTTATGAAGGCCACACTCACATGTGTGTTCCAGAGCAGCATTGTCTCCAGCCCAAGCATATCTGGCAACTCCGTTTCTATCATTCCACCAGGCGTTGTTCTTGTTCCTGAACTCAAGTGGAGCTGCTATGCAGTCTATCTAATGATATCATAGTGAGCAAGCAGTAATTAAGTAATGCCTAAGTCGGTTGCGTAAGGTAAAATGAAGCAATCTGAAAAGAGTGAACCAACCCATTCGATAAAAGAAAAAAAGAGACTAAAATGACGAATCTTAATGAACTGATCAGTTGGCAATTTATTAACCTGGTAAGTCAATAACTAACTGACTAATTAACTGGGCATCTAATGGTGACTAACAACTAGGTATAGTGTACCTGTAACTTAGTTTTACTTTAGTTTCACTTTCGGTTTAGTGGATCGATTTTTTCTTACATGTCTGAATCTTCAGTTTGCTTACATCACAGATGCTTACTAAATTCAGTAATCCATGCATGTTTTAATTATTCATAACTGCATACCTGGAGAAACTGCTTACACGTCTTTGACAAGTTTATCAGAGCGACTATTTGCGTCATTGACACGTTGTATGAGACTGTCTTCGAGTAGCAGCCAGGAGACGAGCATTTGCTGACTTGCATCAGATGTTCAGTATCGTGGCTAATCTTAGTTGTTCCTAAGTGGCAGTGTTCAAGACGTGAAGAAAACCAAGACTAAAACTTTATACCTGTTGTTGCGTTGCAGTACACTTGAATTGGTCTCTCTCCGTTGTTTGGTCCATCAGGATCGATGGAATACAATCCGGACTGGGCAAGAGGGTTCAGTGTCCTCAGTTCGTCGCAAGTTCTCGGGACTAGAATCGTTTGAATCCTTGAAAGTATTGAAACTTTTAATTAAACATGGTCATACTTACTCTTTTGGAAATGTGTTGCTGAAGTACTAACCACAGGTTGTGCAGCCTCGCTGAACTTTTCAAGTGAACTGATCTTCTCCGTTAGAATTTGATTAGTTTCACTCAGTTTTGTAGTTTCACTTTCAAGTTGTCGAATTTGGTCTCCTTGACGTTTGATCTCCTCGCCTTGCCCGCGGATTAGTCTCTGAAGATTCTCGATTTTGGACGTCGAGGACTTCTCCAGTTCTTGCAGCTATGTGAACCATTTTTTAAAATTCTGTTTCAAGAGGAAGAAAGTGGAAACTTACAGATTCTTGTCCATGGGCTCTAGCTGCCGTGAAGACTAGGACTAAACCAACAATGCAGACAATCTTCTGTTGAAGCAAACTCATTTCTACTTTCACACTCGAAATCTGCTGTAGCACTAAACACTCTCGACTAAAGGACCATGTTAAAGACAAATACTCTTGTATAGAACTGGAACCGCTGTTTTTTCTATTTCATGTCGTAGGTCAAGTGTGTATCCAGTTTCTTTCTGAGTCTGACGTTGCTTAGCAATATTTCTTTCAGATATTTCGGTTACTGATACAGAAGGATATATTAAACAGCTTTTCGGCTTCTTTAAATCGTACGTAGCAGGCGGGTTATCACGATCAAAGCTCGCCTGGTCTGATTTTATCTTTCGTTCATTTGTCCGTATACTCAGTGCAATCTACACTCTGTGCTACGCTATTTTGGAATGCCGGTAGAGCAAACAGAGCAATTCATCCTTGCTGGCTATGCGAACGTCTGTTTCCGTGCGGGTTTCGACCTTTACACAACCAGCAATAGCACGAATCGTGTCCAGGCTTACCTTTACGTAGTAAATTCCTTCAGTCTATCTATCTGTCCATGTCCATAAGAGAAAACATGCTATTGCTTTTTTATATTTTCCATGATAAACTTTCGTCAAGCATAGCTTGCCTAGCAGCCTATGGGTCCTAGGCGCGGGGTTCCACAATTTTGGGATAAGGAAAGATAAAGGATAACATACCGAACTGCAAGAAAAACTTCAAGCGTTTAGATGGTTCACTTTTCTTAAATTGCGGTGGCAAAGACATAGTAAAGTCTACCAAAATTCTAACTACATTAATGTATAAAATCCAATTTTTATGCTGTATTGGCTTATTGGGAAAACTGGAGGATACGTGAAAAGCTGAGCCTAGAAAGGATATTCATACAGCAAATATCCAGAAAATTGAGAGGCCTCATTTATGTTATCGCCAGGTATAATGTATCCCTGTGGATTGCGAACAGAGATTTGATCCCCAGGTTCCAAGCTCAAAAACGTTTGGCCATATCTTTCGCTGGATGAACATTCTGACTGAGCCTGAAGAACTGTGGCATCGTTTTTATATATTTGAAGGCCGCAGCCACCGTAATGACAGTTTTCTATACACCCCTTGACTTTGAAGGAATAGACACCCGAAACGGGTACCGTGAAAATCCACGAGTCGAAAGCATTTCCCTCGTTGACTGTTACGTTTTCGAATTGTACAGCTCCTTGGTGTTGTCTTTGAGTCAGAAACGCCTGGAACATCACTGGGGGTGTTTTTGTACCGAGAATACCTATCCTTTTTTCAAATCCTGGAACGAAGTTCTATAGTTATTGTCTCGGATAATTACAAATGTGTAATGGGAGTTTACCATGTTGTCCAGGAATTTTAGAGAAGTCGCAAAAGACAGCGCTAAGTGAATTATTGATTTGCAGTAGAACGATTCCGGAGAGTGTACTGCCAGATCTCCATAAATCTTCACAAGATGACGGTTCGTCTTTTAGCTGATGTCTACCCGAGCACTCAAGCTTTCCCAAAGTGTAACTAGCCTTCGAAGTCGAGTACTTGTTTCGTCCGAAATTCAGTTTCGTGACCGGGAGTGACGACATGTCTGTAATGTATCCTACACAAAGATGTAAACTAGAGTTAACTAACTGTTATCGCTTATCGATTTGTTCTATCTATACCTTCATCGGTTTGCAGTTCGGGAGCCAAAGAATCGCAATTACATTTCAGCAAAGGTTCACTGCAGTTATTATCGAGGCCGCATTCACAAGTGTGTTCGGCCGTAGCATTGTCTCCAGCCCACGCATACCTAGCGACTCCATTTCTATCATTCCACCAAGCGTAGTTCTTGTTCCTGAACTCCAGTGGAGCTGCGATGCAATCAAACTAAGAAAGCACATCAAGTTAGAAGGTGCGCTGAGTGCACAGGAGTCTACAGATATCTCTAGCATAGGTTAATTACCTTGAAAAACTGCTTGCATGACTTCGAGAGATTTATGAGAGCTGCTATTTGAGTTGCTGATGCTTTGTATTTAATTGCTTTCGTGTAGCAGCCAGGAGATGAACATTTACTGACCTCTAGCACACTTTCACTGTCGTGGCTAATCTGAGTTGTCCCTAGAAGACATGATAAGTTAAGGATCGAACCCAACAATACTTCAAACAATACAACAAAGAACAATGCACCTGTCGTTGTGTTACAGAAAACTTGGATGGGTTCCTCTCCGTTGTTAGGACCGTCTGGGTCGATTGAGTACAACCCGGACTGGGCAAAAGGATTCAGCGTTCTCAGCTCGTCGCAGGTTCTTGGGACTTTGGAAAAGAAACAAGCTTCAGAAGTGAAATTTAAGTTGGTAAAACGTAGAATGTTTACCTTTCTGAAAAAATCCTGTGGAACCACCTATGCCAGTGTTTGGTAAGGCACCATCTTTCTCAAGTAAATCGATTTTCTCTGCCAGAAGGTGATTAGTATCATTCAGTCTTTTTAATTCGCTTTCTAGTTGATGGATTTGTTCGCCTTGCCCAAGGACTACTCTCTGAAGATCTTCAATCTTCGAAGTTAAAATTCTCTCAAGTTCCTGTAGGTACAGTAGAAAGCCGTAGTAAATGATAATAACATTATGAGACTAAAATCTTACAGATTCAGGTTCTTTCCCATGGATTCCAGTCCGTGTATAGAAAAGTAGAAAACTAATAACGTATAACCACAGCGTCCCCATAGCTAAGGAAGTAATCTGTATCGTCAGTAACTCTGCACCTTCGAGCAATGCTCGAAGCTCTGCACACTTCAAACTGAGGAAAGATTTGAGATTTTCTAGACATGGTACTCCAGTAAGCATTAAATAAATTTCTTAAACCCTTTATCTCTGTTTCATGTCAAGTGCTGGATATCTTATTTCAAATAGGAGATGTAAACAAAATGTATACGAGCGAGTCTGGACCACTTAGCACATGACCTTCAATCGTTCAAGTGCCACATTGATCCCCACGCCATCCAGTGTTAGATTTTGGGTTTTGGGAAAACAAAAACCCTGAATGCTTCCTCGGTTCACTAGAGGACAACGAAAACAGCCATACCACGTAGAAAATAACTGGTCCTGTGAGACCCCAGAATTCAACTTACGTTTTGCCCAGTCGGTACTTGATGGGTGACTGCCTAGGAACACTGGGTGCTGTTGACTCTTTGTTAGATCTTCATGGTCTACTATCACGACCTTCTTTTCATTTGAATTTGCTTTTTGGCCTTCATGCACATAATGCCTCTGATAGCCGGTCTCGCAGCACTCAATATATGTATATATATGGTACTACTTTTGGCTCACGGCAGTCCTAGATCAGTTGCAAAAATAACCAACTAAAGTCTCTAGGCAAATAGCAGACCAGCACTATGCACTTTACAAATAATGGATGTTAGTACCAATACCTCACTTCCAAGTACGTCATAGTTACACACAGTAGGTACATGGAAAGGTTATTTATTACATAGTAGGACAACTCGTACTGCACGGAAACTCTTGTAAGCACCTACAACAAATACGTAACTCATAGCATCACGTACACTTACAAAGATACAAAAACTGACCAGATAATTGAGTGATTAAAAGCTTAGTTATTATGTAACAAACGAGTACACGACTGAACCAATATTAAGAAACACAGCGTGTACTAAGGTCGAGTGTCTGACCGTGGATGGTAAAGACTAAAGAGCTTAAAAACACTCGGACGACATCTAACGTAATCTAAATCAGGAGTCTAAGCAATCTTAATCCCCCACAGCAGTTGTCCCGAGAACTCGGGAAAAGTGACTTCCTTTTCCCCAGGAGTCATATAACCACGCTCCAGAAACAGATGAACCTGTTCCCCGGATATCAAGTACGTTGTTATAAAAACTGAATTGTTATCTGCTGTCTTGACAGATAGGTTAAAGTAACCACGATCAGTGCTTTTGCGTAATGCTATCTGATGACTGACAGGACTTCTTTGCCATCCCACGAAGACGAAATAGTAGAGACCCGTAACAGGCGCCGTGAAGTTCTCCGAGTCGAAAGCATTTCCGATGTTAAGCGTTACGTTCGTGAACGATATAATAATGCCTTGTTGTTTGTATTGCTTAGTTGTACACGCGTGGAACTTCACTTTGGTTCTCCTCACCGCAACTACGCCTACATCCTTCTCGAAACCTATTACCGTAAAAGCATCAAAAAATTATACTTACAAGTCTACTTCTCAGAAAAGTACTGAATCTAACCTAACCTGAATCGCCTGGAACTTTGGAGAAGTCGCAGAACACCACATTCAACGAGAGCATTTTTCTTAGAAGAAAAATTCCAGAGAAAGTGCTGCCAGATCTCCATAAATCTTCGCAAGAGGCTGGCTCAGCTTTCAACTGGTGTGTTCCCGAACATTCGAGTTTGCCCAGGGTATAAACTGCTTTGGACAAAGCATAACTCGTGCGACCGAAGTTCAGTTGAGTTACCGGCAACGATGAAATATCCGTAATATATCCTAAAAATTTTTCAACTATAAATTCCGAGCCTAGAAGTTTGAAAGGCTAGGTTCGAATACATACCTTTGTCGGACTGCATTTCGGGCGCTAGGGAATCGCAGTTACATTTAACAGAAGGATCGTTACAGTTCTCCAGGATTCCGCATTCGCAAGTGTGTTCTGCTGTGGCGTTATCTCCAGCCCAAGTATATCTAGCAGTACCGTTTCTGTCAAGCCACCAGCCGAAGTTCTTGTCTGTGAACTCGAACGGAGTAGCTAAACAATCGTACTGAACAATGGTATAGATGGGAGTTTAAGATATTGATACTATTATACAAGATTTGTTTACCTGGAAATATTGTCTGCACGTCTTTGACAAGTTGACCAAAGCTGCCACTTGTTTCTGCGTTGCGTTGTAGACTATCTGTTTCGAGTAGCAGCCAGGAGAAGAGCATTTGGGAACATTGATAAAACCCTCACTATCATGGCTGATAATAGTTGTACCTAGTAACAGTAGTCAGTAACTAGTCCAGTAACTAGTAGTAGTGGCGTTAATAGCAATTATAGCACAAGACCTATATGCAGTTGCTTACTTGTTGTCTAGTTATTTTTGACTAAAAATCGCGACTGCTACCCTGGCAATGTGCTACTATACCTGTAGTTGTGTTGCAGATTACTTGAATGGGTTCGTCTCCGTTATTAGGACCGTCAGGATCGATGGAGTAAGATTCAGATTCAGCCAGCGGATTCAGAGTCTTCAGTTCATTGCAAGTTCTTGGGACTTTATAGCGAATAGTTTAACAGATCATTAAAATAAATACATAAATCAACACTAAAAATTAATTAATTACAAATTAACGGGATTTTCGAACGAATTTAAGATAAATTTAAGTGAAATTACTTTTGTGAAAGACTTCTCCAGAAATTTTTTCAGTCTTTGGTGCGACGTTTTTTCGTGAAAGATCGTTCATCTTTTTGGTCAAAGTTTTGCTTGTTTTGTTCAGTTGTTTGATCTCTTTTTCAAGCCGACTGATTCGCTGGTTCTGTTTCTTGATCTCCTCACGTTGAACACTGACGATTTCTTGAAGATTTTCGAGTTTAGAAACCAGCTTTTGTTCCAGATTTGTTAAATCCTTGAAATTATTAAATATTTAAATTCCACTTTTGATTAGTGATTTATATTATCCTACCTCGTGCAACTCTTTTCCTATTACGTTGAAAGGAAAAACCATAGTGGCCAGTAGCAGGAAACAAACAGTACTTAGCTTTATACTCATATTAATGAAGTAAAATTACAATTCTGATGAAACCGAGAACGTGCAGCAGAGTGAACTGATTATGGAATGTTACCCACTCCTTTATATTGCGTCTTATCAGTTATTTGAACAATAAGTGCTTATCAAAAAAAATTTCAAAACTCCACATAATGTGTCCTCAATCCTACAGTTCTGCCTTATTGAGGTGTATACATTGAAAACAGAAAATTTTGAATCGCAGTATGTCAAAACTGCTATTGTACTCAAATGCATTAACAACTAAGCAAAAATTACACAACATTTTTCTTCAATTTTACACGGTAACTACTTCTGGCACTGGAGACTGTCCCTTTTCAGCAGCAAGGGCTTCGTATCTCAGTATCGCAGCGTCCCTCCGAGCGGTAAACGGCATATGAGGAGTCCTGAACAGCGTGTGATCGTTTCCGAAGGCTGTGTAGTACTTAGGACCCACGTCTTCGCCCAGCACAGCTCGAAGAGCTACGTTCCGCTGCAAGATCTTCGTGTAGAATTCAACAGCACCTCGAGCGTATTCATTTCCCAGTAACGAAGCCGTCTTATCGGCCCATTCTTCGTAATAGACTGTGGCAGCGTCTCTTAGAAACGCCCATAATGTTAAACTGAAGAGACCAATGAGAGTGTAAGCCATGCACCTGAAACCGAAAGCTTTTTTGAAAGCATCTGTTTTCTGGTTAAACACGACCGCTAGGTTGTAACAGGTGGCCACTCCGCTGAGGTTGATAAATGAGTGGACCATGACCTGGTTCGTGGTGGACATGTACAGTTCTCGAGCCATGGCGAACTTCTGGGCCGACTCGGAAAGAATCAGCGAAGACTGAAGGGCCAGAGCCTCGGGTTTTGTCCAATCAATGTGTTTGTTGCGAATCTAGTTTTTAATAATTTGTAAGTATTTATCAACCAGAACTTTATGAATTGAGTTACTATGATGTTTTTGCGATCAATGTCATCCGCAGTCTTGTACGAAAAGTTAACGGGTAGTCCCAAGTAGACTCCGGTTTTGAAGTTTGTCGATCCGATGTGACTGATATCGAAACCATAAATGGTGAAATAGTTGATGAGGTCCCTGTATTTTGGTTTTAGGTTCATTTCTTCCTGCACCTGCTTGGCTTTCAAGACGAGCTCATCAGGAACAGGTACCTCGTTGCCAAACCTGAGAAGTTGTCAATACTTAAAATATGCTTGCTTTTGCTTGTAAACTTCTTGTTTTTACTTGTAAAGCTGCAAAAGGTCTCTATAGCGATCCACCAGTATATTGTGTGGAGTGAACTGAATCGAAAACGCAGATATGGCAGATCCTAACGCAATGGCCATTGAGAATTTACGACCAATGTCGGTAGAGAACCATTTCAAACGAGACGCCATTTTGATGATTTTATACCTCTAAAATAACTTATCCTGCAGGAAAATGAAATTAATTCACATGCTTCATTTTATCCTCAGAGTCTTGGTTGCTATATTCCAAATAACGTAAGGAAGATTTTAACTGTGTGAATTGACAAGAATGAAGAAATAATATTTACATATAGAAATGATGCTGAATATTGTTTAACAAATCTATTATAAATTACTTAATATTATGTAATGGTAGGTAATTTTTACCGGCTTTTTGTTTTTTTTTACGTTCAAGGCTCGTTTTACCCTACAAGTTTGTCTGCTTGATATTGTATTTCTTAACAGCGCCATCTGTGGACAATTGAACTTGAAAAATAATTTATATCAAAGAAATAATAGTAAACATACAACATAAAAAAACATGTTTAAAATTATTTTTGATTTTTTAGTTTTATTTTTAATGGTAGTAAAGTATAACTTGTTTTATATATATAGTGTATAGATGTGCCAATAGATGGTGTTAGCGTTTTTATTTACAATCTGATGTAGGAGGAAAACTACTACTACAGCTGCTACTAGACTACTACTAGACTACTACTAAATACAGTTGTAACAAACACTATCGTAAAGAAATGAAATTTTCAACCGTAATTTCTACAAAACCCTTCCATCGCAAAATCTTCATATTGTCTATGTTACTGTGGCTGGCTTATGGCTGTTTTGTAAAGTATGAACATTCCTTCTAACATTGTTCGAGTCAACAGAATAATTAACAGTATTATTTTTTCTCATGACTATAGTTTGGCAGTCTCCGCCTTTATTGTCCTTCTGTGTTTACTTGCCTTCTACGTTCCTGTTTTAATAATTTATTCAGATGATTTGTCGTTAATTCTTACTGGAGTCAAACAGGATGAACTAAAGACAAAAGTTCGAGAATCTGGGAAAAATTGTCAAGTTTCAATCTCGAAAAATGTGGACGAGTCCCTCGAAAATGTAACCTAAAGAATTACAATGCTTATTTTTGCTATTAACTTTTTCTTTCTTAGTTTCTGGATCAAATTATTCTAAAATTCATCCATTCGTGGCATTCGAAGCTCGACCCTGACGACCAGAATTTTCTTCAAGAAATTCGTCTAATCCTGCAGCTTGCTGTCTGTCGTTTGGTTCAGAGGATCAATGCTATCGACTGGCCTACATTTATCAGCCAAAAAATTATTCCTTCGTTAATCTTGCATGTCGATTGCTATGTCCAGTGTAAGCAGGTTAATAAGCAGGCTATCGAGCAGAGAGTACTTCTGGCACTGGGACAAGATGTTCACACTGCTGCGACTAGTAGAAAATTGGAAGAGCATTATCTTCGTACAGCTGCAGGACTGATAGTAAACAAACTATTACCAGAACAATATCAAACCAGCAAGTAAATTCTTATAATTTATTTCATCACCGTTTACTTGAATATTTTTTCCCGCAGACTTCTTGTTGTTATTATTCGCGAACTGCTTAGCTGCGTCGTGCTGCAGAATGCGATGGATGCTGCTGCTAGTCCCGACTCTGTTAACAAGCTGATAATACTCTGGCTTGGGACCAATACAAATGATCCACAATCCGAAAGAGTAGAAGATGAAGAAACCGTTCTGCTACTCGACTATTTCACAAAAACGGAAAACGAGAAAGTCAATTCGGTAATGAAGCCTCGGTTCAAATAATTTGTTAGTATCAATACATTATTACCTTGATTTTGTAAATTTTAGCCGATATATCCAAAACTTCGCGAGATTCTGAAGGTCCCGTCACAATTGTACTACTTCATGCAGTTTCTGAGGAGAGAAAAAGCTTTACACTTTTTACAGTTCTGCTTTGCTGTCGGTAAGTTTTATTATATAATAATTAAGTATTTAATTATAGTAAGATTTCATACAGTCATTTGTATTTAACTTGAAATTCCGATAAATTAATTTAAATTGTGCATAATTTTTATTCGTTTAATCATCAGTTATAATAAAACTGCAAATATTTTTTTAATTTAATTTTTTTTTCTTTTACAGATGAATTTAACGAGAAGTTGTTGAATCCCGAATTAGCTGAAACGCAGAAAGAGGATTTGCGAAATTCGGCTAAAAAGATGGTTGCCAATTTTTTCGATTTGAATTCTGGCGATGTGATTTATTTCGACGAAAGTGTTCGCACTGAAATGCATCAAAGTACTTAACTTTAAACAATGTTAATTAAACAATTTTAGTAAAATTTTAATTGCAGTTGTTTATGGATCTGACGACATTGAAAATCTCCGGAAAAGAGACACGCTTTTCCGAGCTTATGATTTCGCTTTTGACATCCTGGAAAAGCGATATCTTCCGAGATATTATAGAAGCTTTGAGGTAATTAATTTATATTCACATGGTTAGTTTAAAAGATAATAAATTGAGTAATTTGAATGGCAAGTTGTAATTAATGGTCGTGGTAGTAGTAGTAGTAGTATTAGTAGTAGAATCATTGTTAGTATTAGACTAGTGTTAGTTACTACTAGTAGTAGCAGGACGAATAGTAGTAGTAGTGATTGTAGTAGCAGCAGCAGCACTATATTAAAATACTCTTATTTCCAGTTCTTCCAGTTTATCAGTGGGTCGAACAATCCCTCATCTTCAGCTAAAGACTCTAAGAGGTATTTAATATTTTAATGCTAGATTTTTTTTCTATTCAAACAGATTTAACATTTTTAATAACAATTCTACCCAATAGTTTATTTACTTTGCATCTAATAGTTCAAAGGGTAGAAGGGGTAACAATAGCTCGAGTTGGAAGAACAAGATCCGCACTGCAATGCGCACTTCAGCCCCTGGTTGGCCTACTCTAGAAGGAACCATCCTCAACGCCATCGCCCCTAAAGAAGATTTTGACGCGGCAGTGGATCTAACAGAAGTGGATTTCATTCAGGAAGATTCTGAAGACTCTGAACCGGAGACTTCGGGGTATGAACTCCTAAAGCTTGGCGGTTTAAACCGAAATTTGAGCCGGTTCACGGTTTGGCTTTCGAGACTGTACAAGGGGAAAAGCGGTTTGACTATACGAGTTTGCCTAGAGTTGATTCGGCTCGGTTTAAGCTCGGTTCATTACGGTTCACGTACGGTTCGGATAAAAAAAAGACGGTTTAAACCGCTTAGTACTGTGAACTGCAAAGTATCACATAAGAACATAGCGTATATCTCATTAATGTTTCCCTGCAGATCTTACGGGGACTTGATACCCATTTGCGGTAGGGATTTGAGTGCTTGGAGGGTATCGATACCCCGGCTTACCCCTAGTCGCGATACCTCGGGTAAACGACTCGACTGTTTCGAGATTGACATCCAGAGAATCGATCTAAGACCCGAAGACGATCCTGAAGAGTATCACTGGAGCGTATTACGTAGTTACAACGATTTTTACGCGCTTGAAGCCAAACTGAGCGAATTCCACGGTCAACTGTTTGAACTGCGACTTCCCCGAAGAAAATTTTCGGCACGCGAAACCCTGAATTCCTAGAAAGCATTCGATTGGTAGAAAAATTTCTTTAAAATTCTTAATTACCAAGTCAGTTTAATGTCTGCTGTTGGAGATAGGATTTTCAAAGTTTCCTGAAATCGTTGCTTCAGCAGCCGGCTTTCAAAAGCAGCGATTTGATATTTGCTTTCTTAACATTGACGGACCTTTCTGCAGCACCCGTTCTAAGCGATGGACTCTTTGTTAGTGGAAATAATTTTCTTCCCGACCTTGGATTCAGTCGAATCATTCGACACGTCCCCATGAAACTGAGACAAGAACGGGGCCAGCACTTGGATAATTTTTTAAATACGTTTGTGGCTTCGACTGAACCTCCCAAACCAAAACCAAGGTTTAATCTAACCTCGAACCTTAAAATAAAATGTTATATATTTATTCAAAACGTTTTCGTATAGTAAAAGTGATCCTCGGGAAAGTAGCGAAGTTTCCATTCCGCTCTTTAAGAAATTTCACCCTCTGTTCCAGGACAATGCTGCTACTTTCTGTTTTGATCCTTCCAGTTTTCTGAAAAACCAGGTTTCCAGTAACTTACCTACGCTGGAAGGAGTGTACGATTGTTTGCAATTCCTCTGTAATATTAATCCAGGAAAACTAATAAATTACGAATTAAAAAGGGTTGTATTGTGTAGGTCTAAGGATTTTTCCTATTCCTGAACCGTTATGGAACATCCTAGCCGGGCTGCAGTCTCTTCTAAGCCCATTCATTGATAGTTTTTCTCTGAAACTTATCGGAAATAAACTGGAAAATGCTGTGAAAGCTAGTCGTCTAGTCACAGTGATATCTTTACTGAAAGGTACTTGAATTTTCACTGTTTTAACGCTTAGAATAGTACTGATTTGTGTTTGCAGAAACTGTACTGGAAGAAAATGTACAAACTCCGCGAAAGGCTGAACTGCTGGAACGACGGGACACTGCTTTGAAGTTGCTGGAACAGAACGTTCCTTCTTGGATGGGGTATATTATCGCACAGGACCAAATCAGTGAAAGAATCCAGTGCGTGTTCCAGTGCTTCCAGATACCCATACTGAATAAACAGGTATTTTAAAGCAAACATTCAGATTTCTGTAATTTTTCTGTAATTTTTGTACTTTTGGGTTTAGTTATCGTATATTTTGCTGGATCTGCTGCTTCGAGAGCTCTACCCAGAAGATTTTATGCATTAAAAACTGTATTTAAACCAGAAAATCAATCAAAAAGTGAAAGTAAAGAAGTTGTACGAATCTCCAGACTCTTTTTTACCTAAGGTATAGTACCAAGATGCAAGATTTTAATTATGGACGCCGTTTTGTTTTTCCATGATGAAGAACGGCATCTTACGTTTCATAGAAAATTTTTTATTAAAACTGGGGAATTTGAATTTTCTTATTTGGTATGCAGAAGTTGAGAATGAGGTTGTTAGTTATCTCTTCCTATTACTGAAGGGGAAGAGTCTCGTCATCTTAATCCAGTGTACTAACCGGACTGCTGTTGTAAGCGTTAAGTAACTTGGAATAATCGTTAATGTTGTTACACAAGTTTCCAAGGGACGATTTCTGTTCTCCAGTGGCCAGTAGGTATGTCCTTTACAATGTGAGCGTTAGTTACCATGGTAACGGAAACATCACAACATCTTTTCATTACGCTCTCTAAAACACAAGCGACAAAAACTAAGAATGTCGTAGTCATGGCGACAGTATGGCCCTACCCCAGAAAGTTTGTGTGTATGCGCCTCGGCTCTGCTTACCGGGAGTTATTATGCTGTGTTTATTGTTCATCTTCCTTGGCAGGAGCTTAACATAAAAAGACTCCCGATGGGCACAGAACGATGACAACAAAAGCACTTGTAGATGAAAAGCACTTAGAGCAAAGTTATGGAACAATCCGTATGGAAATGTAATGCACCCAGTGATAAATCTTTTTCTTGGGAAGCAAAAATCGTCTCAGCAAACTAATTGAAGTAACAAATCTTATTTACTTTGCTTGCTTTGGCAAGTTAACTTTTTTTTAAGGTATAGTTGAGTGAATATCGATTACCCCCCAGATTTGACCTGATTCGGTTGGATCGGCTTTCGGGTTTGGGAGTAATATTTTTTTCCGTGTGTGTGTGTGATCTGAGGGGGAAAAATCTTGGCAGGAAAACAGTTTAAAGAATTTACAGTCTTGATAGATACGCTTCATTACGCTATCGGTACAAAGGATCACATAAAACAACCATAAGCCGCCAGAATCTCCGGGAAAAGCCAGGACAAAAAAAATCGAGTTTGATAAAAGCGTACAAGTTATTGGTAGTATATGTATTTAATGCCTCCGTTAGATAATAAAAGGTTATGGCACGCAACATGCTTTTCACTTGAAAAACTTCGAAATCGATACAAACAAATGAAAAAAAAGTAGTGTGACTTGGAAAAATGTGGACAAAAGGATGTAAAAGTGTTTTAAATGTATCCTTATGGAGTAATAAAACATTGCACCAGCTGGAGCGAATTCGTCTATAGCAAAGTGCGTGCAGAGGAGCTATCAAGCAAATAGTAGCAGCAAGTTTCTCTGTATAAGGTATAGATTGCGTTTATTGATCAAAAAATGGTGGGGAATGTTTGAGGACCCCAAGAAAGCTGTTGAATGAGAGATTCCACGTCTACAAGTCCGCCTTGGATGTGTTGTTATTATTAACTCCGGCAGCTGGGGATGTGGCTGAGGCTGATGCAGCCGTGGGAGAGACAGCTGCGGCTGCTGATGCTGTTGCTGCGGACACTGTTGTACTGGCAGGCGGTACCAAGTTAGCGTCCAGTCCCACGCCATTGGGGTTGAGGCTGACTGTCATGTTCATTCCCATAGAACTGTGTCCGACTGAGGGTTCAATGATGGGATACAGGGGACAGACGAAGAAGGTTTTTGGGAACGGGGCCAGAAATTGAAGGACAAATATACAAGAACGAATCAAAACTATTGAAATCTAAGATCTAAGTCAATGGTTTACTACTCTAAAGTACTATCTCTGAGGTACATATTTGTAATATCACCCTAGAATAAGAAGACAATCTACACGTTTTGTTCGCATTCCGACAACACACCATAGGGGTTCGGCAATTGATTCTCTTCATGTTTAATGTCCACAGGGAATCAAACAATAACTGAACGGCTTCCCGTGAGCTGCTTTTCACGGAATAGACAGAATAACAAGCATGCCATTACTACGTAACAGAAACGGTAACTAAGTGATAATCAACAATAGGTTCAAATAATACAGGTATATGTTCTACGAATACAGGGTTTTTAAAGGGTTAACTCAGTCGCTACCTTTAGAAGTGCCGTTGGTGGCTGAATTGGAATTGGACCTTTGAGTGTCTGCAATTAAATCAAAGAATTGATATTATCAATGGATCAATGTCCAAGAAAGATAGCCTTCTCAATCGCTTATATATTCCATCACACGCCGACTTGTCTTGACCACGTACTAACAAAGTTACACCCGAGCAAGTCGAGTGAGAAACGCTGATAAAGCTGGGAGGGGAAGAAACTTGAGAGGAAAACATAAAGCTGGAGAGGCCTTCAACCAAGCGTGATGAAACTTTTGTCGAGAAAAATACAGTTTTTAAAGAGTTGGCGCGCTCGTTCACTGCAAAGGGGGAATCTCGTACAAAGCAAAATAGAATGTGCGGACGAAAAATGGGAAGAGGATGGAGGAAAGGCGGCGAAAGTCTATTCCATGTAATAACTTTGAAAAAGAGCAGAGTGACCCTGAGCTGGAAATCAGGGAGGAAAAAGAGAGAACCAGTAACCCGATCGTTATAGTCATAACTAGCCATGATCTGGATGGAGCAGTGTCCATTAGGAGCACAAAGACCATTGATTTTTGGTGCAGCTTCAAATCATTTCCACGCGTAGTCATCGCCATTACTTTCCATCTCCCGTGTAACGACCCCCTCTTATAATATTTCTTAGTGCGTTATATCGATTAGTTCACAAGCGTCTCCCTCCCTTGGAGCTATTTATCATTCACAGAGATCTTCGTAGTCAGGTTATCACTTTGAATTTCACCCAGACTTTTGCTCTAAACTGTAGTACTTTAATCTTGACGTGACGGGACTGAAACGGATTAAACGGGCTACAATGAAAAGTTTCCGCAAACTTTTATTCGGGAGAACAAGGAGCAGTGCTTGCAAACAAAGTCTGCCTTGTATGCAGACGACCTCCGCGTCCCTCTTGCCAGCCCCTCGGTTGACTTGGATATTGACTTGTTTGCGGCCGTTTATCCTACCCCTGCTGTTTTGCCCCATTTTTCGGATAATTAAGTGCACGTCGGTGACGTTGGGTGGAAACTTAAGGGCCCCTTAATGTTTCCTAGGTTATTCTAATGTTGCTTGGCGTCTCCCTGTTCGACATCATGAGATTACAAAAATTTAAGACAAATTTTGATTGTGTAAGTTGAAATTTTTAAGCCTATCGATTTACTGCCACGCGCAAACTGTTGACTTGTGGTTAAACTCTATTTCTCTCGGCACTTGCTCCTCCTCTCTGGTCTGCTATTATCTCAAACTAAAAAAAGAAACTTCGTGAAATTATATGTCTGAAATGAGACATGAAATCTAGCATTCTATTTTTGGCGTTCTTTAGGATTTTCTGGTTTCTAGGGACGAGCTAAGAATGAAAAGGTTGAAATCTCTTGTCCGTAGTTTGTTACTGACAAGAAGCCTCATCGATTTGGGACCCTCATTCACGGTTGACTGGACACCCAACCCTATGCAGATTGTGAAATATGATAGTATATATTGCAGAATCTCCCCAGTGTCATCTTCAGCAGACAACGACTGTTGGTTAGCGGGGCCTGCTATTATGTGGCAGCACAAAAGGGTATCTTCCGATAGCAATGACTACAAGCCTACTGTGAAATAGTGCCTAATGGAATGCCACCCAAGGGCAGCAGGGCATGAATCCAACTTGGATATCAACATATCCTGCAAGGAACTTGGCCAAAAAATCTAAAGAGCCCATTCTGAATGGAGGCGAATAAAGTTTGGATCCATTCTCGTCATGTACCAGACCTCTTCTTTTCAGTAAAAGTGCATTCGATCTTTCACTCTTCCCGCAAAATATGCACGTTCTGTAACGAATTGTTAAAAAGTTTATACCAGTGCTTCTTCCAGAATTCCTGGTAATGAACTCCCTATAAATCTTTGAAAGGATCTCCAGATTACGTTGGCTCTACTTTTAACTTACTGTATTACAGTTAGTCCCTTGTACCAGGGTAGGGGCGTATTCTAGTGAGTCACGTGCAGCTTAAGCTTTGCCAGTAGATAAGCAGCAATAATACTGATGGATTATATGGCTCGAAGCAAAAGTCCATCAGTCCCACAGTGCGAAGACTGTCAGGCTACCCTTATGGTAGTCGTGGCTTCGCTAACGTAAGCAGTTTGGCCACACACTGCCAACCCGATAAACATGGAGAAATCGATCCCCACACTTGACATACCCGACACACCCCTTCTTGCAACAGGAAAGAATAACAGAACGTGAAGGCCAGTTTCTATCTTTTATATCGATTTAAGTAAACCTGATTTACTGAGAGAGGTTATAGCTTACCCATTTTTGGACTCATTATGTCCTTGGCCATGTCCTGCTTCATTTGGTTCATTCTTCGTGGAGGCATACCATCAGCTCCTAAAGGCCCTCCGCCGGCATTGCGGTGTCCTGGACCACCTCCGCCCGGTCCACCCGGACCTCCAGCTGCTCTCGGTGCTCTGGGCTGCTCCACTGGTAGAACCCTTCGCCTTTTCTTGGGTAATTTGGCCCGAGCCTGTGGATGTTCCGTCAAAAACATCTATGAGCTTCTCAGGACTCGTTGTCTGAGTTACTGTGACAGCTTTATTTTCTTTCTGCATCGTAAATACCAGTTCTGTATACCCCGTGCGACAGGAGCAATAATATCGCTCTCCATTGCAGGGATAAAATTTTTTCCCCCATCTCGAAGCCTCGTGACAAAATACCGAGAAGGAAACCATGATACCAAACGTGCAATATAGTCCCCAGTTACAGAAATGATACAAACCCACACCTTTATTACCAGTTTACGGCCCTTCGCGAATGAAATTTTGATAGTAAACGTGAAGGAGTATTACGGTACGTAGTCTAGTGGATCTGATAGAATTACGAGTCGCCTCGTAATTCCTCAAAATTCTATCAACTCTCCTACAAATGTTTCTTTTACAGTGAAGGCAATCTGTCACCCCTGATTAAGGCTAGACTATTCGTTCTCATTAACTTGACAGTTCGTTGCCTGACAATCAACTCAGTAATTGTAATAAAAGAAAAATCGTTATCGTATAGTAGACAGTTGATACTAAATCATGCGAAGAAATAGTGAAGATACCTGGGTGTGGCTGTAGTACATTGCGAAGTTGGATACAATGACTGGCACGGGTAGAGCGATGGTGAGCACTCCAGCCAAAGCGCAGAGTGCTCCGACGAACATGCCAACATAAGTTTTGGGGGCCATGTCTCCATAGCCGACAGTAGTCATTGTTACTAGGGCCCACCAAAGCCCGAGCGGGATACTGTTGAAGTCGTTATGGGGATTTGCCTGAATTCGCTCGGCGTAGTAGACGAGGGATGCGAAAATAACGATACCCAGCACCAGGAAGAAAACCAGTAAAGTCAGTTCCTTTGCAGATGCCCGGAAGGTTTGTATGAGAATTTTCAGGCCCGAAGAGTGTCGAGTTAACTTGAAAAGACGCATGATACGAATGATGCTGAAAAATTCGAGAATGTCGGCGTTTTCCAAGTGGGATGCAAACTTTTGGAGAGCCAGATCGATGAAGAAGGAAAGTGTTGCCACGTAATCGATGATATTCACTGATGCGCGTATGAATTGCAGTTTGTTTGGGCAAGAGATAAAACGGGCCAGAATTTCGATAGTGAACCACGCATTGCAGACACATTCAATATAAAAGAAAGCTTCGTGCGCATTCGTTTGAGTCTTGTCCAGCGTCCAGGCTGACGAGTTGGCTGACGTACGAACGGTTAGGTTACGGATCACCGGAACTCGCATGTCAGGATGCGTTTTCAAGCAGAAAGACAAAATGGAAATGCAGATGAAAAACACTGAGATGACTCCGACAATCTATAATGCACACATGTTAGTATATTCCATCCAAACATATTTGAAAGTAATTAGAATACCTTTGCAGCATTAGAAGAGTAGGGCTCGTCGAAAAGTGACCACATCTTGGGCTTGGTCTGCTGCCACCAGGTCAAGTTGCCCTTGAAGTAGTTCTCTTCAAATCCGAACTTCCGAGCTATTTCTTCATCACTAGGTTTATCTGTGTCTAAGTCCAGACGGTCGAGGACAGTCAGTGTCTCTTGTGTGTCACGATGCTAGAGCACGTTCGAATATCCGATCAGTAACTTGTCCCTGATTGTCTACTTACTAGATAACTCTAACGTGAACTTTTTAATAAATCAAGATTAAATGATCTTTATATCGTACACGGCCCTTCTGTTTGAACGGATCAAAAATGGAAAGACGAGAGAAAAAAAAAATACCCAAACGACTCAATATTGACTAAAGCCTCTTTGGGAAGGAAAGAACATCTCTTTTCATCTTTTTTTTTGCATAAGACTACATTTGATCTCTTAAGGCGAGCAAAAAAGAGTAAACGTCACCGATCAAAACAAAATGAATGAGGTGAACGTCTTTTTCCCTTTGTCTGACATGGTTGACTGATAGAGTTTATCATTCTCGTTCTCTGCCTAGAAAAGCAAACATTTCAAAGGAAAAAACATTTTCTTACCGAAGTGTAGGTCATCCAGCAACATGGTTCCACCTGATTGGAATCAAGACCCCAGAACTCGAGCTCTTCCTCAAAGAGGGGACCGCACACATCAGTAGGATAATGCAGTTTTCCAGTCCTTGAGGAAGTAATAATTCAAGTTATGGAGTACGTAATATAATAAAGATCCCTAATATCATAATGCCGGTGGAAGCTAGCAACCTTACAAATAAAATAAAAATACTACAAGGATTAGGCTTCTGGCATAAGGTCAACATATAAGGCTATATGTTGGGAGGTTGAAGAACATAGAGTTAGTAAATAGACTTTCAGTGTACCTGTAATAGTTAAGAACTTGCGCAAACACTCCAGGATGCCTGTCGAAGAAATATTCATTGAGGACAGGATCATAATTGGCTAGGGCTTCCGTGAGCCTGGACAGTCTTGTGGCTGGGATTTTTTTCAGGGTAGCTTTATAGGTTTCGTGGCGGATGCCTCCGCAGTTGAGAACAACACGGTTCTCGGCGTCCATGTTGAGCAAGTTCACTAACAGGTCTGCGCCTCGGCTTTTGAGGGGCATCGATACAAAGTCACCCTCGGCAATCAAGTCTCATGACGCCAATACCAACCAAGGCTATTCAGTTGTCTGTTGTTGGCCTCCTATAGATGCCTTTTTCCTTCTTAGCCCCTCACCACGTCAGTTGGTATCCTTGTGATGTGTCATTATTTGAAGTACTCGGATTCCGGATTATGGAACTGAGTATCCTGGCCCTATAAATAAACGTTTTTAATCAGGGTGAATATCAGCGAGTGGTTGAGGAAACGTGTGAACCCATCCGTAGTAACTAGATTATATTCGTTGGAGCTTCCCAAAAGTGTGAAGAGTGCCAAGTTGAGCAGATCAACAAACTTAAGTCACAAAATGAACAAAAGGTTCTTTCAAATGAGCCATCGTCTTTTGTCTGGGTGAAACAATAGTTTTTTCTTCCTGGTTTTTACTTGCTGGGGGAGGAAAAATAACGTCTCTTCGTTCCTGACTCTTTAATAGCTTTTGTAATGGATTCAGGAAGACGTATTCGTATTCTTTAGCTCAGAAACGGATATCCCTGGAGAACAGCCCTGTCCTTTTGTGCTCAGTGCCTTGATTAATAAAGGCCAGCATTGTCATCTGGGATTTACCGTAGGGGGGTTGCATGGGTTCCATCAAGTATTCACTCTTTTCCTAGATTTATTTTGCTCTTACGGGGGCACAAAAAGTAATTGAACAACTCCAAGGGGTGTAGTTCGACACAGTAGGGTACATTTTCGTACACCCTGGGCAAACAATTTGTAAAAGCCTAATCAAAACTTCTAAATTTATTATAACAATCCAGAACCACTCTCTGGTGGAACTTCTCTATTTGATCGATCGAAAAGTTACGTAATAAATTACCAACGAGACGTGCGTTAAGCAGGTCACTTTACAGTTGCGTGTTAACGTCCAGGACGTTTCTTTATAGAGGGGTCAGGCAAATGCAGAAGGCGGCGTTCATTGTGTTCTCTGGATTGGATGTGTCACGTGCTTTATAACTTTACGAATGCGAAGATTCACATACTAAAGCCAAAATCAAATTCTCCTATTTCAACTTCAAGCATAGCTCAGAAAGAAAGAAAAGAAGAGGTTTCTCGTTTGTCAGATAAACATCTAGAGCAATTTCATTGTGAAACCCTTTCAATGGCAAGTGCGTGTGTTTGCCATGCATCGAGTGGGGCTCGTTTTATAGCTTGGCTTCTCTTATATGAAGAAAACGTGTCCGCATAGCAAAAGATGTAATCGGTTCTTTTGCATGCCCTCTCAGTTCCATGTTCGTCATGCCTATGAGATGTATGCAGTATGATGCTTTAACATATTTTCACGCAGTCTTCCCTGCCTGCAAAGGTTTTTCTCTGATAAAACTGGCTACGGTTTGATGTCGTATATATACACAGACACGCGACACGGGATCCCCAGATGTATACAGAAGCAGACCTCATGCAGGGACCAAAAGCAATGATGGTATACCATACTATCGATTTCCCTTCTCCGAAGCAGGAAAACATGTCTTGAGCAGAGGAAAATTGCTCTGCAGCTGGCATATAGTGTTCCAGCCAGTTCTATGAACGCGTGGCCCTTTTATTGTGATGCGCCTTTCAAATATTTATTTCCCTCGTTATGGAAAAACGGCTTTTCCTTATAGAATAGTCCATTCCCGAAAGAGAGGCATACTTATTCATATTCACACACGGAATAGTCCTCTTGCTTTCCTTTGAACTCTTGTGAAATGCTTCTTTAGATCTTTTAGTTTTTGGGAACGGTTTACTTGGTATACGTTTACCCTGACCATGAGGAAGGATCGATTCTGCTAGTGTGCACCCTGTTCGTAACGAACCAAGGGCTCCCGAGTGTCTTAAGTCTAAATGTCACACTTAATGAACGAGCATCCAGAACATGCATTATAACGGGGAGACTGGTCTTCATAATGAGACGATTCTATGCTTTCCACTTGGCAATTACTTAACGCAAAGTTGGTCATAAGTTTGGCGTAATGATTGCAGTTGCAGGATCACACGTTTTTTCACATTTTTTTTCCGTGCCTGCCCGGGCTCCTGGGTCTGCAGCGAAGAAAATTGGGAGACAGTCGGGAAGGAAACGTTTGAGACGGAAGCCAAAAGGCGTAAAAACTCTAATCCCCCCAGAGAAATATCTTAAGTTTTGCTGATTACTAGCGCTCAGGCGCTCGCTTTCCCTTACTTTGATCCCACGGCCAAGCGCCTGAAACTCTAGGAGGTCTTCCGCTAATGGTATTTACGACCAGCATCTTATGGCCCCCAATGTTTCGGAGATTATTTCCTAACTGGCTTTTCTAGCGAACTGATCAGCCGGCTAGGTAAAAGAGGAAATGACCGAATTGATCGGCTAATTGACAATTTCAAGGGCCACTGGCGGGGATAACTTTGTTAGTTCGATATAGGTGTGCCAAACCGTTACACACACTAACGATGGAAACAGGTTCAATCGATGGATATTGATCACCCCTCCATAAACACTGAAAGCTAACTCAAAGTAAATATAAAATTCTCGATTCTGTAACTCTTCAGGAATTACTTTTATTCTAAGATATCGTTACCTTGTTGGTTAATCTCTACTATTTGTGGTCAGTCGCCTTAGAAACGGTACCAACAGTAAACAGACAAGAGATGATGGTCAAGTAGATTCAAGGGGGTATTGATTGTTGCACCGACGCTGTTTAGGGGGAGTCCGCTGGAGTGTCGGCCAACAGAGGCTTAACTGACTGGGGAACCCTGGAAGATTTTCACTTGCATGTCCATCGACTTGAGCTGTAGCAACCCCCAGCGCATGCGTTCTTACCCCTCCAAATGAGGCTCAAAGAAATCCTTACATAATCGATAATCGACCCTCTTTTGTACCCCCTCACCCCTAGATGTGTACACTTGCGTTCCTTACGTATAAACACTTGAATACAGCCCTCATAATATACTATTCATTCACTGAGCCCCTTGAACTGTCTTGAGCAGGCGCTTTACAAATTAGTGTAACTTCTGGACTTGGTTCTAATCTTCCTGTTATTTAGCTTGTTGGTGTCTCTAATGTCTTTTCGAGGGAATTTTAAGATTCTCTAAGTTTTCACGACTCTCTCAAGTTGTGATCCCCCATTAGCGGATTTAGATACTTGACTCGGAGAGATCAAAGCAAGTCTGACCTTTTGGCAAATTTCAAGGATTTTTCAAGAGAAATTTCTTCTTTTTTCCCCTTAAAGTCAGCCAGCCACACACGTTATTAATTAGTAACCGTGTTTGATCTTTGATGACTTTCTGAAAATCGTATCAGTTGAGCTAGTTATTTTCGGTCAACACTTTGGTTAAGCTTTAAGTTATACAGTTAAAAGTGCGAGAAAAATAAACTAATAAGCAATTAATATTAATAATTAATTAGTAGCATGCAACTGAGGGTAGAGAGATCCAAATACTTAAGTGGCTAGCGTGTTATAAGACTTATTTCTGAGAGTTACATAAAAGGTAATGTATTGCTTGTAATTATGGCGGCTTAGTTTCTTTGCAGATCGATGGGCTATAAGTTGTAACTTCGTTCGAGGACTTTGCTAGAGACCATTATTAGGTAAGGATTAGGGATTTCTTTCCCTCGCAGTGAGACGTACTGGATCAGGGCGGAACTTGCCTGAAAAGCGTAAAATAAGTGCCAATAATCCTCTTGTATCCTAAGGTGATACTTAAGACCGTAATAAACGTATACTTTTTAGAGAGTAAATAATATTCTGTCTATTAATTAGTTTGTAGTTTCATTTTGTTGTACATATGAAGAAGGTTTGAACAAAACTCGCCCTCTTGGTAGCAACACAAGAACTATTTGTATTTCAATGGTACATATCATAATCTAACATTATCCTTAATTAAAGTTAAATGATTGAAAATTATTAGACATACTTCATAATTCATAAAACAATATTATCCCAAAATAAACTTTATTTTCCAGATAGTTTAAAAAACCTGTAGAACCAATATTAATTGATTCTGAATCGTATCAAATATTTATCAACATTTATTATTTATATTGAGAACACTCTAGATGTTAATAATTCATTTTCAACTAATTTGTTCATATTTAAAATACCTGCATTAAATTTATGTGCCTACAAGTTTATAAAACCTGCCGGTAGATGGCGTTGTAAAACAAACACATTTTTCCGGAATATTTGAACGAGACCAAAACAAAGCACTTGTCTTTTGTCTGTCAGCCTCTTGGTAAAAGCAAATAGTACCTGCAGAGAAAGTCTACGTTGTAAGTTTAATAAAATTTTTACTAAAACTATCTTGGTTAGGTTTTGGTCTGGTCTGGCTGTTTTACTTTGATGCTAAATTTAGAGGAAGCATAAGTCATTCAATCAATACATTGGCTGTGTTAGTAAGCTGTGATGACAATGTAGTAGCATAGTAGATATGGTAGTAAATGAGTTTGACGTTTTGAATGTTATGTAAAGGCTATATCCTACATATTTATGCAAGATTAATGGTTTAATAAGTTTCTATAATAGGAATTTTAAAAAAGATGATTAATTCAATCCAGTTTCGTACCGGGACGGGATGAACTCGGCGGTTTCCCGCTAACAAAGTTCTAACAAAATCGGAATTGAAACTAAACATTATGAAGTTCTTTCAAGATTAACTGATACTAATAATTAACACATTTAGTCATATTTCATAGTAATTGATTGTAACTAGATAAGTAAATTTCATCTTTATTCAGAACATATTTTATAAAAACTCAAGTTTAAAAAAAAAATTCCAGGTAAAGGAGCCTGAGGCGTTACACCATTTCTTCAAGACCCAAAAATACCAAGAAGAAGAAGAAGACCTGGCAGTCACTTTCGAACCGTCTGGGAGGTAAGGTTGAACCGGTTCACGGTTCGGCTCAACACAGAACTCACAGAAAATGAGTGGACAGACCGAAACCCGAAGTCGGAAAAAAGTAAATAAATCACCCAAAAGCTCCGATAATCAAAATTCGGTAAAAATTGAGTTTAATTACCATTAAATTTTATGTAAATTTTTTCTTCTCCGTGAAAAGGTTATTTATATGAATACCTGGCAGGTACTTCTGCTCATAAGTGTACGTGGCTACCCCCAGGGTTCACCCGAAAAGGGGCGGTTCGGCTCGGTTCACTGAACCAACGTCCTTGAACATGAAAATCATACTAACCTTGAAAAGTTTTCTCTTTTCTACGTGTTTTATTTGAATAAAATGTTCATGGCAGGTCTACTGTAATATTATGATAATTAATTATAATTCATCAATATTAATTAATAATATTATTTATTAACATTTGTTGTGATAGGGAAATGGCGAATCAGTTGCGGACAATCCCGTGCAAGAAATAGCAAAGACTATTCTGGAATCGGAAGTGAAGGATCTGGAACTTACATGTCACTTCCGGTTTGACCTGATCGCCTTCACGTTATTGGCTGTCGCCCTGGCAACCAGGTTCTATAACCTGGACCAACCAAACAGCATCGTGTAAGATTCATTTATGATCCTAATTAACATGTCGATTATTACTAAACCAGGAATTTGTATAGATTAATCTAATTAACGTTAATATCTTATAAAATTAATTATTGAATTTTATGTTATTTTTTTTTCTCTCTAGGTTTGATGAACTTCATTACGGTAGATACGCTGGATTGTATTTAAAAAATACTTTCTTTTTCGACTCGCATCCGCCGCTGGGGAAGCAGCTAATAGCTCTGGCAGGTCACCTTGCTGGTTTCCAAGGTTATTTTCATTATATTTAAATATCATAATGTAAATAAAATAAGACTAAAAAAACACAAATTATTTATAATAATAAAAATAATCTATTTTTTGTAAATATCTTAATTATAATTTTGTTATGAATTAACTATTAGTATTGCCGCATTATGTTATATCACATATCATACTAAGATAATTCAGCTGTATTAAAATATATTTTTGAATTATTTAAACTGATTTATTGATTTATTTAGGCGATTTCAAGTTCGACAAAATCGGTTCTGCGTACAATTCCAGCGTTCCTATATTCGCAATGCGGTCAGTTCCGGCCCTGACCGGAAGTTTGATCGTCCCCATGTCGTATTTTATCATGAGACAACTCGGATATGCGCAGTGGACTTCCGCACTGGCAGGATTTCTTTTCCTTTTCGGTAAATTTAGCTATAGATCAATAATTAAGATATTAATTCACTAATTTTCTTATTATTTAGATAATGCGCTTTTAACACAGTCCCATTACATCTTAATGGAACCGATCCTTCTTTTATTTGCAATGACCGGAATCTTTTGTATCCTGAAATTCCGCAGTCTGGAACCGCAGAAGGATTACGCCTATTCTGCAACATGGTGGATCTGGATGATCCTTGCAGGAATCTTTTTAACCTGCGCCTTATGGTATCCTTTATCTCTAATCCCGATTTATTGTTAAATATTTTAAATATATAATTTAACAAAAATTAGTGTCAAATATGTTGGTTTCTACACGTACTGTCTGGGCCTGGCCTTGATTGGCTACGACTATTGGACTAAAATCCTGGGGGATCTTTCACTGACTAAACTGCAAGTGATCCTGCATGGAGCTGCTAGGGCTTTCGCATTCATTGTTGTCCCACTCTGTGTCTATGCTGGAATCTTCTATATCCATCTAGCCACTCTAACTCACGCTGGACCACACGATTCGGCCATGTCTTCAGCTTTCCAAGCCAGTCTGGAGGTAATTTCAGTTCTTGAATCAATAATTACGACTAAATTAAGTCTTATGGGTCCGTTTTATAGGGCGGATTGAGCTCCATTATCCGTGGACAGCCTTTAGAAGTGGTCCATGGGTCTCAGGTGACGTTACGTCATGCCCAAGGTGCGCCGTGCTGGTTACACAGCCATGATGATTTGTACCCGGTCAAATACGCGGATAAGAGAGGGTCGTCTCATCAGCAGCAGGTCACCTGCTATCACCATAAGGACGTTAATAACTGGTGGATTGTCAAACGACCCAATAGGTTCACTTTTTTTCAATAAATTTAAAAATATGTATTATATATTGTATTATAATATTAAACTATTGTATTGTATGATCAAAATTATTGAAGTATTTTTATCTGTATTTGTAAATAGGTGACTAAGAGTAGTGCATAGTAGAAAATATTATATATATATATTATTAAATGATACTGTTATTATTATTATTATTATTATTATTATTATTATTATTATTATTATAAGTGTTGATTTCATATAAAACTGTGTTAAATTGAATTATACTATTTAAAGTTTGTCATTATTTTAATTTTCTTGTAGAACTGATTTGGCTGTTGCTGCTCCGTTGGATAAGATTCATCATGGAGATATTGTACAGTTGGTGCATGGTATCAGTGGTAGGACTCTGAATACCCATAACGTAGCAGCACCCGTATCACCTACCAAGCAAGTATGTACACCTATAAAATGTAGTAGGAGTAGATGGATGAGTAGTAGTAGTAGTCTCAGTCCTAATAGTAGTACTAGTAGTAGTAGTATTAACAGACGTCGCAGCAGCAGCAGCAAGAAGTAGGAGTAGTGAGATCTCAGTTTTAATAGTGGAACTACTACTACTAGCAATCGTAATACTAGTACCGCTTCTACTAGTAGTGGTAGTAATTGATACATCAATAAATTATAAAATTGCGTTATTTTGTAGGAAGTGAGCTGCTACGTAGATCACAACGTATCAATGCCGGCCCAGGATCTCTGGAAAGTGGAAATCACCAATCGTGATACTGTTGGAGACATATGGCATGCCGTAGAATCACTGGTAATGAATAATAATGAAAATAATAATGATAATAATAATAATAGTAGTAGTAGTAGTAGTAGTAGTAGTAATAACAGTAGCAGTAGTACTAGTGACAAATAACAGTAATAAAAATAATAATAGCAATAATTGCTAGAAAAAAATAATAGTTATACTAGTAACAGTTATAGTAATAACAGTAGCAGTAGTTATAATAATAATAAATAGTAAAAATAATAATAATAATTTATAGTAAAGTACTACAAACGCATTTAATAGATATTAATATTATTTATATATATCGTCTAAATTTATGTTATAATCTTCAACTGGATTAATGAATGATAGTGATAGTAATGTTAATATTTATTAAATGTGAAATCTTTTAGGTTCGATTTGTTCACGTCAATACCAGCGCTGCTCTAGCGTTTACCGGACGAAACTTGCCGGAATGGGCACACAACCAATACGAAATCGTCGCTGACCCCATCACCAATCATCAGGACACCTTATTCAACGTAGAAGAACACCGATACACACGAAGTAATTTAAACTATGATAATAATAATAATGATAAAAGTATTGCCGAATCCTTGGACAAGTCCATATTTGGCCAAAACTTTTAGTGATGTGTCCACGTATTCAGCAGATTTACGAATAAGCATAATACTAATAATAATAACTGTCGGATCCGTGGACAAGCCCATAATCAGCCATACAACTCAATACCCAGTCCACATATTCAGCAGATCCACAAATGTCCAACTTATAACTCTTATATGTCTTATAAATGTCTTATTAAGGTATGAATAATATTAGTCAACATCGAATAGTTGGACAAGACTGTAAGCAATCATAACTCTCAGTACTCTGACCACGTATTTAGCAGATTAACGAATTAACGTAATAATAACTGTAATAATAGTAATAACAAATGTCGAATCGTTGGACAAGCCTATAACAAGTCATAACTCTCGATACTCTGTCCACGTATTCAGCAGATTAAGGATTTAACATAATAGTAACCACTATTAACTATTTTCGCAGACGAAGATGAACGTGATCGTCAGATGGAGTTGTTCAACAGCGATTTCATTCCGCTGGAACCGACCAAATTGTCGTTCCTGGACAAGTTTATGGAACTGCAGATTCGCATGTTGTTCATCTCCAATGAGAATGTCCAGAATCACATGTACACTTCCAGTCCTTGGGAATGGCTCACCTTAACTCGTGGCATCGCCTATTGGGTCTCACCTGAATCAAACGTATACAAATATTTATGATAGTTGATAATAGTAATAGGAGTAGTAATAGTAGCGGTAGTGGTAGTGGTAGTAGTAGTAATAATAATAATAATGATAATTGAACTTCGTTGAAGTATTTCTGTTTAAGTCTAGTTCATTCATTCACTCATTCCATTTCAATAATTTGTTCATTCACCCATTCATTCACTCTTTGCTCATTCACTCAATAACTCATTCATTCATTCCATTTCACGCATTCATTCACTCACTCACTCATTGATTCGTTCATTCAGTCGTTCATTCAATCTTCGGTCGCCCATTCGTCCGTTGGTTCACTCACTCTTTCATTCACTCATTCATTCATTTATTCCATTTCACCCATTCACCCGTTCATTCGTTCATTGACTCATTCATTCCATTTCACTCGTTTATTCCCTCATTCATTCACTCATTCCGTTTCACTCGTCTAGTGGTTCATTCAGTCTTCGGTCGTCCATTCGTTCATTCACTCACTTACTCATCCATTCAGTCTATCTCACTTATTCATTCACGTTTCACTCATTCGTGCATTCTTTTATTCATTTCTCACTCGTTCATTCATTCATTCATTCATTCATTCGTTGACTTACTCACCCGTTCATTCATTCCCTCGTTCACTCATTCATTCATTTGTAATGAAGAGCTATCATTAATTAATTGAAAATAAAATCAGTACTAATGAATGACATTTATTTATCCTTCACAGGCTCAAATTCACTTGCTGGGCAACGTTTTCATCTGGTATTCAGCCACTGTAGGCCTAGCCATTTACTGCGCCCTGCTGATTTTCTACCTGCTTAGACGTAGACGAGTCTGCTACGACATCTCAGAAAGTAATTGATATATATATTATAAAATAATATAATTTATAATATAATTATTAATATTGATTATTCACAGATGCCTGGAATCAGTTCAGGACTACTGGAGAAGTTCTTCTGTGTGCTTACATCTTCCACTTCTTGCCGTACTTCTTCGTGGAACATACCCTCTTCCTTCACCACTATCTACCAGCACTGGCTTATCAGCTGATGCTAACTGCTGCTGTAGTAGAGCATCTGTACTATTTAGCAAAGTATTGCCTTGACTTATTATATTTCTTATGTTATTATTAGTAGTAGTAATAGTAATAATAATAACTGTAGTATTACTAGTAGTAGTAGTTTTACTAGCAGTGGTAGTATTTGCTATTATTAATATTACTACTACTACTACTACTACTACTTCTACTACTACTACTACTGACACTGTTATTACAACTACTATCACTACTACTACTACCACTACAAGATTGTCATTTTTATTCTAGGAATGTCATCGGAGGCAAGTTTCTTGCTCGTCTGCTATCTTTCGGGGTATTGCTATGGATGGCTGGAGTTCTTATCTTCTTTCAGAAGTACCTCCCGTTGTGTTACGGAACGGGGCCGATGAACGCCTCGCAGATCCTCGGGTTGAAGTTGAAGGATACGTGGGACTTTATCATCCACAAGCCTTAAATCCATTAGTTTCCTTTGAATGAATCTTCCGTCCACCTGTTCTAACACTCAAGTTGTTTTTTTTTTAATTAATTAATAAAATTTTAATGAATCAGTTAAAGTCTTATGAAGATCTGATTTATGCGCGTTAGGTCTTCAAAGCTGTGTTTGTTGCAATATGAATTATCAAAGAAGTGCATACTGTGTTTTAAATAAATTGAAGTTTAAAATTAAAGAAAAAAAAATCAAAGAAATCAATTCAGTTAAATATAAATCTATCACATTGTCAAGTTAGGATAAAATAGTATTCATACTGACCGCTAGATGCTTTAAAACTTGGATCACATTTTCCACCAGGGAATTCTTCGACTTTGATTACTGTTGTAAACACATTACCGGGACGCTACGTTACAGCAATACTGTGTTTTGCACATCTATTATTTGTCATCCTGTTGCAAGCTATACAAATAGTTTCAGCATTGGCCGCTAGATGGCGTTGATTTTGTTTTCGTTTATCCTGTCAGCTGATTAGTTAGAGATCACAGTATAGAGAACATTCAGTAACACGGCAAGTCATATCTCCTTATGTTAATGTTGCGAGCGCGAAACTAGCGCTAGATTTCTGCGGATGAGTGTTGTCGGTACTACAAGCGCTCAAAGCCTCAACCGCCCAGCCTTCGTTTTCTCAATGCAGCCTTAGTACCAACAGCAGCCATCCGCAGAAATGTGGCGCTTTTTTGTGCTCGCGGCATTAACACCGGGGACATAGGACTTGCCGTGTTACTGAATGTTCTCTTGATTCTGTGTTGGAGATCCTAACACCTCGTTTAGTCTATTGATTATTAAATTAAAATTAAACCTTCTCTCGTTAGTCTGCTGATATCAAATATAAGATTACTACTTTTCCTTTTTGTTCTTTCTTTTCTAAATTAAATTTGTTAACTTTTGCCGATCAGCTCGAACTGGAAAATGTCTAAAAGGAGGGATGAATTTGAGTCAGTAAGAAATCTTTTAATTGTAGAAATTTTTGTTGCCTTATGTGAAAAATTCAAGTTAGAAATTAGATGAATATATTATTTGCTAAGTTTTATTTATCTGATTATTAGTTTTCTTTTACAGGAACCTCTTCTGGACGAGCCGCAGAATGACGATGATGACGAGGATGTCGAATTTGTTCTTAAGTAGGAATTTTTATCATTTTACTTACTGTATCACTACAAAAGCAAATTTATATAAAGTAAAAAGTACTCCAATAACTTATTACTAACAAACAATTTATTAACCTGCCAGTAGCGACAGTGCGAGAAGCAAGGGAGCTGTCCACTACAAGAAAGATGCACTACAGCAGTAAGTCCACAGAAAAATGATGGTGCCTTTTGCAGTGCCGTTTGAGTGACCTTAAACTGATGGTCGAAGCGTTGAGTAAACCGCAATGCTGGCTACTGTAAAAAGAAACGGAGAAACTACAAAAGGCACTGTAAAAGGGCACCAGTACAGTGCCTTTTTGTAGTTTCTCAGTTATTTGTTACAGTACCTTTTCACAGTAGGTTGCATCACCCTAACGGGCACGAATTCTAAACTACGTTCAGACTACTTAGTTCAAGGTCATCAAAAAGGCACCACAAAAGGCACTATCATATTTATGTGGGTTCTCGGTTCTAGGGTTCGAGTACAGGTTGAAGAAGTGACTTCAGGAATGAGGGACAACATTCAGAAACTTTTTGAGCGGGGCAACAATCTGGACGAGCTGAGCAGTCGCTCGGAAAACCTTCGAGGAGCTTCGGATGATTTTTATCGAACATCAAATCGGTAAAGAAATCTGTCGAATGAGTGGACACTGTAGTAAGTGTCTGTAAGTGATATAGTCGTGTCCAGTGAAAAGGCAAATTAGTAGTTCAAGCAGTTCTGTTATTTAATTATCAAGTGGACACTGTACTGAAGTGTCCATAGGTGATATGGCCCCGTCCACTGATACGACAGATTAGTGGTTTAAGAACTCCTGTTCTTTGATAAACTCATCTCAAAATTCGTACAGACTGAGTCGACAAATGTGGTGGCAACAAATGAGGACCAAAATCGTCATGGGCTCGTTCTGTCTACTACTGATTCTCATTATTATAAGTATATTTATTATGAAATACTGAGATAACGAATTAATAAACTATATTTTTCTTATAGTTTGGACTGCTGTGAAGCATAGTTAAATCAACTTCTATTAAAAAGATTGTTCTCGTATATTGAAATTAAATGCACCAATTCAACATCTGGTTTTTCTTTCCAAGTTAATTGTTGCCCCAGTTTTGTGTTTTCGTATGTGAAGATGTTATAAATCATACTTGAAAATTGTGTATTATGTTACGTATATTGTTAATAGGGATCATTTAGGATTAATTACAATACCAACCACAACTAAAAATACAACGTCTAGCTAAAGCACACAGTGAGAGCAAAGTGAACATTGTTCCTAAAGCTATACCAGTATAGTATATAACTAACTATGCCACTAAATTAAGCTCAGTTCGTAAGCTTACAGATTGAAACAGAAATGACAAATGTGTTGAAAAGGAAACTCGAATTCAACCTTGATTAACAACATAAACCTTCTAAATAAATATGTTAGCATATTAAACAGAACAGTAATTTTGTAGGATCCAGCAAAGGGTTCACGGTGAACAGAAACTGACGCCGGTTTTGTCTTTGATCCATTTGATATGATTGGAGACTTTGAGATGTCTGTCTGCCCCAACGGTGTTGAAGCAACTGAGTCCATTTATGTAAATACCAACCACACTAATGCACTGATTGGAGGGGTCTTTGTAGTTAAGGGGGCTTCCGGTATCAAACTAAATAAAACAAGGAATTACTCTGAAGAACTTAAATGGTTCCGTTTGGTTATACAACCTTGGATGGGGTTACTGGGGAACCAATTGTGCATAATATACCGCTATTGCTATCAATACTTATGTTGTATTTCGCATTGCAGTCACTTATGTCGAGCAGGCTGATGGTCTGTTCCTGGAGCATATCGGAAGGCGTACCTATCATTCTATAACGAGTACCTCGTCCTCCACAATTCAAAGATATTGAACCATAAAGCTAAACTGAGTGAATAAAATTTGTTGCAAACATTCGTTGTTACTAGTTGCGATGGCAGACTTTCGGGTCCATTATGTCGTGCTATAGTCGAATAAGCAAGCTGGCTGAATCGCGTCGCTTTAGGTTACTGGCAGAAAAAGATGATAGAGAGCTATGCTGTTCTCATACAGTGAACCGTATAATTCATGTACTATAACTCGATCAGACTGCAAAATACACGTTCCTTGCGATTAAACATGTATGAAACTTAAAGCAGCACGGTTTGTTTCATTTACGATAGTCAAGAAGTAATCAATATAATTTAGCGAGTTAAAATAACGATAGAACATCGTACCTGACGGCAAACCTAACCTGTCGTACCTGACCTGTGGAGGATTGACTGTCAGACAATTTTTCTGATCCGAAAATGAACAGAAGCTTATCAGTCGGCGTAGTTATTGTTATTTGTGCTGTTGTCAGAACCCATTCGGGGCTGATCAATACTGCCGTAAAGTAAAATGTGCCGGATCCAGTGTAATTCACAGCTACTTGCCACGGGTACGTAACAGTTCCAACAGCTCTCTACACGGAACATAAAAATAATAAAATTAAAACTGAATATTTTCAAACCTTCTCAACATGAACGGAGGTACCGTGGTTTGCTTGCCACAGGGGCAAGGGCATCCCGGAGTAGTAGTAGTAGGTATAGTGGTGGTAGCAGGTTGAGTATTAGTGGGCGCTGTAGTGGTAGTAGGTGGAGTAGTTGAGGTAGGTGGACTAGTGGTAGTAGGTGTTGTAGTGATACTGTCAGGCTCTGATGCGGTGATAGCATAAGGCACAGCAGTTGCAGGAGGTGTTACGCGACCGTATCCTACATGCTTTTCCAACTTGAACAGCATTAAGTTCATCAAAAAATACAAGTGATGCGATTTGTGTGCAAGCGCTCGGTTCTCTGCTGTTTCGGTCAGCTCACTAACAATGGTTGCTGTTCTATTTCACAAACGTTCCACGGCGCTTACCGCAAGACTGCCATCGAGGAGTGAATCCGTAGTGTCGTGCAGTGCAATCAACGTCCTGGAGCTATCATCCTGTGAGTCGATCAAGTCTTCGATTGCTCTGTTAACTTTGACAACCTCGAGTGTAACGTTATTGAGTCTGTCTTAAATTTCAGCCAGATTACCCTGTTTAGAAGATCATACGCAATCAGTTCAAGTGGCAACCTGCACTTAGCAGATACTAAAATTCAAAACTTCAGCATCCTGGATCCTTACCGCGGAATTGTTTGTAAACCTGGAAAGACTCTTGTCATCGTGGTCTCTGTCTTCAAGTTTTTCGGGACTCTGGCTTGGTAGTCTTTCTTAGCACTAATTGCACGAGTTTATCCGAGGCCAATATAATGATTGTCGAGCGCACCGCTTCGTTCTCTCGATGCCCTGGTGAGAGACGTGCATCTTCCGAAGGATTTCCACCCCATGCTGATTCCGGGATGACGATCCTGGAGTTCAGCAGTACTAGACCGTCCTCCGAGGATAGTTCATTCTTTTACTTCCAGAACTGCCGTACATCTGGGTGTGATGCGTTTTGATCGGTAGGGAAACCTTCTTCCACTGCATTCAGGAGCGCCTGATATCCCTCGTCGGCTCGTGCTACCCATTTCAGCTTTTCTGGGACTGGATCACCTCCTTCGTCCGGTTCCAGTTCCCGTTCTGCATTTTCGATCCCATTCGAACGAATGGCTACCGTTTGTTGAACATCGCCTTTGAGCGTGGTCTCTTTCTCCAGATCTTCCGACGTTGGGTCTGACACCGGTGCCCGGGAAAGTGCGTCGGGAATGGCGTGCGTTTTCCTCCTCCGTCATACGGTCTCAAAGATGAAAGCGGATAGTTTCTCTTTGAGTCGTTGAAGCCTCGGGTTCTCCACGGCATCCAACGTGTACTTATACAGGATGGTTACCAGAGGCTGGTGGTCGACGAGCAGAGTGAGTTTCTGTAGGCCAAGCAGGTACAGTCTTCACTTTTTGGTGGTCCAGCATACGGCGAGCAACTCAAGCTCTACCGTGGCGTATCTTCTCTCAGTGTCTGTGATGAACCGTGATCCGCATTCCACCAGTTTCCAGCCTTCCAGGTGTTTTTGCAGTAGTGCGTATCCTAAGCCATGCTTTCTGGATGCGTCCGTCTGGAGGCATGTTTCCAGCGCTGGGTCGAAGGGTTTTAGCACCGGTGGTTCCGTCAAGCATTCTTGATTGCCTGGAACGCCACGTCGTGATCTCCTGTCCAAATAAACTCGTTTGACGTTCACAGGAGAGGACGCAAAGGTAGTGCAGCTTCGCTAATTTTTGCTGAGAAAGCTGAGAACTGTTCAGCGAGTCCCATGAAGGATCGAAGCTGTGTTATGTTCGTCGGCTTAGGAGAGTTCCGTATGGCCAAAGTTTTGTTCGAGTCTGCAGCGATCCTGTTTTTTCCTATGATGTAACCCGCAAAACGCACGCTTTCACAGCCGAACTGAAACTTCTCTCTGCTCAAAGTGATGTGGTGCTGACGGCACCGGTTCAGGAGAGTGCGGACTCTTTCCACATGTTCGTGGAAAGTCTCTCTGTGAATAAGGATACCACCCACCACCTTTGCTGTGTTTGGGAGGTCTTCCAACGCTTCGTCCCCTCGGCGCCAGTATTCGTCCGCTGTAGAAATGAGACCTATCGTTCCTCGTAGAAACTTAAAGCGACCTCACGGCCTGATAAACGTTGTGGGATTTGGGCTTTCTTCTGCCAATGGAATCTGCCAATAGCCGTGCGTCGCGTCTACAGTGGTGAAAAACCTTCGAGCATGTATATTAGTAGAGACGGTGCGGGCCATTGTGGCCCTGTAGAGCAGCTGTTCCCAAGCTGAGTTGAGCAGACGGCGTGAGCGGTCCTGAGTTTTCATGGCAACCCGTTTTTTTTTTAATCAGCGGTCTACTAGCGGCAAAGTTGAGAGCTAAATTAATTTTGAACAGATTTCACAAAAAGTATGATAAAACGATTAATTCCAATTTTAAACATTATTTTAAGAATACCAGAGTTAATCCTTTTTGAAAAAAGGGTTCAAATTACGCTGAATTCGTAGCTCATTCAGTAAAAGAAAAGACGGCGTCGCGTTTGTTTACGCCGGCTGGCTGCCGTTGCTATGGCAACTCAGGGACTGGACTCCCTCCATCCCCTTCCACCCCCCAATCCTCACCCGCTAGCTTGACTTCACTCAGCTATACGCCGCACCGTCTCTACCAATATACATGCTCGAAGTGAAAAACCGTGCTTTCTCTTGGATTTGTTAGACAGCTTCCTCCGGGCTGCGCAGAGGGATGTGGGTCTCTTCACGAACTTGTTTTACTTCGCGAGGTCCACGCAAAGTCGAAGTTTCCCGTTTGGTTTTTGTACCAATAATACCATTGGATGTGTCCATTCAGAAGGCTCTGTGATTGGGGCGATAATCCCCTTGATGACCGTCTCGTCGAGCTTCCGTTTCACTTCATCCGGTTTGGCGAATGGGATCGGGCGCGCTCCGTGTACCGCGTAATGTAGTGTGTCCTCGGTTAGGGCATGCGCATGGGTAGCCCAGACATGACTGGTAGCTGGCCTTCTGGACGTCCGCGTGTTCGCCAACTTCGGCCCCCCGACCTTCCAAGGGAGTGATACTTCGTACTTACGGTCTGGGTACCTCGATCCTTCTTCTAAGATCTGTAGGGGCCTTCCATCTTCTGAAGCCAGTTAGGTGTGACAAGAGACTCTGTCCAGTAGCTTTAGAATGGCAGTACCAGCGGAATTCCACTCTATACCCTCATTTCAAACCGGAGCACAACTGGAGGGGTAGTAGCTCAGTGGTTACGACCGTCGCTCTTCACCTCTGGGTCGGCGGGTTCGATCCCACTCCCAATTGAGGCCTATTCCCGGGCTAGCTGCTCTAGGCAGACAGATCAAAGAGTGTGCCAATACCCTCCCTTACACTAAGACCTGGGGCCATGGGCTCACAGCCTGACACGGAAAAAAATACGGAGCACAACTGAGCAGATTGACACAGCCTCCTCAGGAGTTCACATCCAGCGTTCGACCGATAACTCCACGAACCACCCATACTAAAGAAGTTGTAATAGTAACTGGCTCGCCTGGCGACCCCCGTTCTGACTTCTTCTGCTACAAAAAGGTCCACGTTATCCACACCTATTAGCAAAGTTTTCTTTACCCCCGACTTCCGTAAGCGCCGAATCCTTTAAGTGACTCCACTGGGACTGAGTCTTCGGACACGAGACGGTTGGTGCCGGTTTGAAGATTCTGGGTACCGAACTAGCTTCGATGAAAAGACTGTTTTCGACGCATATTTTATCAACCTGCAGTTCAGCGCAATGCGATAAAATTTCTCTGCAGGCCCCGGCAACTCCGTGCAGGTGTAGTGATTGAGGAGGTCCATTAACCGAAGTTTTTCAAGGAGTCACTCGCAGATGAGCGTATAATCACTACTTTCATCCAGAACGCCGGTGCGACGACCCTATTACCCGTCCGATCGACGAGGGCAGTCTTTAGCAAGCCCAAGGCAATCATGGCTGAAGAAACAGAGGCCGCCTCAACGCTGGTGCTGTTGACTGCAATCGCGTCCTTGTGCAAAAAGATGCTGTGCTTCCTCTGACAATCATTGATCTCTTGTTTGATCGTTGATCCTTTATTTCATAACTTTACCCTTGTTCAAAACTGATTTTTTTATGAAATAATAAATTATTCATTCTTCAGTATCGACAGTGCGAAAAACAAGGGATCGTTAATTAAAAGGAAGACATGCTGCAAAACAGTAAGCACAAAATTTTATTCTAATAATAAATTAGTTAACACAGCCTTCCTCTTTATTTCTGAGGTGCGATTACAGGTTCTAGAAGTAACTTCAGCAATGAGCCACAACTTTCAGGAGCTTTTCAACCGGCGGAACAATCTGAACGAGATGAACAACTACTCAGAAAACCTAGAGAAGCTGCTGGTGATTTTTGTCGAACTTCGTCGGTAAAATAAATAGTTCAAGATCCATTTTTTCTTCCCGCTACACTTCACGACCCAAGTTTGGTGCAAACTGAATCGAAAATGGGATGGCAACAAATGAGGACGAAATTCATCTTGGGCTCGTTCTGCCTTACTTCTGATAAAATTTTTTTAAGTATACGTATTATCAGGTACTACATTAATACATTAATTTCTTACATTTTTCTTACTATTTCGGCTGCTGTGAAGCAAAGTCAATTTACCGTAAAACGGATTTTACTCGTTTTATAAAACTAAACCACGAATTCGGTGTCTGGTTTCTTTTTCGAGTTTATCATTGCCCCACTTTCTTGCGTTCTCGTATGTGGAGATATTAAAAATCGTACTTGACAGTTGTATGTTCTGTTTTGTGTATCAATAAGAAGGATAATTTGGAATGTATTAGTTAAAATGCCAGCCATAACTACAATACAACTTTTAGCAAAATTGCACAGAGAAAACCAGCCATATATCTCTGAAGTTATACTAGTATAGCATGCAACTAACTAAACCGCTAAATTAAGCTCAGTGCCAACAGAGTGAAACAGAAATGTTAAATATATAAACGAAACTGAAATTCAACCTTCATAACAACATCAGCTTTCAAAATAAATAGTTTGGCATTTTAACTAGAAAAACAATTTTGCAAGATCCAGCAGGAGTTTACTGTGTACAGAAACTGGCGCCGGTTTTGTCTTTGATCCAGTTAATAAAATTGTAGACTTTGACAAATCGTATTGGCCTTAGGGTCGCTCGGCAAATGTCTCCAGATACGGCGAGACCTATCACACTAGTTCGTTGGTTGGAGGGGTCTTTGTAGTGCAGAGGGCTTCCGACATCAAACTAAATAAATGGTGAATTACTATAAAGAACTTTAAATGCTTACATTAGGTTATACAACCTTGCATGGGGTTATTTGGGCATCAACTAAGCAGAAAGTAGAACTATCAAAAACGAGGTGATGTGTTGTCATGCAGTCACTTGTATCGAGTAGGCTGACGGTCTGTTCCTGGAGAGTATCTACGGAGCTACCCGTATGATAACCAGAACCCCATCCTTGAATTGAACCACAAAGCTGAACTGACTGAATGACTTTTTGCAAACATTCTATTCTCACCAGCTGCGATGCCAGATTTTCCCGTCCATTTCATCGTGCTGTAGTCGAATATGCAAGCTGGTTTAATCGTGTCGCTGAAAGTTACTGGCGTAGACAGATGATACAGAGTTAAACTGTTCGCATACGTTGAAGCACTGTACGATTCATGCACTATCATCCGATCAGGCTGCAAAATACACGTTTCATGTGGTTACAACATGCTTGAAACTTGAGTAACATGGTTTGATTCATTTTCGATAGTCAAGAAATCATTAATATAATTAAGTGAGTTAAAGTAACGGAAGAGTATGATATATACCTTACGGCTGATTGCCTTGGCGGATTGACTGTCGGATAATTTAGTCAATCCGAAGTTGAACACCAAATTAGTTAATGTTACAGTTGATGATAAATCTGCCGTCCCCAGAACCCATTCGGGGCTGAGCAAAACGGCCGAGAAACTAAAACCGAATCCGGGCTCATACACAGCTACTTGCCATGGGTACGTGGATGTTACACCAGCGCTCTACAAGAAATATAAAATAGCAAAATTAGAATTGAATATTTCCAACCTTTCTTGATATGCGCAGAAATACCGTTGCGCTAGTAACTGCAGCAGTCGTAGTAGGTGCAGCACTTGTAGTTGGTGCAGCACTTGTAGTTGGTGCAGCAATCGTAGTAGGTGCAGCAGTCGTAGTAGATGCAGCAGTGGTAGTAGGTGCAGGAGTCGTAGTTGGTGCAGCACTTATAGCTGGTACAGCAGTGGTAATAGGTGCAGCAGACGTAGTAGGTGCAGCAGTGGTAGTAGATGGAGTAGTGGTAGTAGGTAGAGTAGTAGTATTAGTTGTAGGAGTGGAAATAAGTGGAGTAGGCGTAGGAGTGGCAGTAAGTGGAGTGGTGATAGTAGGCATAGCAGTGGTAGTAGGTAGAGTAGCGGTGATTGCAGGCACTGCAGTGACGGTAACCGTAGCAGTTATAGTAGAAGGTGCAGCAGTTGGAGAGGGTGTTATACGCCCGTAGCCAACAAGCCTCCCCATGTTGAACAACATTGAGTTCAGCAAAAAGTACAAGCGAGACAAATTGCGTGCAAGCGCTCGATTCTCCGCTGTGTCGGTCAGTTCACTAACTATGGCTGCCGTTCTACTTCGTAGACGTTCCAAGGTGCTTACCGCAATGCTACTCTCGAGGAGAGCGTCCGTGGTGTCTTGCAGTTCAGTCAACGTCCTGGTGCTATCATCCTGTGAGTCGATCAGGTCCTCGATTGCGCTATTAACTTTGAAAACTTCAAGTGTCACGTTATTAATTCTGTCTAAAACTTCAGCCAGATTTTCCTGTTTAAATCATATGAGATCAGTTTAGTTGGATTCTCTAATGAGCAGATAAAAACGCTTAGATTTTCAACATTATGTATCCTTATACCATGTCATTGTTTGCATTTGTAGGAGTCGCGTCCTCCTGGTTCCCGTCTTCAAGTTCACCATCTGCTCCTTCTCTTGGATAAGCAAATATAATGCCACAAGTGAAGGCGCTGTAAATAACCAATCTTTGGAAATGAGTCAATGTCGTGATTGTTTTCATCCTTTAATGAAACAACGAACACATGTATATTCTACATTACTTATCAAGAAATATCGAGAGATTAAACTTACTTTTCAGTCTGTGAATGGCTTGTCGGAAACTTGTCTCTGTCATAGCTCAAATGCTTCTGGTTTAACACAGCACACGGAGGTCGCTTTTATACCATGTGGAACCTTTTCCCATAAAAAAAAAGTGGAGTTTAATTGTTAAGTTCTCCGATTGCAGTCCCCACCTTTCTATGCCAAAGTTCGAAAGATAGGCTTAAAGATAAACTGAGGGCAATAGCTTCCAGAATAAACCCAGCTTTATTTTTGGAATGTATTTGATGTTTAACTTGTTTGTCGACAACCCCGATCAGGTCAAACCTAGTGCCAATTAAGTTTTCCACGAAGCTTCGGCCCGCAACCTCCTTATAGGCTGTGGATATTATCGGTGATGGCTAATTGCTAACATAGGGTCTTATGGGGCTAGAACTTTCAATCCTCCGTCGCATTTTCCATCCATGAGATCCAGATTCCAAATGTTAAACACTTCTTCTCCTTCCTGATTATTCATCGTAAAACGGAGAAAACGCGTTGTTCTGTTATTTGCTTTTTTTTTAACGAGCCATGGGGCCGAATTGACTGACCGACTCTTCCGTACTGTCTCGACGACTCATCGACTTAGACTTTTAGTATTCAGTTAATGTTATCTGTACATTTACATTTATCGTATGTTTACTAATTTTAAATCCTAGGCCCCTGCCGTCCTCACCTGTCGAGGGTCTATGACCCTAGCTCTGTCCCTTGATCAACTCTTTTAGCTTTGGTGCTCTGTATCTCTTGCTCGGACCTGTATCTGAGGAGGTAGTCGGACTGGATGTTCCCATACGTATGGCTACCGTTGGAAGTTGGTGTCGTGAACTATTTCCCACAAATGCAATTTTCTGTTTTAATTCTTCTTTTATTTTTTTTATTATTATGTCGAATTCTTTTTCTGATATCTAGATTTTTATTCAAACATCCAATAGTCTGTACTTTGCTTTGGTATTTCTTGTAGAATGCAGGCAATTTAATGGGAAAGGCCTTATTAAAAATTTCAGCAAACCAAAATGCTATCGTTACCCAGTTTTCGCAATGGTTTATCTGTGGAAGTAACCTTATCCAGAGGTAGCCTATCTTTTCAATGCAAAAGTTACCCCGAATCCAGGACCTTCCGCGGAAAAAGGTGGGTAAGTCCTTAAATTTGAACAAGATGACTACATAGGGGAACTTTCCTAGTTAAATTAACTTACTCCCGAATATTCACTTCGCGTCCATACTTCAGGGGTAAAACTTGCTTGCCTTCGATTCTATTCTAGATTTATCTCCGAAAAATGTTACTCCTATGCAGTGTGAACAATGTATAAGAAATTCATCTCATATAGATAATACCTTCCCGATTTGTGTAGGATCAGACTAGTCGCATTTTACCCTCATCAGACCTCAACCCACCCTTGTATGTTAGAAGCATTTCTACATCCAAACACTTTTTCAAAATTTGCGTGAGTAATATTCTGAAGGCCATCATTCTGAGGTCGAAGGAAAAAACTATAGCAGCTCCCAGGGTCAAGTAATATTTTCCAAGACCTCTTCCCTTCAGTCCTCCTAAACATTAAGCCTTTATAAACATAAAGCATCTTCCCGAGAATTTCGTTGTAACCCGTTGGGGGCCTTAATCGAGGATGTAAACTTGCCATGTATACTGCAAAATCAAGTGGAACTGAAATATCTAATCTTTGATTTTCCCCTAGTTCCTTAGTTCTTATCGAGTGATCACAAAATAGAGTTTTCGGTATGAACTTGACAGAAATGTCAAGACTTTTCTCACCTGAAGACAGTATAGATGGCTATGGCACAAACCGCAAATCTAAAAAGAAGGCTGCAATGGATGCAAGGATTCGAAGGTAGGGTGCATAATTAGAAGGCTATACTGCGGCACATCAAAATTTCGCTGTGTTGCTATTTCTCTCATTGGAAGTCAAAGTTATTTGTACTGATATCCAATGTTTCCAATATCGATATTTTTTATGTCATATGTATCGAAAAAGTGCTTCTTGTATCTAATTTTTCAATTCTCATGGACAATACTTTATTTTACATATTTGATATGATGAGGTAAAATTATCATTCAAAGGAGAATCTCTTTCCAAGAAACCTATTTGATCTGATGTGCCGTGGCTAAAATGGCGTGATATATCATATCAACTATTAGATATTTGGTAAGATAAATCCTCCAAACCTGAGACGTCGTAATGTGGCAGTACTAGTTCTGCTGTACAGGCGGAAGCTACGATAGGGCTATTCAAGTTGTAGTAGCGTGGTAGTGTGGCTCAGTGACTATCAAATCAAATAAATAAGAAATAACAAAAGTTTACAGATTCTAACGGAATTGTCCAATGTATTAAAAATTGAAATTTAACCTTGATTAACAACATAAGCTTCCCAAATATATATTTTAGAATATTAAGCAGAACAAGAAATATTTTGCAGGATCCAGGAACAGTTTACAGTAAACAGGGCACCTGTTTTTTTTAATCCAGTTAATATAATTGTATACTTTGAAATATCTGACCGGCCCACTGTGTCCGTCACAACTAGCTGCAGACGTGAAAAGCCCTACCACACTAATGCGTTGATTTGAAGGGTCTATGTAGTTCAGAAGGGTTCCGGTGTCAAACTAAATAAAGAGAGAAATTAGGATAAAGAACTTTAATGACTAAATTTGGTTAAACAACGTTGCATGGGGTTGCTGTGGAACCAACTGAGCAGAAGATAGTGTCATCAACACTGACGTTATATTTCGAGATGCAGTCACTTTTATCGAGCAGGCTGACGGTCTGTTCCTTAAGCATATCGGAAGGCGGTCTCCTAATTTGATAACGAGTATCTCTTCCTTGAACTGAACCATAGAGAACTGAGTGGATTGTGCAAGCATGGGTTGTTACCAGTTGCGATGGCAGACTTTCCCGTCCATTATGTCGTGCTGTAGTCGTATAAGCAAGCTGGCTGAATCGTGTCGCAGTAAGTTACTGGCACAGATAGACGAAAAAGAGCTATGTTGTTGGCAATATGAGTTATGGCGTTGAAGGAGTGTATGATTCGTGTGCTATTACTCGATCGGACTGCAAAATACACGTTTCTTACAATTGTAACATGTATGAACAGTCTGGTTGCATCCAATTATGGAAGTCAGGCAATATCAATATAAAAAAGCAAATTGAGGTAATGAAAGAATATCGTACCTGTTGGCGATTTGCTGTGGAGGGTTGACTGTCAGACAACTTTGGCGATCCCAAAATGGACACAAGCGTTTCTATTTGTACCTTTGACACTGCTGCTGTCGTCAGAACCCATTCGGGTCTAATCAAAACGGCCGAAAAGTAAAAACCGAATCCGGTGAGGTTCACATCTACTTGCCATGGTTACGTCCCTTACGAAAAGTTTTAACGACGGCAAGCAAGCGACAAACTAGCGTACAGTAAGCTGATTCAGCTAGCGGCTAACTCGCCATTCCATAACCAGTATTTGACACCAATACCGCAAGACATTTCCCCTACTATGGTTAGCTAGCGTCAGACTTGCTTGCGACATGCTCGCCCATAGACTGCTTGCAGCGAGGACATTAAAAGCGAACCAGCTTTTCACCGGCTTGTCCCTAGCTTATATTCTGTACGTAATACTTACAAAGAAAGACAATATTGTACAAATGACACAGAAAATTTTAGTTTATTAAAACACATTCAAAATCGATTACACAAGATAGCACATTCCATTTGAAAAAGGAAATAGCAAAAAACATGTAAACCTCACATGTTAAAACATCAACTTCGGAAAGGTGACGATTGTCTGGGACAAATATACATTTTTTTGAGTTCGTGTTTACGACTAATGATTACAAAAGGAAAAAGGAAAGGTCGACTTTGGTCTAGACACGGAATGACCAGATGATTGAACTAAGGATCTGATTCCTAGTTAAAGACTATTGCTGATATTGGCCTAGAAAAGGAGTTGCCTGGAACAACCAATACTTAAGTCATCTACATTTCTGTAATATCATCATTTTAGTTTCCCTTTAATCTCTGGACAGTAAGCATTCAAACAGATGGGGTCAATATATTAGAAATGCTTGACTACCAGTTTGGCAGACTAATAAGATTGACAAAATAATTCTAACAAACATTCCCACTGACAAGCCACCAGATGTACTCGAATTTGGTATGTGCAATAGGCTTCGCATCTGTTATCAAATTTATCTGCAAGACTAACAAAAGTCTCACTGGCGGTATCCTGTTCTAATGTTTCTGCTTGACATCCACGTATTCGGTCTTGCCTTGTATGCGTCCCGTCAGAATTGCTGCTGCCCACCATCTTGTTAAAGAAGACACTCTCCTTCAAATAGTCCCTTCTGTTACAAAAAAAAAAAGGATTTGGTTTGAAAATACGCAGACACAAAGAGGTGAAATAGTTTCTTGACTTTGTTGAAGTTCTTCCATTAGGATATGAGAGGCTCCAAGTCTTCGGTGATGAAATATGGGTGACACGTATGTCTTTAGGATTATGGCTTCTTTGGTTTCATGTTTCTGGCAATTCAAAGTAACATGATGAGCAAAGCGACCATTAAATTCAACAATTTGAAATACCTCGTCGGTGACGCTATCAGACGCTATTCCGATCTGCAATTCTGCTCGTGCCATTCGTCGCCATTTGTCTCGTCAAAATTTTTGAGATCACTCGCCCAGTGACTCACAAGACCTCTGCAGGAGACTGTATTCACCTGGATAATAATGATGTTATCACTATGCAACAATAAACCAAAGGGAACATGCTTACCTCAGTGCGAGAATCGGAGTTTCTGTCAAGCGTCTGGCTGTGACGGTTGCTTTATTTATGTTGTTAGAGAGTTTGATACACATTTAATTTGATGCTTTCATAGTCACTAGTTCTTAGATGATTTTGTCCTTTGATTTCCATTATTTTTATATTCCAGAAAATAGTCCCAAAAGTACTCCCAACAAATAAGTTTACGAAAACCAAACAACACACGGCTGCTCGTCGTCAGTGAAGCGATTTTCTGGTCATTGGCGTTCCCTTCAACTAAGAAAATAAGTCTTAATTTCACGCATTTCATTAAAAAGTTCTATTACTTAAAAAAATCTCCAATTTCAACAGCAGATTCACTTTACGAACTTGTACTAAATAGATCGTGTGATCAGGTCGAGGGATTGTCTGTAAAATGTTGGCCGAACGGTATGGCAATGGCACTGGCAAAGACTGTTAGGCCAGAAAGTTCAAATTTGAGTTGGTCAATAGTCTTTCAGTCACGTGTCTCGAGCAAGTAGCGCCTCTTACGGCTACAAGCAGCATTATTAGGACTTCCATGTCTTTGCAAACAAGACTTAAAGAAATTAAATAATTTCTAAATATAATATTATATAATAATATAAGATAATAATAAAGCTCTGCAACTACAATAGAGCTGAGCAACTGGCCTCAGAACAGTTGCTCTACATGTAATTAAGAAAAGCTCATTCATCGGGAGATTAACAAAATAGGTTAACAAAATTTTATGTACTATCTTTGTAATTCCATCATGTAGCGAGTTTATTTTCGCCACTGTTTAGTAATTAAAATTTAAACAGATTCAACAAATCAATAGATCAAATCATTTTTTTACTATCCTTGAAATAACTACGAACGAGCAGGTAATATAACATTTTTAACGATATGGGTAGTTTGGTTACACGTTACGAGAAACAAGTAACAAGCTAGTCTCGGCCGAGCTTGTTACTTGCTAGGTTTAGAAACGCTGCCAAAGCCGCGCAAAATTAGAGCTAGTTTAAAGCTAGGTCAAAGCCAGCTTGCAAAAGCAAGGTCAAAGCAGGCTCGCCGCTTGCTTACATAAGAATGGTTAAGTTTTGACCATCCTTTGCCTAGTCAGTCAGCAGCTTTTGCAGCACTGCACTACGTAGGGCAAGCAAGCCGTTAACACGTAGCGAGCTTGCCGTTTCAAAACCAGCGTGAGGCTGGTAAGCAGTCGTTGAAACTTTTCGTAAGGGGTTAAAGTTCCATCAGCTCTCTACGCAAACCAAAACATAACAAAACCGAAATATTCAACTTTTCAACTCTTCATGACATGTACAGTACAATTATACCTTTGTTTGCATGCCACAGGGGCATGAGTATCCCGTAGTTGTGGTAGTGGGTGTAAAGGTAGTAGGTGTAGTGATAACCGCTGTAGTTGAAGTAGGTAGAGAGGTGGTAGCAAGGGGAGCAGTGGTAGTAGGTAGAGTAGCAGTAGCTTCTGTAGTGGTAGGCGCTGTAGTTGTAGTCGATGGAGTAATAGTAGATGAAGAAGTTGCAGTAGGCGTGGTAATGATAGTAGATAGAGTAGTGATACTGGGTGTAGTAGTAGTGGCTATAGTTGCTGTAGTGGTAATGGCCGGCACTGAAGTTGTGGTAGGCTTAGTGGGGGTAGCAGAAGGTGCAGCAGTTGTTAAGGTGTTGTGCGAGCGTTACCAACTTGCTTCTCCAGTTTGGGTAGCACTGAGTTGAGCAAAGAGTACAAGCGATGCAACTGATATGCTAAGGCCCGATCCTCTGCTGTGGTGGTCAGCACATTAACTATGTTTGATGTTCTGTTTCGCAGATGTTCCAGGGCGCTTAATGCAAGGTTGCCATCGAGTAGAGTATCCATATTGTCTTGCAGTGCAATCAACGTCCTGGAGCTATCATCCTATGAATCGATCAAGTCCTCCATTGCGCTATGAACTTTGGAGACCTCGACTGTAAAGTTATTGAGTTTGTCTGGAACTTCAGCCAGATTTCCCTGTTTAGAAGATCATACGCAATCAGGTTAAATTGCAGTCTCTACAAGCAGACACCAAAGGACAGAGTTTCAACATTATGTATCCTTACCACGGCATTGTTTGCCTTTGTAGCCGGAGTTCTGTCCTCGTCGTTTCTGTCTTCAAGTTTCCCATCTGCTCCTTCTCTGGGATGGGCAAATATGATACTACAAGTGAGAGCACTATGAATAACCACTGGAAAAGAGTCAACGCAGCGACTGTTTTCATCTTGCAAGAAAACCAGCGAACGCATGTATACTCTTCAATGCTTACCAGAGATGGTAAAAAACAAAACTTACTTTTTAGTCTGAGAATGGCTTGCCATTAAGTTATCCTTTCCACAGCTAAGCTGCTTCTGGTTTAAGACAGCACGAAGGTCGCTTATATGTGTTTCCGTGCCTGTTCTATAAATGAGTGGTAGCTAGTTCTAAAATTCTCCGATGTTTATCCCAACCTTTCTTTGCCACAAAGTTCGAAAGATAGACTTAAAGATAAACTGAGGGTAATACCTTCCAGAGCAAAACCTGTTTCAGTTATAGGAAGCCTTTAACTTGAGGGCTACCCAACTTGTTTTTCGACAACCTCAGTCTGGCAAAACCTGTTGCCAATTAAGTTTACCACGAAGCTTCATCCTCCCCCATCGCTCTTGTTGGCTATAGATATCGTCGATAATGGCTATTTGCTTCATAGAATTCTATTCGACTTAAATAAATTTTGTTCACAAGAAAGGAAAAGTAAATGGCATTTCTTTTTCATGGGACCCAAGTTCTGAATGTTCATAAATCAGTGTAGTTTTTTAAATGAAGAAAGCCATTCTAGGACTCGATTTTGATTTTAAGGCTCGACACAACGTATCAAAAAGGTTGAAAGGTTTCAAAGTACCAGATGACAACGAACGCTTATGAATGTTTTCACAGTATCAGGGAAACGGGAAAACCCAGTTTCATTTGTTATATTTGGCGATAATTGACAAAACGGAAGCTATGTTACTAGAGTTAAGTCAAAATAAGTTAATAATGTAAAACTTTCGCAACAAAGCGGGACAGTTTTAGTTATTTTATTTTCCTCGCAGTTTTTATTAACAATTCCCGGTTCCATTGAAGAAACGCTCCACAAACTTGCTGACTTTGGTCCAGGTGGTCTGACATTCTGCGTGTAGGACGCCACCGAGGCTGCATTGGTCCGGAAGGAAGGCGCCGAAACCCACTTCATCCCATTCTTTCCTAATGACCCCGCTAGAGGCAGCAACAACGATACACAAATTGATTGGCACTTAATGGACCGACTTGACTGTTAATTTGACTTCTAACTATTGATATTAACTTATTTATTTGTTTCATCTATAACTTTAACGTTTATATATTATTATTTCTATTTCTTATTTGAATTAATATATTTCGTATTTGAATTCAACACTTCAGTTGTCCACACCTGTCGTCAGCTTCAACCTTGCACTGTACCTTGGCCTCCTCTTTGGCCTTTTCTACTCTGTACTTCTTGCCCGACCCTTAGTCTGAGGTAGTCAGAGTGGGCGTTCCCCATTCTTACGGCTACCGTTGCGACATGATCATGTGGGCTATTCCCCAAAGATGTAAAATTCTTTGAGTTTTTCTCTTTTGCGTCGTGTCGAGTTCTTTTCCCGATTGTAATGTTGTCGAGTCTTTCTGACATTTCCACCACCGGTGAATGACTGAATCCGTTTAAACATAACGCTTGTACTGTGCCAACGAGTTTGGGATATAAAACTGGTACAGGCTGAATCAGTCCAACATTTCAGAGGCCAACGGGCACACCGCGAAGAAAGTACCCGACCCCGTTAGATCCCGGCAGTAAAGCTACATCGGGCCCAGTCATTACCTGGACGGGCGACCACCTGGGAACACTAAGTGCGGTTGACATTTTCTGAATTTTAATACTTCTACTAATACAGTTGCAATACCCTAACCGTATGAATGTTAGTCGTACAATTGTTTTAAGATAGCGTGTTAGAATCCATGGTTATCACCAATTATTGAAAACTTGCTGTTTCCGAAGGTCCTGGAATATATAGGCAAAATCATTTAGCTCTCCGATGCACTGTAAAGCGGTGTTTAAAAAAAGTACCCCCCCCCCCTTCAATGGAAAAATGCCTTGAGGGGGGGGGGGCGGGGGCGGGGGCGGGGTACTTTTTAATGAACACCGCTGTACAATATTCTACAAGTACATGGCGATCATCAAGCCCATAGCATACATATCTTCTACCAATAGCGAACTCTGGCGATTCCCTTTTAGCTTGTTGTTCCTCAAAAGACCAGGCTGAGAAAACATCCACGACGAATAGTTATAACCGCCAAAACCGTAGTGGATGCGGTCCTGACGCTTCAGAGCACAGAAAAGGTCAAGAAGTGCTCTTGACACTTTCACGACTTGCAAGACAATGAAAGGCGAGCTTTGTGATGCTCTGTATGTTACCAAGAAGAACTTTGCTATGTGCTTGGCTCCTTCCTGCCAAGTCCTCTACCAAGGAGGTAGAGCAGCGTCCAGTCATGTTGAATTAGTCAATGTAGTTCATTGGAAAATATAAACTATGATACTTATTACGAACCTGAGTCGAATTTCAGGTTGAACGGGTAAACTAACGGGTGTTGCTCGCCAGTCCGCACCTATCAGTTCCGCAGGATAGGGTCTCTAGCTGAGGGTCCGCCTCGCTTAACCAAGGTTACACATAAAACGATTTTAGAGTCTTATGGTCTATCGATCGTCTGATCAATATGATCGATGATCATGGGCCGATGATTTTAATGCAGTCACTGTGCTCTATTGACCCAGGTGGTAAAATCGGTTCCTTTCCCGGTGGGTCAATTATCGCATATGATTGATAGTTCTTTCTCTATACATTTAGCTATTGACCCACCGGAACTCCATACGTGTCAGTCGACTCAAGTTCGCTTTCTAGTAAAGTCTGTAAGAAGCTGGTTCAGTCGAAAAAATTAGTAAAATGTCTCGAAGATTTCATTGGTGGCAATTTCTGTTGGGAATGTTTTGTGGATCCGTTTTTATGACGCTCAGTTTTTTCCTACGACCGAACGATGTGCATGATGTAAAAGTTGGCAACACGTTCACAAACTGTTCGACTAAACAAGATTATATCATCAGTCCAGATATAGCTTCTATTGAAGATATTCTCCGATACATGAAGTGGAGCAACTCTACTTCTTGCCTTTTAGTGCAAGACTTTGGCGGACAGATAGTCAAAAATGGAGACGGCCCCACAGCTATGGATGGCCAGAAGTCCGTTTGCCTCGACAAAGGTGTTGCTCCCGTGCCTAGTTCTTGTGTCGTTTACTCTTTCGGCGTCAACGACGACTGGAGTTTTGATGAAGCTATGGGACGTTATGGTTGTAGGGTTTTCGCTTTTGACCCATTCATCGGTAGAGAAGATCATCAACGAAGTGGACGCATTTATTTTTACAATATGGGACTATTTGGACGAGACGAGATGCGAAGTGACGGATCAAAATTCCGAACTCTCGATTCGATTCACCGGGTGCTCCAGGAAAGACTTCCTCATGCTGTCATTGACTACGTCAAAGTAGACATCGAAGACTCTGAATGGAAGACTATACCTAATATCATTTCGTCTGGAATACTGGGGAGAGTAAAGCAAATCGGATTTGAAATTCATTTAATAACCGCCAATAGCTTGGAAATCTTCAGGACGCGATACAAAATTGTAAAAAGTATTGAAGATGCAGGGTTCGTTAGATTCGCATCTAGAATGAATCTCTTCGGTAAAGGCAGGGTGGAGAGTAGAGCCAGCAAAACTGCTGTTCTCGCTTACGAACTTGCCTGGTACAATCCTAAGTACTATCAAACTGATGACACTGTGTGATTTGTGATCAGGTTATTTCGCCCAAGCCCCGCATTCTCCCCGGATTTAAGAAGTAAGCTGAAAAAGTAAATGAAGTTACCAGACAGCACAAATATGCTGCTAGAACACTGCAATCATTGATCCGAAAGAGATCTCTGACGCTTAGGTGGATATATGACTGTTGCAACCAAAACTTCTTTTTTTTTCTTAAGAATTTCGTAGCCGTTTATCACTGTTTAGTTGCATTTTTTATCGCTCTTCATGGTATTTTTAATTAAGCACTGGTCAAATAAACGTTTTGAGATTGAAATCTTTGTTTTTCGCCATCGCAAACAATATGGACAACTCCGAATGAACAGTATTCGTACCCACGAAAAAATGAGTCTAAGCATGGTGTTTTATGCAAAACAAAAGGCTGAAAAAAGGCACCACTACAGTGTCATTTCGTTATTTTTTAGTTTCATTTACAGTGGCTTTTCACAGGTGTGTGCATCGCCTTATAAAGCGTCCAAGTTTTAAATAACATTTTGACTGCTAGACCACGGTTCACCAAAGCGGCATCGCAAAAGGCACCGTCAGTTTTACGGGGCTAGGCAAACAACATTAGCAGTTGGGACATCTGTAGGACAGAAACGGTTTCTAATGCAACGATACACATGAGGAAGTGCTTTTTACCCAAGCTTTTAAAACGACACAGATATTGAAAGTCTCATAACTTAAGAGAATTCTGTAAAGCTTTGATAATATCAGGTCAAAATACATCCTAGTTACTGAACTGTGACAGACCGAAATAGAGAAGAAAGAAAAGATACTTGAAGTTGACGCTGCACGAGACGAATCGAAAGGTTTCTTGTCTAAAACCTAAAAGTTTTGCTGGTGTCAACGGCCATACCACGTAGAAAATACCCGATCCCGACAGATCCGGGAAGTCAAACTATGTCGGGCCAAGTCAGTACTTGGATGGGTGACCGCCTAGGAAAACTTGGTGCTGTTAACATTTCCCCCCACCCCACCCCCCTCCCCAACTATAATCTGTGGTCGTTATAGTCCCATGTGCACGTGAAAATGCAAAGGGTCCTCAGTAGGTATTTTATTCCGTTTTGTTACTTAATTTATACTATGTTCACACTGCATACTGCACCAGAATAGCCGTGGAATAGTTCTTGACTGTGACGGTTTTACCATTCCCCGGTCATTAAACGCGGGTAATAAAGCTTTTACTGTAATCAATAGCAGACTAGGATTTATAAATGTGCTAATAAATTATGTGGAAAGGCCTGTTGGTGAAACGGAGTAAGCGACCATGCGTGGAAAACTACACAAGAACTGGCCCTTTGAAAAAAGTCTCCATTGTTTCTCTAGATAACAACCAGGTTGAACGATAGATAGAAATTACTAGTTGTTAACTAGAGAAAATATAGACAGTAACTAGCTGTTCTCTAGACAACAACTAGCTTTTTGCTAAGACTTATCTAGACACTAGCAGCTTAATGTTTTCTAGATAAAATCAAGACAACTGATGGAGATTATCTAGATGTTAACTAGAAAATCGCTAGTTGTTATGCAGATAATCCCCATCCGTTATCTGGCTTTTCTCTAGACAACAGCTAGCTGTTATCAAGAGACTATCTAGACACTAGCAGCCTGGATACTGTCTATGTAAAACCAAGCAAAATTACAGAGATCATATAGATGTTAACCGGATATTAGTTGGCGATTAACCTGATAATCGCCTGCCTTTATCTAGTTGTTCTCGAAAAAATAGCTAGCTTATGATGTTACAAGTTCTGTACTTTCAGTTTATTACACAATGAAGTACGAGCAATGCATCGCAAGTGTACCATATCTACCTTCAAATCAACAGGTCACAGGATCAATTCCAGGCAGACGAGTCATATTTCGATTTTTTGGGTTGTATAAGGTTATTTTTGTGGAGAAAAGATGGAGAATATCTAGAGAACGGATATATATTTAAAAGAGAAAAGATGAAGAACATCTAGGGAACGGATAGATGCTTGATAAGAAAAGATAGAGAACGTAAGATGGAGAACGTCTAGAGAACATCTAGAGAACAGCAAAGAGAAAACGGCAAAATTATACCATCTGTTCTCTAGACAACAGCAAGTCGTTATCTAGCTGTAGTTCTGACAACATCCATCTGTCATCTAGATGTTGTCTAGGATAAGCCAATGGAGAATTTCTTCAAAGGGGGGTGATAGAAAGATAACTATTAACTAGTCTAAAAACAGTGATATAAGGAAAAAATAGCTTTATGAAAGAAACATTGACAGAGAAGTTGGCATTACTCGTAAATTCTGTAACCAGGTGAGAAACAATCCAAATAAAATAATACAATAATACAGAAATGGCAGTAAATTTTTTCTTAAATAACAAAATCCATTGTTTAACATTTAAAGTAACATGTTTCCATTGGGTAATGGTTCATATTTGAAGTTGGACCTTTCCTTAAGACGAGGATAACCAGCTTTCCGCATGGGAACTCTGCATACCTCTTCCAATAACGTGACTGCTTCGCTATCCAAGTTTTCCAACCACTGATATGGTACCGCGGAAGAATTTCTCAAGGTCCCGTAAGGTCCACCACCTTCTTGACTCGTATGCTCGTCGATGAAAGTACGAGTCTCTCTAGTAAAAGCTATCTGTAGAAACTGAAACAAACGTTCCGTTTCCTGTGCAACGTTCATGCTGAGATCCTCATGTCTGACGACGTAAAACCTGCCAGGATATAGAGCAGAAAGTTTCACATAACTGTCAATGTCACTCTGCATTTTACCGCAAACTTCTTTCATCCTGGTTAAACAAGTAGCGAGATCGTCACACCAGTAGCTCGATTTCCTCGATGACAGCATAGCTCGAGGATCGCGGATCAGTAGAACTATTTTCGTGTCCTTTAGAGATTCGTCTTCTAGAAGAAGCTCTACATCTTTCAGCCACATTCGAATGGTTTTTATGACTCTGACTGGATGAATTGAACAAAGATTTTCTGCAAACTCGACATCACCACTGCAGATCGCGCTACCGACCTGGCAAAAATTGTCAGTAGGGATGGACACTTGATGGTAAAATGCTGTTCGCATGTACTGCTCGAAGTAGTTGTTAGTCTTCCCTCGTGAACATTCCAGCCACTGCTTGACAATCTCAGCAGAAGCTTTCGAGATTGTTGGACTGGCCTCAATATAAGGATTCGGGTTTAGGATAAACAGCGGTTCAAAGGAATAGTGTGTTCCAGGAAAACTAGCAACTAGCTTCCCTAGGAAAGTTGATCCAGCTCTACCACTGGTACTAACTAGCAGAATCTTTTTTACTGGAACTGCTGGAATTGTAGATTGCTGGTCATCTGTGGCTAAGTAGAAATTTCCTTGTCTTATGTCGTTGAGTATTTTCCACAAGGCAGCTTTTTGCGGTCCGGTTTTGTTTCTACGATTTTCTTTCCAGAAATCGGCAGCAGAGTAGCTTGGTACAGTAGTTTCTAGTAGTTCGACTTTTCCCTCGAGGTTTTTGGCAACTGCTTCTTTGGAAACTATGGTTTCTCTCTCACGGAAATCAGAATATTCGGGCCCTGGGTCAGAAAAGGAACCAACAATTATTCTATTGTAGGATAGTTAGTATAGTCAGGTTAAAAGACAAATTTTTGGAGTATAGACCAACTTATCCCAGTTCTATCACAATTGAGAGTGTGAACGCTCTCTTCAGGTGTTTGGAGGTGAGATAAACCTGATCACTTGATTGTAGCCTATAGGAACGGCGTCACGATTGTGCTGACTCATCATTGAAGTGTTTGAACTTCAACAATAGACAGGAAAACAAGTATCATATAAACAACCAGCAAACAGTTTACATAAGTAAAGCGAATAGATAAAGTATACAGTATACAAAACTGGCAAATTAAATCATCAGTTATATTAGTTATCGGTTAATTAACTACAAGTTTTGTTACCAGTAGGATCTGCAAGTTTATTCGTCACAAGTAAACGAAAACCGGCAAGCAAAATCCAGCAAGTAAAAATTTTGGCAACCAGTTTGCGCTTGAGGAACATTGCGATGAGATGCTGATCCTTCGGCAAGCAGTATCAAGGTCGTACTGAACCGTCCTACGTCCTAGCCCACCAGCAGCTCTAGCACAGGTAAACCGTTGCTGACTCAAATCCCAAAGGCGTAAGTGAGAGGTAAGTGTTATTGTGAAGTGGGGGAAGTCCTTGACTTTCACTCGCTTTTCCTTAGTCTAGTGACCCCTTGCACCCCTAAGTCAAAGGCGTCAAGGGCGGCATATCTGGTTCGTATGACCTTTTATGAGAACGACATACTTTTGTGATTATTATCTTGTAATTATTATTATTATTATTGATATTACACCATAGGTGTAATATCATACCGTGTTAGGTCAAAGTGTCCAGGACCATACGAATACGAATTCTATGAAGGTATTTAGGAAAACAAACTATCATACTGTAGTGCTTCCATTTTGCAGGGAAATTCCCCTAAAAAGGAAAAAAATCAGGGAAAAAATAAGGAAGTATGGCTGGATATCCTAGATGGAGGGGAAAAGGGATTCTTGATATCTACAAGGGAAGGGGAAAAAAAGGGAAAACCGTGCCCTTTTTAAGGGTAAACGGATAACTTAAAGTAGAATTAATGTATTATACTGTTCATCTCAGGCCTTAAGGGAGGTAGACCCCCCTGGCATTCAATCCCGCGAACCCAAAAGATGGAAACTTCTTAATCATCCATCAGTATTCCATGACTGATGGTGGTCGACTAGTCATGGCGCCTGCGACTAGATCATCTTTATACATCATACATACTCACACGTTAACAAAGATTATTCTGTTACTTCGATTGCTTGATTTTATAAAGTAAATACGTTTTGATATAATTTCAGCTGTCAATTTAAGCGCTTTTCGCCATTATCTTGAATTTTAAGAGGATAGTTGTAGCCTAGTAATGCCATAATATAGTTACATGATCGATTCTGATTAAATAATTACTTTTCTCATTTTCTGTTATTTGCTAATAATGTCGTGTTGCAAAATGAATGGCCTCCTTGCTGTTACTCGAAGGCGACGTAACTATTAACCAAAGAACTACATACATTCAGCAAACTTGCATAATAAAACTAAAGGCTTACTCATATCTTCGAAAAGCGGTTCAAATTTATCTCATACTTGTTTATTTACGTGTATATATATTCCGCACACTTTTTGCTAGGATTTGAAGTTATGGCCTACAAAATCTAAAAGTCGCACAACTTGTGCAAATGTAGGAATTTTCTTTCAAGGTACTTACTATGAAACAAAATGTCCACGTTTTATTCAAATACATTTATTTTCTGACTTAAGTTACTGAACCTGTACTGTCTTTCGTGTATTATTATGAGCAAACGAAGTATGATGAAGTAAATTTCTGGTTTCTAGGGTTAGAAAAGCAGTGTATCCACTTTTAATTTCCCCTTTTCCCTCCTCTTCCCTTATTTTTGCTTTTCACCCTCCATGCTAGCATACACGGCTGCAATTGTAGATTTCCCCTTTCGCTCTTTTCATATTTTTCCCTTCCAGGCTCCATTTCCCCTTTTCCAGGGGAATTTCCCTGCAGAAGTGGAAACAACAAAAAACCACAATTCCAGACGTCATCTAGCGGTTGAAAAGTAAAGTACTTGAGTTCAAAATATTGTTTACAAATTTGACATCAAAACTTCTGCTTGTAATAGGGAAACCCTCTGTAAAAAGTCAAGTCTCACTGAGATTGAGAGAATAAATTTAATTAAGGTAACCAGACATGTGGCTTAACTACTAATTAATGCCGGATATCTTTAGCTCGAAAGCGAAGGTGCACAACGTCCCGAGATATTGTCACTGTGGTGAGGATTTAAGAATCGAGCCATGAGTGCGTGATGCACTTTGTTAGATACCAGTTAGCTGCTAACATTCTTCGGACAGCGAGCAAGTCTTGCGGGAAATTTATCGACCGTGTTGTCCCAAAGGCTTCCAAGCACAGTACAATACGCATGCTGTGCAGCGATAAACGTTACGGTAACAGTCACTTAATTATTCGCAACATATAGTCTATCGTTACGATACTCTGATGTCCTGTGTATTACTTCTGTATCGTATTTATGTTTCTGTCGCTTATTTTGTACGTTTAAAGTTAGAGCAAACGCCTAAACGATGTGTTGCAGTCATGAAAAACCTTTAAAAAAATACGGTTTTAACAAGTTTTTAAAAGATATAATTTTTTTTTTTCATAAATCAATAAAACGGTTTGATAATTTTCAGCTTTCATTTATTTAAGCTCTTGGGAACCCTATCCATGTTATCATCTGTTGTTATCTAGTTATCACGTGCACAGTACAGAGAGTACCAGTATTGACACGGAGAGGCACTTGCCATGAGCCTTCACAGTGAGTCGAAATTAGCGCCGCCGGTGTGGGATCCCTTGAACTACAGGTATATGAAGCGAGGAGTTTAGATTATACAACAAACCCACAAGCCATCTAGTGGCAAATTTTTGTACTAAAACTTTTCAAGCGGATGCTTAGTAAGATGAGTATGGTTGTATACTCCTTGCTTATATGCTTTACATTATTACATTATATTATTATATTATATTATTATATTATATTATATTATATTATATTATATTATTATTATATTATATTTATATTGCTTTATATGGCAATAACTCAAGGGATCCCACACCGATGGCGCTAATGTCCACTGACTGTGAAGGCTTATGGCAAGTCCCTCCCCGTGTCAATACTGGGACCCTTTATACTGTGATCATGTGTTATCGCCTGCTTACTTACAAGCTAGTAATAACGCCTAAAGTGATTTAAGTCGTATTACCAACGTTGAATCTTCGACCATTCGCTTACAAGTCCTTGAAGAAAATTGGTTTTTATAAAATTTGCACTTGATATTTAGTATTTATGCAGTTTACTGTAATTAAATAATGCCTGCTCGAAGAAAACAGCGCAAGGGAGTGAAGAAAGAAAACGAAAGTGATAAAATAAGTAGGAAGATAGGAGGTAATAGGAAACGGAAGGAAGAAACTCCGTTGCGGAAAAGCAGTAGAAAAAGCAGTAGAGGAGGATCAGTCATCAAAGGTTTATTATTATTATTATATCAGTATTAGCGGTAGTAGCGGTAGTAGTGGTAGTAGTGGTAGCACCAGTAGGGGTAGTGGTAGTGGTAGTACTAGTGGTAGTAGCAGTAGCAGCAGTAAACAGCAGCAGCAGGAGGAGTTATTAGGACTACAGTTATTATTATTACTATTATTATCATTATATCAGTAGTAGTATCAGTATTAGTGGTAGTAGTTGTAGCATCAATAGGATTAGTACTAGTAGTAGTAGCAGTAGCAGTAGTAAACAGCAACAGCAGGAGCTTATTACTATTACAGTTATCTTTACTATTCTAATTATTATTATTATTAGTATTATTATTATATCAGCAGTAGTATCAGTCTTAGTCGTAGTAGTGCTAGCATCAATAGGATTAGTACTAGTAGTAGTAGCAGTAGCAGTAGCAGTAGTAAACAGCAGCAGCAGGAGAGTTACTACTACAACAGTTATTATTATTATTATTATTATTATTGATTATCATTATTCTGATCGAAATGCTCTATTATGTTATAGATTTTTATAAAACCTGTTCTAGTTTTTGTTCTAGTTTGATTCTTTTGTTACAAATAGATGGAAGGACAGAATGAGATCACCAGGTGTAGATTCTTTTTACCGTTCACCACGAAAGCTACGACAACGCCCTACATTCTTAGAGGAAAAATCACTATAAAAATGTTTCATTTTATATCTATACACATATAGTTAGATCAAGTCCTTATATTATATTGTTGTTTGGTACATTTATGTGTACATTGTGTAATAGTATTATTATTAAAAGATTTGATGTAGGATTTCTTTGAGGTTTGGTTTTACACGCATTAATCAAGTGTGAAAATGCGTTGTGGTTGATTGGGTTTTTTGTTAAGTAGTAGTAGTAGTAGTAGCAGTAGTAGTAGCAGTAGCAGTAGTAGTAGCAGTAGCAGTAGTAGTAGTAGTAGTAGTAATAGTAGTAGTAGTAGTAAGAGCATAGTATGTTTAGTAGTACTACAATAGTATTAGTAGTAGCAGCAGCAGCAGTAGTATTCGTAGTAGTAGTAGTAGTAACTTCACTAAGCCAGCTTGCTTACCTGTAGCGTAAATACCAATATTTAATTTATTATTATTATATTACATTTAATTGATATTTTTGCAATTTTAAAAGTTTCTTTCCGATAGAAAAGATTAATTTTTAATGTAACACTTAATTTCCTGTTACAAAAATGTGAGAGAAAGTCCTGATTGCCCTCCAGGTAAACTCAGTGAGCGGGACCAAAAACTGCTGACTCACCCTGTTATCAGCATGTTATCAGGATGTTATCACAGTCAAATAAACGGGTGACACAAACGTATATGTTGATAACACATGATAACAGTGTTATCTCACCTTTCTTCTGTCACATTTCATGATTATTTCACTTCCAGCTTCCCAGGTAACAGTTGATAACACGTTGATAACATGTGATAACACCCACTAAGGGGGTGTGGTAACGTTGTAAACCAGTTTGGAGGAAAAGTTTCGACTTTCCCGACTTCACTTTGTAACTGGAGCTCCGGCCGTTCGGATCTCTCCCCACGACAGAAGCGAGTTAAATAACCGAGATAACTGTTTCTTAACCTCGTTGCGTTGTAAGTTATTGCATTTAAGTTATCCCACTTCGTTATCTTTCGTCGTTTTCTTGGTATGTTGTTAACTTAGTTCACTAAACCGAGTTAAAAGTTAAACTTATCTGTCGTCCATTCAATGTAGAAAAGTTGAAAAAAAGTTTATCTTTGTAACTATCAGTGTAAAAAGATTGAATGAGTAGATAAAACTAGTTATCGTCTTATCTTGTTTTGATTTAGATTGTGACTGTGCATAATTTTCTTACATTTTCTTCACAAAAAAACGTATTTTTGTTTGAAAATGTAATACAAAGGTAAAATAATCATAACGCGTGAAGCAGGGGGTCCGAAACTTCTAATAATCTTCGTACACCTAGGCTGTGTTATCACTGTCATCCATCTGTTATCTCCATGTTATCTCCATGTTATCAAATAATCTTCGTACGCTTTTCCTCGGAGTTTCGGACCCCTCGGCGTGAAGTAACATAAATATTGAGGATTGAATTTCTGTACTTGTATTTATGATTTGTATTTAATGTATGATATATAATTTTTTTTTAGAAATGAGTGAAACAATGAAAGCTGTTCGCGTTCACGAATTCGGCGGCCCACAAGTTCTTAAAGTGGAAAGCAATGTCCCCATTCCCACCATCACCGACACGCAGGTGCCACATTTTCTATATAATTTATGTTTCCATTAATTTTATTTTAAGAATAGCAGTAGTAGTACTAGCAGAAAGAGTAGTAGTAGTAGTAGTAGTAGTAGTAGTAGTAGTAGTAGTAGTAGTAGTAGTAGTAGTAGTAGTAGTAGTAGTAGTAGTAGTAGTGGTAATAATAATTGTAACAATAATTGTTGTAGTAGTAGTAACAATAGTGCTAGTAGTAGTAGTAATAGTAGTAGTAGTAGTAGTAGTAGAAGGAGGAGGAGGAGGGGTAGCAGCAGTAGTAGTAATAGTAGTAGTAATAATAATAGTAGTAATAATTGTAGTAGTAGTAGTAACAATAGTGGTAGCAGTAGTAGCTAATAGTAGTAGTAGTAGGAGGAGGAGGAGGAGGAGGAGGAGGAGGAGGAGGAGGAGGAGGGGTAGCAGCAGTAATAGTAATAGTAGTAATAATAATAGTAATAATAATTGTAGTAGTAGTAGCTAATAGTAGTAGTAGTAGGAGGAGGAGGAGGGTAGCAGTAGTAATAATAATAATAATAATAGTAATGATAATTGTAGTAGTAGTAACTAGTGGTGGTAGTAGTAGTAGTAGTAGTTAATGGTTCTTTTTTGCGTGTTTTTTTAGTGTTAAGTAGCTTTGACGGAATTCTATGATGTCCACATATTCGACAAATTTAGTCAAGTTAGGATGCTTAGTGAGTAAAGGAGGGAGATTCATAGAAGTAACTAAATCTGTCAAGTAAATGGACAGAGTGCAGGCATTAGAGAAAGGCTCCAATGCTGTCCACACATTCGACAGATTAAGTTAAGTTAGGATATCCTGTAATTTCAGAGGTTAAATTCGTGGAAAGAACTAGATCTGTTGAATTAGTGGACAGAGTGCAGTTATCCCAGGTCCCATCCATCACTGTCCACATATTCGACAGATTTAGTAAAGTTGTGATATTCAGTAACTACGGGAGTTAAATTCATGGAAATAACAAACTATGTCGAATAAGTGGACACACTGCAAGTATCCCAGGTAGAATGCGATGCTGTCCACATATTCAACAGATTTAGTAAATTGTGATGTTTTAATGGCTAAACAACTAAGATTCGTGGGAGTAACTAAACCTGTCGAATAAGTGGACAAATTGGAAGTATCCCAGGTAGAGTCGATCACTGTCCATACATTCGACAGATTTTAAAAAGTTATGGGTATTTCGTAACTACACAAACAAAATTCGTGGAACTAACTAATAAATCTGTGGAAGAAGTGGACACAGTGCAATTATCCCAGGCACAATCCGTTACTGTCCACACATTCGACAGATTCGTTTCTACCATGGATTTTACAAATAGTAAAAATAATAATAAGTAACATATTTTTAATCTTGATTATTCTAGGTCTTGATCCGAGTCGGATCTGCTGGAGTCAATCCTGTTGACACTTACATCCGCATGGGACTATTCGCCAATCTTCCGTCATTGCCGTACATTCCCGGAAGAGACGGTGCCGGAACTGTCCATAAAGTCGGAAGCAAAGTCGATAACTTGAAAGTAATTTGATTATATTATATTCTGATTAAAAATAATACGAATAGAATAATCAGTGTTTCCACTTTACGAGCAGAATCTCTGGAAAAGGCCTGGGAAAGGGGAAAATGGGGTCTGAAAAGGGAGAAATAAGAGAAGAGGGAAAAAGAAGAAATTTAGAAGTACAGCCTTATAATCTAGCACGGAGGGGAAAAACGGAAAAATAAGGCAAGAGGGGGAAAGGGGAAAATATAGAAGTACAGCCTTATAACCTAGCACAAAAGGAGAAAAGGGAAAAATAAGGGACGAGGGGGAAAAGAGAAGATCTAGAAATACAGCCTTGTAAACTAGCACAGAAGGGAGAAAAAGGGAAAAATTAGGGAAGAGGGGAAAATGGGGTCTTCAAGGGGAAAATAAGAGAAGAGGGGAAAGGGGAAGTCTAGAATACAGCTTTATAATCTAGCACGAAGGGGAAATAGGGGAAAATCAGGGAAGAGGGAAAAAGGGAAAATTAAGGGAGGGAGGGGAAGGGGAACTGAAAATGGTAATTTTTAACTAATTTAAGGCATATTTAGTGTTAAATTACTAATTAATCATTTTTAATGTTTAAGTTTTAATTAATTTATTTATTTATGTTATTCAGTCATCTAAATGTACTTAACTTGTATTTCTTCAATTGTTTTGATATTAAATATTAGGTTGGCGATCGCGTGTTCTTCTCTGGGGCGAGCGGCTCTTACGCCGAGTACTGCGCGTGCGAGGCGCACTCGGCGTATCGCTTGGCTGACCGCCTCTCCTTCGCCCAGGGCGCCGCGCTCGGTGTCCCCTACTTCACTGCGTACCGCGCCATCTTCATCAAGTATTAATCATCAAGTATTTCTTTGTAGATAGGAAAGCAAAATTCAATTGGTAAGAGCAAATCTGTCGAATAGTTGGACACGGTGGAAGTATTCTAGGCACAATCCTTTACTGTCCACACATTCGACAGATTTGTTATTAGAATGGATCTTGATATTTCATGAATTACTTTTATTATGGGCTAATTTAATAAATAGTAAAATAATATTATTAATGAATTTTAACTGAACAGGGGAAAAGCGAAGTCCGGGGAACGAGTTCTCGTGCACGGGGCCAGCGGAGCTGTCGGTCTCGCTGCTTGTCAAATGGCTAAAGCACATGGTAAATTCTAGTAAAAATTTAATTAAATTATAACTATAATAATTATATATAAATTATTTTAACAAAATTTAATAATAATAATGAACAAATTTTGTATTATTTCAAAATAACTAGAAATATGGTTATGCCTTACTAATAAATTATTCATTGATATTAAATGTAGCAGTAACTTTTGATTAAAATAGAATTTATTTAATATATTCCAGTACGCTGACTAAATACTTAAAAAATATATTTGATAAAATCACGAAATACAATAATTATATAATTAATACTGATATATAAAACATATTAAATGTAATTAGTGAAAATCAAGTTTTAAAAAAATATTTAATACATTTAGTTTTGATAAATTTTTATAGAATTATGAAATCTACCCAGTATCTGAATTATTTATTATATTTAAAATATATTTCATTGGTAGAAGTGGGAAACTTTAGGAAAATTATAGTTAAATAGTGATGATTTACTGCAGGTATGACGGTTGTGGGTACCGCTGGAACACCACAGGGCATGGAACTGGTGAAAAACAATGGAGCCCATTACGTCTTTAACCACAGGTTCATTTCCTCTATCTAAATATTCAATATATTATAACTTACTGAAATATAATTTTATGTTTATTGTATGTCTAGTGTGTATTTTTATTATAGATTATTCAGTGTTTCCACTTTGCAGGGAAATTTCCTGAAAAAAAGGGAAAACGAGGCCTGAAAAGGGAAACATAAGGAAATAGGGGAAAGGGAAAATCTGGAAGTATGCTTCGTTTTCTAGTATGGAGACAAAATAGGGGAAAATAATGGAAGACGGGGAAAAAGGGGAACTGAAAGCGGAAACACTGAGATTATTATAAATGCAATTTTTGTGCAAAACATTACTGAACTTACGAAAGAAAAAAAATATGAGAAAACATATAGAGAATTAGTTTAAGATAATTTTATATCTTAATTATAATAAAATGGAATTAATGTATTTATTTAAAAATAACAGGTTCGTTTCTAGTATAGAAATGTAAGTAATTTAATTGTGTTTTTATATTTAACTTCAGTTAATGTATGGAGATGGAATATATTTATATTCATAATAAGTTATCTACAAATATATAATAAGTGATATGAGGGCGCTGGTGGCGCAGTGGATAAGACCTTAGGTCAAGACCCATCGCCGTTCACCTCTGGGTCTCCGGTTCGATTCCACTCGACTCCAAGTGAGGCATTTTTTTCCCAGACCAGTGACCCTTAGCAGTTGAATCTGCAATCCCTCCCCTGGGGTCATGGGCTAACGACTGCATACCCGTCGGTGAGATCCAAAAAAATAAATAAAATGAATGCAACTTTTATATAACACGGTACGGAATGTATTGAGATAGAATATTAAAACGTAATAAGAAATCTGTAATTGTGTATTAATATTTGTATGAATTAAATAATTTATTTTAATGTTTCTATTTCGATGTGCAGGGAGAAGGGCTACCTGGAGCAAGCTGCTGAAGCTGTTGGAGGAGATGGATTCGATGTGATCATCGAGAATGCGTCTGATATCAACTTGGGATCGGATCTGACTGTTATTGGACCTGGAGCTAGAGTTGTTGTAAGTTTTGTAGTTGTAGTAGTAGCAGTAGGAGGAAGAGGAGTAGCAGTAGGAGGAGGAGAAGTAATAGTAGTAGTAGTAGTGCTAGTAATAGCAGTAGTGCTAGTAGTAGAAATAGTGCTAGTAATAGTAGTGGATATAATAGTAATAGTAGGAGGAGGAGAAATACAAGCAGGAGTAGTTGTGATGGTAGTAGTATTAGTAGTAGTATTAGTAGTAGTAGTTGTAGGAGAAAGAGCAGTAGCAGTAGGTGGAGGAGGAGAAGTAGTTGTAGTAGTAGTGGATGTATAGTAGTAGTAGGAGGACGAGGAATATAAGCAGGAGTAGTTGTGATGGTGGTGGTAGTAGTAGTAGTAGTACTAGCAGCAGCAGTAGTGCTAGTAGTAGTGGGAGCAGGAGAAATATAAGCAGAAGTAGTTGTGATGGTAGTAGTAGCAGTAGTACAAATAGTAATAGTCCATAAAGCAGTAGCAGAGCGACGAAGAATAGAGTATTAGTAGCAGGATGAAAAGCGCTAGTAGTAGTAGTAGTAGTAGTAGTAGTAGTAGTAGTAGTAGAGTAGTTCTAAGTTTCGTAGTAGTATTAATAATGGTTCTACATTATCGCTATTACCTTTTAGCATTGACAAAATAAATCTGTCAATTCCTTGGACACAATAGTTATTCGTCCGTATCAACGAATAGAGTGTCCACGTACTTGACAGATTTCCTATTCTTATTCTTATTATTAAAATTATTATTATTATTTTTTGTTTGAAGATTGTCGGTAACCGAGGCAACGTCGAGATCAGCCCGCGTTTCCTGATGACCGAGGAAGCGTCCATCGTCGGGTGCGCACTCTTCCGCTCCACTCCGGTAAACTTCACATTCCACTTTTTATATCCCAATTAACTTAAACAAATTTAATTAAGTCCAATGAGTTAATCAAACTAGTTATAATTAATTAATCTAGTTTATTTTTCTCCATTTAGTTTTAATTGGATTTGAATTTATTTTCATGCTTTTATTAATATTTACAGGAAGAGTGGCGTCAGACGGCGTCGGCAGTCGTCGCCGGAGTAGAGATGGGATTCCTGACCCCGGTCATCGACAAGGAGTACGCGGTTGAAGCAGTGCAGGAAGCCCACGCCAACGTCCTCAGTCACGAAGGCGGCGCCCGCGGGAAACTTGTCCTCACTTTCTAAATTTGAAAGAACCCAAATATATCTCACAACTCATTTGGTAATATAAATAAAATGATAGAGAAGTAATTAAAAAATGATTCGAGACTATAGAGAATGTAAAATGCGTGGAATTAATGAGAAATAAACTGAATATTGTGTTGGAGCATTCTACTGTAATTATTATTATTATCACTATGAATCATAAAATTTTTGTATCATCAAATATGAACTGTTTAGTAGGTTATCTACCATTGTATATTAACTTTTATCTCACTATTATTTACTGCATTATTAAAATTATCTAGTCGTAAAATTTTGTGGCACCAGGAATTGGAACAAAGAGAAAGTCGAATATTACTTTTTTTTATTTTTTTGATCTCATTGACGGGTATGCAGGCGTTAGCCCGTGACCCGAGGGGGAGGGATTGCAGATTCAACTGCTAAGGATCGCTGGTCTGGGAAAAAAGGCCTCACTTGGAGTCGAGTGGGATCGAACCCAGAGACCCAGAGGTGAAGGGCGATGGTCTTGACCTAAGGTCTTAACCACTGCGCCACCAGCGCCCTCGAAAATTATTTTTATCAGTATAATTCCGAAAATAATTTTATAATCGTCACTTCGAAGTTATTTCCATGAAAAACTGGAAACTTAATCCGGTTTCATATTTTCGCTCTTTTACTTTGATCATTATATGCACTTTCGAACGAGAACAAAAAAATAGCAGAATACAAAAAGTTAATTAAGCATTATTATGATAGAGACTTGTAGTACTAGTAATCTTAAAGAGAATAATTTACTAGATAAATTTTTGCATCTTGATTAATTTTGTCCTGTAATTTCTTTTCGTTGATTATTAAAACCACTTTTAATAAGGAACGTATTTTTGATTAGAATAATAGACTAATAGATTATCTTTATCATATATTAATATTATTTATATTACTAATTATTCATATCAGCAATTAGTTGTTAAAAGGTTTTACCCCTGTGGCCTGTTCCATTAAGTCGCTATAAAAATGGACAGTCACGACGAAAATGTCTCGGGCGAGAAAGTTGATTAGAAGAAAAATGAATAATTTTTGCGTGTTTCCGTAAAAATCTGAACGATTTTCTCCTGCGGAGCCCCGATTATGCAGTGCAAAACTTTCACGAACTGAATCGAAGCCACTTTCCTGTTGTACAACTACGTGACACTGTTGTAAGCAACTACCTGTCGGAAATGGTAGTAGTATAATGACAGTATTAGTAGAGTAGCAATACAAACCATGATAATGATGACTACGATGATCGTGATAGCGATAATGTTAAATAAATATGCTATGATAATAACGATAGTAGTAGTAGTAGTAGTAGTAGTAGTAGTAGTAGTAGCAGCAGCAGTAGTAGTAGTAGTAGTACTAGTAGTAGTAGTGGTAACAGTAGTAGTAGTAGTAGTAGTAGTAGTAGTAGCAGTAGTAGCAGTAGTAGTAGTAGTGGTAACAGTAGTAGTAGTAGTAGTAGTAACAGTAGTAGTAGTAGTAGTACTAGTAGTAGTAGTAGTAGTAGTGGTAACAGTAGTAGTAGTAGTAGTAGTAGTAGTAGTAGTAGCAGTAGTAGCAGTAGTAGTAGTAGTGGTAACAGTAGTAGTAGTAGTAGTAGTAACAGTAGTAGTAGTAGTAGTACTAGTAGTAGTAGTAGTAGTAGTGGTAACAGTAGTAGTAGTAGCAGTAGTAACAGTAGTAGTAGTAATAGTACTAGTAGTAGTAGTAGTAGTAGTAGTAGTAGTAGTAACAGTAGTAGTAGTAGTAGTAGCAGTAGTAATAGTAGTAGTAGTAGTAGTAACAGTAGTAGTAGTAGTAGTAGTAATAGTAGTAGTAGTAGTAGTAGTAGTAACAGTAGTAGTAACAGTAGTAGTAGGAAGTAAGTAACCTGCCGAATATGTGGACGGATCGAATCTTCTTGTTCTTTAAAGAATAAAACCTTGTCCACAGATACGACAGATTAGCTTTTTCTCGCACAGTAACGAGCAACATATACTACTATTACTACTACTTCTAATGTTACTGCAACTGTGCTCCTACTACTACTACTACCGCCACCACTTCTAATGTTACTGCAACTGTGCTCCTACTACTACTACTACCGCCACCACTACAACAAATTGTAGTACTACTAGTACCATCACTGCTATCAAACCTACTACTACTGCTACTACTACAGCACCTTCAACTACTACTAATACTACTACTGTGACACAAAACTGCTACTACTTACACTACTACTACTATTACCAGTACTACTTCCGCAAATGCTAAGACTTACAGTACTAGCAAAGCTACTACTACTACTATTGCTACTTTGTAAAACTACTGGTACTATCACTGCTATCAGAACTACTACTACTACTACTACCACTACCACTACCACTACTACCATGACTACTAAACTGCTGCTAGTACAACTACTTCCACTACCACTACCACTACTACCATGACTACTAAACTGCTGCTACTACAACTACTTCCACCGCTACTATTACTACTACTGCTATGAAAGCTACTACGACTACTACTATTACTACTACTACTACTTCCACAATTACTAATAGTACTAATACTACTAATACTAGGGAAACTACCATTATAACTAGTACTGCTACTACTGCTACTACATATATAATAACGAATTTCATCCAAAGTCCCACTAAATAAAATTCAAATTTTTGTCTGCAAAACAAAGCAGCAGGGCAACTTTCTAGACCTACAGTTATTTCTTCATAGAGACAAAATAACTTGTCCTTTTATTGTGTTAAATTATATTATATTCAAGAAACTGGTGCATTCATAATTCATTCAACAAGTGCCGTTTAGCCACGCTGTTGTTGCTGTTGTTGTGTCTTCGGATAAGAACGGGTAACAATAGGAAACGACCTCGAAGCTGCGATAACTTTCTCTCGAGTTTTGCATTGAATATCCAAACGAACGATTTTTGTATTAAAATTCAATGGGGCTAAATGTGTATTTAATAAATCATATAATTATCTATTATCGGGGTAAAAATAATTATAATATTTTAAAACTAGAATTAAAGTATAAAATATATGGCATTGTATTGTGAGATGATGATAGTAGTGTAGTAGTGTAGTAGTGTAGCGGTATAGAGGGTATAGTAGCGCAGTAGTATAGTAGTGAGGTGGTGTAGTATTACAGTTAGCGTAGTAGTGTAGTATAGTGGTACAGAGGGTAATAGCGCAGTAGTATAATAGTGGGGTGGTGTAGTAGCAAAGTAGCACAGCAACAAAGTAACTAGTAGTATAGTAGTTTAAATAGCGGTGTTGCAGTAATAAATTAAGTCTACACTAGTATCTAGCGTTTGTTAGTAGTACTAGTCACTTAGTTAATAATTAAACTAAATCCAAATATTAAATTACTACTTCGTAATACTAGCTTCGTAATGATACTTAAAAACTAATTCAGAAAGCAATTAAGTTTGTCTATCGAAACAGTGTGTAGGTTTTGATTTATCGGAATAATTTGTAATATTTGTCATTACACCCACGCATTATAAGTGTGACAAACGAAGAAAGTTTTGGAAGTTGTCATGCATTAATGATTTTATTGATTTAAGAGATTAGATAAAATAAAATTCATGAGATAATATAACTTGATTGTTTTGTTTGAATTTCTCTTGAGTATAATGATTTGTGCCGACAAAAGATTGAAAGATGGAAATAATACAGAAGGGATTTTATGAAAACTGTAATAATATGTTGGAGAAGTGAAGAAAAGTGCCTGAAAAAGTGCATGAAAAGGTGCATGAAAAAGTTAATGAAACAGTGAATGAAATGTTAATGACATAGTGCATGATAAAGTGAATGAAAATTGAACGGGACGTTCGTGAAAGAGTGCATGGAAAAGTGCATGGAAAGGGGAATCAAGAGTGAATGAAACAATGCATGAAAATTGCACGAAAAGTGAGTGAAAAGTGAAAATGATTCTTTTGATTGAGTATTAGCGTAAAAATAAAGATACGAGACAACTAATTTTATTGTTAATTCTGGATGATATTACGGAAATGAATCACCTTAATGTAACCGTAATTAAAATAGTTAGTAGTAAAATTTATTAGTTAAGCTAGTTAATGTAATATAGTAAGGCTGTTTGACTCTAAACTGTGATTAAGCTTATTGTTGTTAATATTACTTGTCTATTCTATTTCTATTAGTAACACTGATAACAGTAGTTTACTGATTTGATGGTTTATATTTAACTTGTTGACGAAGGGACTTTAGTGCACGGTAAGATAATATGATGACACATTTATAACACCTTTATTTTACAACACCTTGGTAACACTTTCTTACTACTGTCGCGAGTTAATCATGAACTTCAAGTGTTGGGGGTGACAAGTTGCGGGGAGTTGCCGGTTCCGCAAGATGGTCACCTTCCAAGTGACCCAGTTGTAATGGAAACCTTCCATAAAGGAAGGTGAAAGGCACTATCCACTACTCACTACTCGCCCAACTATCAACTACTGCAGACATCTCTGGAATTCCTCATTAAAAACCCTCCAGAACGAGTCCCAACTCGCTAGGTGAAACTACTACAAAAAGCTCAGTAGTTAGTAATTCGAAAGGTAAGTAGTTAGTAGTTTGCCAAACTATCAACTACTTCAGTGGGATTTCTTGCTTGAAATCCTTCAGAACGAGACCAAACTTGACCACTACCGGAGATTACTACCACTAGTTTGAAACGCACTTAGTAGTTTTGCTAGCATGAGATCTGAACTGTTTGCTACTACTGTTGTAGTACTACTTGCTACTTCAGTGACGTCTGATAGTCCAGAAAGTGTGAAGCGAGATGCTAGACACTATCATGAACAGGTATGTGATAGTTAGTAGTTTGTGGTTAGTTAGTGGTAGCTCGAGAAAGTAGCTAGGTTTATTGCTACTAATACTACTACTACTAATGCTACTGCTACTAGTTTTAAACTTATCCTAGAAACTAGTCAGTATACTTATTTCCAACTAGTAGCACATGATGCTAAATGGAAAATAATCACTTGCTAACTGCTAACTACTAACTATACTAGTTCGTAAGCACTTCTCATAGTAGCAACTAAGTTTGGTAGTTAGCACAGTTACTTTAACTAACTACTCTATTTAGGATGGGCTAATTACTAACGGTGCGACTAATATCCAGCCTGCTAGTCTGGACTACTGGAACTTAGCAATTACTGACCCGAGTAGCTCACAATGGACTAACTTTTACTACAACAATGGTCTTCAGCAAGTCCAGCAGCAACTAACAAACGTAACAAAGAAAACTAGTCACGCACTAGTTAACCTATTCTGCTTATTAAAAACTAGCACTAACACATTTCACGCTTCCAGAATTCTGTTTAACTATTTGGGATAATTTCTACTAACACTACAACTACTACCACAATTGTTCTTAGTAATTCTGCTACTACTACTACTACTACTACTACTACTACTACTACTACTACTACTACTAGTACTATATTACTACCTATGTAGTATTACTACCACTACTTTTCCTCCTATTATTACTGCTGCTGTTACTACTACTACTACTACCTCTTGTACTATTGCTACACTACAATTACTACTACTACTACTACTACTACTACTTCTACTATTACTGCTGCTACTACTACTATTACTTCTTCTTCTGCTCCTGCTACTACTAATATTACTTTTACTACTGCTATTTCTACTACTACTATTACTACTCCGATTGATAACTGAACTTTTACTACTAAGGTTCCAGGACATTACCAAGTTCCGGTACCTTTGGAACCTACGTACCTAACTACGGTACCGTACGATCCGGTCCAGCCTTCCGGTTCCAGTTCCGGTTCCGGTTCCGGGTATCAAGGTTCCGGTAACGAGATTCCGGAACGAACCATAGTCAAACCTAAGGCTCCTTCGACTCCCATCAAACCGGGTCGTGCTTATGCAGCTTCCCCTCCAGTAACGGTTCCTCCTGTTCCTGCTACCGACCACAAGGAACCGGAACCGAAACCAGACGTCCCTACTACCAAAGAAGAATCGCAATGGACCAAAGGAACCGTCCCTTATGTTCTAGAAAAATTAGGATTCAGCTCGTTTATTGACTTGTTTATCCTGGCTGGAGTCGATTCTCTGATCGAGAAGGAAGGTAAGGTTATTAAGTTAAGATTCTTTTAGGTCCGCAGACCCTGAATCTGAATTTTTAGGTCCGATTACGGTGTTTGTAGCACCAGACCAAGCGTTTGAAGCTTTAAGCAACAGATTTGGAGGAACCGAAAAAGCACTGGAACAGTTCGATAGTCAGCCTGAACTACTAGTTTCGGTAAAATCTAGTTTTCATAACTAATAGTTAGCTAGTTTTTTAGTTTTGCTAAGTAAGGGGATAAGCAAAAAAGTGAAATGAAAGTTAGATTAGCTGCTATGGATCAAAGAGAAAGTAGTTCGAACCACTGGACTAACCGCTTTCTCAATGTTTACCGAGTTTGGAGTTTAAGAAGTAGAAAATATTTTCAGTAGTTTGACTAGTTTGCTCTTACCAGTTTCACTATTTGCCCTTGTATGAAGAACTGCTGAGCCATTAAAATAATTTTGACAAAAAATAGTTTTAGTCTAGTTAGAGAAACTAGTAAAGTCAGAAATGGTCCATTTGGCTAGAACTAGCAAAGAACTAGTAAAATAGTAGCAATTAGCAAGGTTAGCAGAATTATGGAAACTAAATTATTTTCTAGTCTATAGCTGCTAGTTACTAGTTTTTAGTCTCTAATTCGAGATGCTAGTGAGTTAACTAGTTCTTAAACTAGAATTAGCAAAGAACTAGCAGTTGATAAAATAAGCAAACTATGCAGTCTACTAGTTTCTAAGATGGAATACTAGTATAGGAGCTAGTAAAGATAACTTAGCAAGTGGCAAAACTAGCAAACTATGGGAGATATATTAGTTTATAATCGCCAGTTACTGGTTACTAATCATGAGTTAGATAAACTAGTAATTCAACTAGTCCTTTGACTAAAACTAGCAAAAAAATCTTGCATATATTTAAACTAGCAAATTAAGGAAACTACTAATTGTACTGCTAATTTAACTAGTTTCATAGGATAACGTTAGAGCTAGTAGCAAGCGACTAGAACTGACTAGTAGACTAGTACTAATGACTATTTTTGGGTTATACTAGTTGCTGAAGGGGCACATAGTTCCTGGGATTTTGCCTGCTGAGCTGTTAGTCGACAACTACGTGGGTAGCAGTTTGTTAGGTACTCCTCTGCGTGTTAAGCACTACGAAGCTGAAGATCATGAATGGAGACCTATGAGAGTAAGCAAGGACGAACACTTAGTAGTTAGTTAAGTAAGTTAGTTAGTTAGTTACTTAGGTAGGATAGCTCGTAAGTTCTAGTAAATAAGTTAGTAAGTAAGGATGTAAGTAAGTAAGGTAGCTTAGCTAGTAACTGAACAAGCCGGTCCGTAAGTAATATAGTAAGTAATTAAGCAAGTAAGTGATTAACTAACTAACTAGCCGTGTAACTGACTTAAGACCTAGTCCCTTAGCGACTCTCTAACTGTAATGAGTAAATAAGTAAGCGAATTAGCAAATCACGATAGTTAACCAACCAAGTGTGCGGCAAGTTAATAAGTAACTAATAAGCTAAGTAAGCAACTAACTAACTAACTAACTAACTAACTACTTAACAACTAGTCAGTTACTCGTTATGCTGCCCCTAACTACTTCTGATATGAATGTAGTAGCCTAGCCAACTAACTAACTAATTAACCAGCTAGCTTGCTAACTAGCTTTAGTTATAAGAACTAAGTCCCTTAGCAATACATTTTTTTCTAACTACTTTCTCTTCAACTAAAGGTAGTAACAGTCAACGGTGCTAGAGTAGTCCAAACTAGCATTCCAGCTAGCAACGGACTCATCCACATCCTCGACAGACCGCTATTCCCAGCTCCAGTTGCTGACATCTACAACACTCTCCGTAAGGACCCTGAACAGCGATTCAAGATCCTTTTGTCTGCTATAGAACTCAGCGGAATAGGATCGATCCTTGGCAATCCTTACGGTAAGCCTAGCCTAACTACTTTTTACTACTTACTAACTACAACTGTTTGAAACTAGCTGGTCCATTTACACTATTCGCTCCGACGGACAAGGCCTTTTCGTATCTATCTGCTTCCGAACTACAACTACTATTTGCCGATCCCGTCAAACTATCGAAACTACTTCAGAGACACGTAGTCAAGGATCTGATCTACACGTCAGGATTGCAAGGATTCCAGAAAGCTTACGCGCTGGACTACGAACTACTTTACATCTACCATAAGAAGGGTATGTAGTATAGAGTAGTTCGAACTATTTACTGTGAACTATTTGTGTTTTTTTTCTTACAGGAATGACGAAAATCAATGGAGCTAATGTTGTGGATCAGGATTTTACTACTTTGAATGGAGTTATTCATAGTATCGACTCAGTACTAGGACGTTATTAGTTGTAGTAAAATCTAGTCAGTAGTTAGTAGTTAGTAGTTAGTAAGTTAACTTTTCATTGAACTTCATTAAATGATATGCGGAATCTGAATACAAACAACTAAAATTTTAACGTGATCAAATAATTACTACTTAAGTGTTAGTTTGGTGTTAATCGATAGTCGGAATAGTGTGAAAGATAGTTAAAGTAGTTAGAGACTTGAAACTATAATAGTTAAGTTAATTCTACATGTGCGAAAACAGTAAACCGCTTACGGGCTGGATTTGTTTCTATCTTTCTACTAAGAGGATTATCGCATTTACTATTAATAGTTCATATTTAAATCAATTTAGATACTTTGCTCTGATAATGGTTCATTAATTCGTTGCTGGGAATACTTTGTTGTTAAATTTTAACCTTGAATTCAAGCCCAGTGTTTCCACCTTTAAGGGAAATTCCCTGAAAAAGGGGAAAATGGACTCATACAAGGGCAAAATAAGGGTTGAAGGAGAAGGGGAAATCTGGACTATAGCCTTGTATTCTAGTACGAAGGGTAGAAAGGGGAAAATAAAGGAAGAGGGAAAAAAGGGGAAATTGAAAGTGGAAACACTATTCAAGCCGCAACAAGAAACTTCGTGCAGACGATTTTACCGCAAAGAGTTCATTAAACGCTGAATAATTTGATATAATTTATATGTATTTATATTAAAGATGCTGTTAAGTGTAAGCTTTGGTTCAAGATCGCTAATTTTCTTTTTAAAAAATGCAGTAAATCCTTGGTTTAAACGGTTCATTGAATGCTGACATTGACGCTCGTTGAACCGCACAGGCGTCAGTTGACCGCAAATAGTTCGACGTTTGACCGCTAGGGTTATAAAGTATCTATTACAAATTATATTTCATATTAATATTTATTTATTATGAGATGAACTGATTTTGTGCGGGTAGAAAGTAACAAAACAATAGCAACATATTAAATAATTAAAATAAAAATAGTTCAGAGTTTAACCACTAGATGTCGCTGGTAAACACGAATCACTATCCGTCAGCATTTAAAATTACCACAGATTATTTATAAATGAATAACAGAAATATTAAATGATTTCAATAAAAATTCTAAGAAAAATAACGAATACATAAAAAATACAGCTTACTGTTTATAGAATTTTTGAAGAAAAATAAGACGAATGAAAGGAAATAGTACAAGGATTCACCGCTAGATGGCGCTGTTTCACACCTCCAAGATTTCGACGCAGCGCGCACCCTTAACCGAATTCCTCCGTGTCAGTTGAATAATTCCAACTGGTGGTTGCAGGCAAGGCGTGGAGTGAGCCTAACGGAATTTCTTCCACGTAAAACATTTAGTTTTCAAGGATTTTTACTTGGTTAAAAAGTAAGTTGAAATATCAACTTTAGCTAATTCTTCATCATATTTTGACACTCAGAAGTCTTAAGTATAAATTTATTAAACTGCAAGTAAAGTAAAGCAAGTTGACTTTTCAGTGTTGGTTTAAGGTGCTGTAACGGGTTTTCTGACCTGAAAATTTTACTTTAAAGACTCAAAAAATGATTTTCTCCACAGGTTATGGATGTCTGAAGTTTGTAAAAATCAACCGAGAAAATGAACTTCCAACAAAACTGGACTTTCAACGTCATAATCTTTGGGTTTCTGCTCATCAACGTTCCACTGATCAAATGTAATTAAATTATTTTATATTTCTAATATGTCCTGCATTTTCAGATTTGGTTTACGGGCTTGAAAAGACCTACATGAAAGTGACGGTGCTTTTTGGAGTGCCTTTTTAAGTTACCGTGAGCGGAGCCACTTTGAACGTACAGTTTACAAGGCTGGGGTGTGAAAAGGCACTGTAAAAAGAGACTCGGAAACTACGAAAAGGCACTGTAGTAGTGCCTTTTTACTGTGTTTATTCAAAAATTAAAGAAAACCCACGTACAAGTCACGGTGCCTTTTACGGTGTCTTTTTGAGTTGCCTCGAGCTCAGGGCAGTTTGAAGGCAGTGTAAAAGTTGGACTGTAAAAAAGCACTGTAGTAGTGCCTTTTTACAATGCTATTTCAAAAACCGACCGCTAGTTTTGGCCTGGAGGTTTTTATTTACTATGGAAAAATTGTATTTTAATAAGGTCGATTTTCTGGTTTGGTTTGAGGAAAGTTTCGCCTTAATGGAGAGTCTCGTAGCGTTTTTCGTCTACGAAAATGGCGCTAACCAACGGCTTGGGGCCAACAGGTAGTTTAAGGCAATCTCTGCCCTGAAGGAAAGGGTCTGGATTGTGTTATCAGGTGTTATTAAGGTGTTATCATGGGTTACCAATGCGGTTTCTGTAAGGGTTCTTAAGTTGTGGGCACGGAATTGTCTATTGTCTGTGGTTTTTTTAATGTTATCGGGTGTTAATAAGTTGTTATCAGGTATTATCGGGCTGTCATCAGACCTTATCAAGCTGTTATCAAGTGTTATTAAGCTGTTAACAAGGTGTTATCAGGGTTACTAAAGTCTTATCATGCTGTTTTCACCTGTTATCGCGTGTTATCAACGTGTTATCACCTCTTACGACCTGTTATCATAGGCTAACAACACTAGAATTACGTTTTCTTACATCTATTCCTATCTTTTCTCACTTTGTTTCTGACTCTGTCGACCTTAATAACCTGTTATCAGCTGTTATCAGTGTTATCATCTGTTGTCAGCACGTTTTCATCATTTCCCGACCCTTTTGAGGTTAGTTTCAGGGCCCTGAAGGCATAAACTTGCTGGTAGCGCTACGAGCTCCCCCCCCATCACTGATTAATGCAGGAATTTTATTTTATTCGTTTTTGATTTTATTTTTTTATTCTCGACGTTCCAAAACCCGTAGAACGTGTTCCAGACAGGGGGGTGGACAACTCTACAAAACCTTGAGCTGATAACACGATGATAACAAGTGATAACAGGTTGATAACCAGTAAGAACCAGATTGACAATCTCGCTCTTAACATACAAGTTACTACGTAGCTCTGCCGTAAACAGTGATAATGGAGTGATAATGTTGATAATAGATGATAACAGGTTGATAACCGATGATAACAGACAGGGTTGGGCCATGTGATTATTCATCGTGGCTGCAGGGCTCGTGTCCTCGTATGCAAATGAGGTCCCAGCAAGTCTGTGGCGTGTGCTGTGTGTCTGCATATGGTCACTCTAGATGTCATCAGTGGTTAATAAACGTGTTATCATAGGTTAATAGTCAAGATAGCTGAGATAGTTGACAAAAACTGATTGACTGGCGTAATGTTAGGGTGTGCCCCAGCAGAAAATTAAAGATGTCGGCTACTTCCTGAATGATATCCGTAACATATCCTGAATATCCTGAACAACGTCCGGTCGTGGATGAGTAAAAAAAAAAATTTGTGTTGAAAATTGTGAATCTGATTATTCAGGGCACCACTAAGTACCCTGAAAAGCGTTTTTTCAGGACGCTGTTAAGTACCCTGAACACGTGTTATTCAGGCATTCCAATGTCAGGGTCCTGGACACCCTGGAAGTGGACCAGTTTCACTGCACTCGGAGTCCTGATTGGCACCCTGAAAATTTCCTTCTCAGGATATTTTCGCTTATATCCTTATTACCTTATTATCCTTATACCACTTACATAGAAAATATATAGAAATAATGTAACTCTTCATAATATAACAGGTCGTCAAACCCATTCAAGAGATCAACGTATAAAACGTCGATTGTCTTATCATGAGGAAATTCGCAAATACATGATTTTGTCATGTTTAATAAAGCGCAAATATGGCGTGAGCTCTGTGCTACTAAAAAGCTTGAACTCGGAAGATGCACTTAACCTACAAGACAGTGCTTCCACTTTGCAGGGAAATTCCCTCAAATAAGGAAAATGGGGAAGAGGGAAAAGGGGAAATGGAGGATAAAGTGAATTTACAAATGTAGCTTTAGTCTGTAGCACGGAGGGGAAAAAGGGAAGCTGTTATTTTCTAGCAGAGGGGGGAAAAAGGGGGGAAAATTGGAAACACTGCTACAAGATTCAAATTTGTCCTCGCGGCAACAAGAGGGGAAAAAATCAGTGCCTCCACTTTCAGTTTACTGTTTTCCCTCAAAGAGGACCCCGTTTTCCTTCTTTTTCCCTCATTGTAAAAGTTTCTGTTTTCCCCTTTTTCCCCCTTTACACTGTTTATTTTTTCCCATCCGTGAATACTTAGTCTTAGGGTTTCTAATGATTGTTTAAAAAGTCTGATTGTAAATTAAACGTTTAGCTTCAAAATTTCCTTTTCCCTCAATTTTCTCTCTTCCCTCATTTTTCCCTTTTGAGACCCCGTTTTCCCTTTTTGAGGGAATTCCCCCCCAAAGTGGAAGCACTGGAAAAAATGACAAAACGGCTTAAAATCGTTTGTGGCAAACTGCGCGCGAAATGAACAATGCTATCAGTACGAAATTCAAAAGAAGTGAAAGTACAACTTCTAGCCTGATGACTTAATGTCGCCAAGGGAAATCGCCCACCGCCCTGTTTCAGTATTTTCCGCCCACACCCTCTGACCACTCCGGAATCTGCTGGGGAAGATAGAGTATTTAAATATTACAGTACAAATATACAAGTGTAATATATATATATTACACTTATATGCCCATGTTTGCGTATAGATAGCCATGCAGTAATTACGAAATTAAATCAAATTCGATCAGTATTATTCTTGAAGATTAGATTAAAACCATTCAGGAATGTGCAACAATCAAATTGACTAACTGTCCACAGAAGAAATTCAAATTATTTCACGAATATGAAAATTTAATCATTTTGTATAATCTCTGTGTCTCTTTAAAGTGGGTGCTAGCAACAGGATTTTTTCCTGTTTTAAAGTCCTAATGAAATAAGTCCTTGCAGGATCCTGAATCAGTCTTCTTATATTCTTGTATTATTCTTTCTCGGATCTGACTATACTGTCTAAGCTGTAAAACGTCTATACGTTACTTTTCAAAGGTATATTCTTGTATGATTTGATTAAACACTTCTTAAGATGACTGAATCATTCTGTTTGTACCAAATCATAAATGGTACATGAGATTTAATCAGTGGGAAAATTCAGTTAGATCTTAAAACGATCGATACGCCGCTACGAGATCATCTAAGTGAATTTCTGTGAGCTCGGGAAAATTTAGAATCTATATGGATTTTTCCTTAAAATTGCTTTTCTCCGTTTTACCTTGAAACATCTTAAGTGGTGGTAGGAAAAAATCTTCTAGCATACCTGTATGTGTACTTAAAATAACTGAAAGTATAGTTTTCATATATATCCGTTTTACTTCAACATACCTCGACTGCGTTAAGTAGACGCCTAAAGTATACTGAAATATGCTTAACCCGCACCACAAGTATACTGGGGTACCATTAATTATATTTACTCTATTTCAAGTATACTTCTGAAGTATTCCCGAGTATACTTGGACCGTATGACATATATACTGGAATACAGTGGAGTATACCACCCATGTACTGAACTATACTTTAGTATGGTCCAAGTATACGTAAGCATACTTTTCAAGGTACCGCAGTATGCTACATTTTTACATGGGGTTTCATAGGTCAAGATGAGGAAAACCACGTGACCCTGCGCCGCCAATCAGAGTCGAGCCTCAACGAAACCAGCCAATCTACGACAGAAACGGTAAATAAAATTTAAAAAAATCTCATCAAATAAAATCGCTTTTAACCAGTTAATTAATAATTAATAATCTAATTCATTATAATTCATAATAATAAAAATTAATGTGCTAAAAATTCGGATATTTTGCAAGACCGCATAAGATATAATCAGTCTAGACGGACTTAATTAATTGATTCATAATAATAAGAATATTTTGCAAATTCACAGCAGCAGGTATTGCGGAAAAGCCAGCAAGGGTCCAGTTACGTGGAGAACAAGTACCGACCCGTGTTTAGCAAGTGTCAGCCGGCGTTCCTGAACGAAGGGGAGCCGATCCACGCGCCTGTGGCCTTCATCGAAGCTTACGACAACGACACGGGACCCGCTGGTGAGATCGTCTTCAGCGTGGTCAGAGCCAGTAACTCGGAGAAGCAGTTCGAAGTGGACCCAGTTACTGGAACGGTTACCAGTAGCAAGGTGAGTGGTTCATGAGACTGTTCATACGGTTCATCCTGGGACGGTTCATGGAAGGGTTTAGTAGAGGTAAAATAGGGAGTAAGGTAAGATATAGGAGTTAGTTTTAGGATGTGGTTAGTGGACCGGTTACTGGAACGGTTACTAGAAACAAGGTGAGTGATGAAGTTACTAGTTTCTAGTCTTCAGGATGTGATTAGTAGACGGTTCATGGAACGGTTCAGTAGTGTAAGATATGAGTTAGTTTTAGGATGTGGTTAGTGGATCGGTTATTGGAACGGTTACTAGAAGTAAGGTAAGTGATGAAGTTACTAGTTTCTAGTGTTCAGGATGTTGTTGGAACGGTTACTGGATCGATTACTAGCATCAAGGTGATTCAATAAGGTTTAGGGTTATGGTTAGTTGAGAGATTACTGAAACGGTTAATGGAACGGTTTAGTAGAGGTAAGATAGGAATTATTAGTTGTAGGATGTGATAACTGTAACGGTTCTAGTAGTTAGGTGATTCGGTAAGGTTTGAGAATTATGGTTAGTTGAGAGGCTACCGAGACGGTTCATGGGACGGTTCATGGAACGGTTTAATAGTGGTAAGCTATTCTTGATAATATTTTTGGTAAGGTTCTTGATTCCCAAATCATCCTATACAATACAGCACTAGTACAGTATACAATGATATGAATGATCATAAGAATCTTACTGAGAATCTTTAGATTCACAGCAAAACTTATTTAAGTTAAGAATGTTAAGTTACGTCATTCGATGACATAATCAGATGACTTTTGAGAACTTATACATCACGAAAGAAAACAGGAAAAATAATTGTAAGTAAAATAAAAGTATTAAATAGTAAAATAGAAATAATGAATCCTGGAAACCATCAGCTGTATCACCGTAGCAATAACAAACTTAATAATATAATTGTCGTTTAATTAAATTAGATTTATTTATTAAGAAAGGATGACTGGTGCTGAATTTATTGCAAAGGGTCCGAAACTTTCAGTAACCTTCGTACACCTGGGTCATGTTATCACCGTTATCAACCTGTTATCTCCGTGTTATCACGTGTTACCAAATAATCTTCGTACACTTTTCCTCGGAGTTTCGGACCCCTTGATTTATCGTTTAGAACTGTGAAGGTTTTTGGAAAGTTTGCACACAATTTTAACCGTCAAAAAATTCTGCAGAAGAAACGTGTGCATGAACTTTTCTCCAGGTTTTCTCCATGAAACTAAAAACTGAGAATTATTTTTTGAGAACCTATTTTCTCAACGATTTATCTTTTTATTATTTATTTAGTTATTTTATGGTTTGAAAAGCACGTGCTGCTAACTCAACACTTTTTCTCTTAACTTTTTTCAGTGGGAAGTTGGCGTGATGAAACTATCTTCCATTTCCTCCTGAAGGATTAGCACAAAAAATAGTAAAAAATAGTTGATAGAAAATAGTTCATAAAAAGTATTGAAAAAGTATTAAGTGGATTTTCCAAGTTTTTTTTTAACTAAGTAAACTTACAAAATATTTCTAGTGTTTTGAATATATTGATGATTTAAATTTAATATTATTAAAATAAATCTCTTTTTTTGGGGCAAATTTTCAGACTTTCGACCGGGACGAGCCTTTTCGCGAAAAATTTGCCTATGTCACGATCAAAGCAACAGATGGCGGAATCCCTCCACTGGAAGCACTTTGCACATTCAACGTCACTATCGTCGATATCAACGATAATCCGCCAATGTTCGATAAAGCCGCTTACGAGGAATCCATACCCAAAGATATGGAACCTAACAAAACAATCATGAGGATAGCGGCTACTGACGTAGACTTTGGAGAGAACGCCAGAACCATCTACCGGTTAACTGCCGAAAATACTGGTGATGAAGGATTTTTCGGTGTGGACCAGAACACCGGTGTCATAACTCTGAAAAAAGAACTACAGGTATCTAAACGTAGTCAAATATTCATAGAATTTGTGTTAGTAAATGCTTGTTTGTCCCAACAGCACGACGAGGGCTATCGATTTTTCCTCAAAGCCACGGCCTCAGACAACGGCACACAGTCCCAGTCTTCAGAAGTGGACATCTTCATCACAGTCACGTCTTCTAAAATCAAACCCCCGCAGTTTACGCTACAGCCAGAAGGTCCTGTGTCTCTTCCCGAGAACTATACCTCGTATAAGATCCCTATAGCCACTTTGGAGGCTGTATCCAACATCGCAGACCCTGATTTGTATTTTGATTTGATCAAGGGGCAGACCCAGCAGACCAATAGCGAGGAAACGTTCAAAATCCTCGAGCGAAACAATACTGTCGATATACTAGTTAACAAACCTCTAGACTACGAAACTGTTACTCACTATACGCTAACGCTAAGAGTCCGTAACGTAGCTAACGTGGCCACAGAGACTGTCATTGAGGTCTTTGTCTCTGATGTCAACGATGTGTCGCCTGCTTTTATTGCTATTGATCAAGGTAGCGTCCTGGAGAACCTTCCACCGAACACTTTTGTACTAAAAGTTCAAGCAACAGACAGGGACGGGACTTTTCCTAATAATTTGGTCAGGTACGATTTAAGGGACTTTAAGGATCTCTTTTCAGTGGATCCTGAAAGCGGGGATATCAGGACCCTGAAACAGTTGGACCGAGAAGTCCGGAAATCTTATCCGTTGACTGTGGTGGCTTACGACGGAGCTGAATCTGCGTTAACACTGGACAGCAGACCGAACGAAGTGTTTAAAAGGTTCCAGATCGAAGTTGCGGATGTCAATGACAATCCCCCACATTTTCCTAAGGAAGAATACGAAGTGGAAGTGGCAGAAAACTCGGATATCGGAGCTAAAGTCGCAGAAATCGCGGCTCTGGACAAAGATAGCGATTCGCAGTTGACCTACGACATCACTGGGGTAACATCGATCAAGTCTTTGAGATCGATCGACAGACAGGATTCTTAAAAGTCCGAGAATCCTTAGATTACGAATCCCGAAAATCCTTTACCCTGTTTGTGGAAGCTTCGGACGGGATCCATAGAGCCAATACTAAGGTGAATATCAGGATCCTTAATGTCAACGATCATCCACCGAGGTTCCTGCATTCGAATCCTATTGAAGTCCGCGATATCATCGAAGAGAAAATCTATGAAAATCCTATACTCAAAGTCAGCGCTGTCGATCCTGATTTCGATCCTGAAAGTGATCCTGAATCAGGATCTTCTATGAAGATTGACTATTCCTTAACAGGACTGAATGCTGAGTACTTTCGTATCAACGAACAAGGTGAATTGTTTATTGTCAGGCCCCTGGATCGCGATCCTCCTTTCGGAAGGAAGTTTTGGACTGTTTTCGTTGTAGCAGAGGACGAACTGCATGGAAGCAGACTATACAGCAATTTAGAAGTTATAGTCTACCTAGAGGATATCAACGATAACGCTCCATTCATTGATACTAGCCATCCGATTGTCTGGTACGAAAATCAAGGACCTGGCAGGATCGCAGGATTAAATATCTCAGACCACGATGAAAAACAAAATGGCGGACCTTTCACAGTCAAGATGGCGGACTCCGTACTTCCAGAAGTGACTACAAGTTTCAGGATCGATGGATCACCTACTAGTACGTGGTCTTTGGTAGCTACGCGATCCTTTGATCGAGAGGATCGCAAAGAATACACGGTCCCGCTGGTTATCACTGATAATGGCAATCCTAGCCAGACAGGAACTTCTACTTTGACTATCGTTATTGGAGATATCAACGATAATCCTATGTCTGATGGATCCAGTTCAATCCTAGTTTACAACTACAAAGGATCCTTACCTGATATTGTCATAGGAAGAGCCTTTGTTGAAGACAAGGACGACTGGGATCTTCCTGATAAAGTTTTTGAGTGGGAAGACGTCCCGCAGGATCGTTTTGCCATTAATCCTTATGGAGGATTCATTACGATGAAAGAAGGGACTCCTGAAGGAACTTACGAGTTAAGGATCGCTGTTAAGGATCAGTTGAGAGAAGAAACGGCTACTGCGACTGTCAGGATCGAAATTCGGGATATTCCTGAAGAGGCGGTTCGAAAATCAGGATCGATTCGGTTCAGCAAGATCTCGCAAGAAGAGATCCTATTTTCCAAACAAGAGATTCTGAAAAAGCGGATCGCTGAATACGTCAACGCCAAAGAGGAAAACGTTGATATCTTCACGGTTCTGGACTGGAACGGCTCTGGAACAGACGTCAGGTACTCGGTTCACGGTTCGCCGTACTATGATCCTGTGAAGGTCAACGGACTCCTGGCGGTTCATCAGGAAGATCTCGGTTCTATCCTTGAAGCTGAAATTCATTCAGTAGGAATCGACGAGTGCTTAGACGAATCCACTTGCGAAGGAAGCTGCACTAACGTCCTAAAAATCAACGAAAATCCTTACAGGATCTTTACTAATCGATCCTCGTTCATAGGAGTCGAAGCCAGGATCGTTGCAGAATGTTTCTGCAGTGTTGACAATCCTTACAAGTCCTGCAAAAACAGTGGGGAATTCATAGGCGATCCTGAAACGCCCTGCAAATGCAAGGATCCTTTCAAAGGACCTTTTTGCGAAGGGTTGCAAGTTTCCTTCAAAGGAAACGGTTTTGCCTGGTACGATTCGATCCCTACCTGCGCTGATGGATCCTTAACCTTTGCTATTTATCCAAACTCACCCAATGGATTGATTCTTTACTCAGGACCCGTTTCCCCATTGAGTCCCAGCAAGGATTTCTTAGCTGTGGAACTGAAAGAAGGATCGCCTGTAGTTTACTTGGACCTAGGATCAGGAACGCAACAAGTAAAGCTTCCAGATAGCGGGAAATCCTTGTTTGATGGGAAAGTACATCACGTGGAAGTATCGTGGAATCCTAGGACGATACAAATCAGGATCGATGACTGCGATAGTCGAGAATCCTGGTGCGTAGGATCGGCTGACGTACGCGGGGACAGTAAATTTTTCAACGGAAACGGTCCACTGCAGATTGGCGGGACACAAACGAACCTGAAACTTCTGCAGAAATCCTTGGGCTGGGACTCGATCCCACAGGATCGAAAATTTTCCGGCTGCGTCCAGAACGTGACTTTCAACAAAAAGTTCTACGATTTGTACCGCCCGGCCTTTGCTGTCAACTCCACTTCGTCCTGCGAAGGAATTTTGTTCCAGTCGCTTATCGTTCCAGCCTTCGGGATTGAACTGATCATCGCTATCGTCGTCTGCTTGCTGGTTTTGCTTCTCGTGGTCTTCTTCGCTATTTTGTATAGGAAGCGGAGGTCCCACGAAACATTTAAAGAGTTTAATGACGATATTAGAGAAAATATTATCAACTATTCCGACGAAGGAGGCGGTGAAGGCGATATGACGGGATACGACTTGTCGGTCCTGCGGATGACTTCCTCGGGGAAACCGTTCATTGGTCCGAACGACACTACCGACAAGAAAAAAGTAAGTGAAATTTTATTTTTTATAGCAATTATAATATTATGATAATTTACAAAAATTATGAAATGATAAGTTTAGTATAATTTTAAATGTTGTTTATAATATACTAAATTTATTGTACTTTAAATATTATTAATAGAACTACAGTATGGGCGAAAAATGTTGATTCTAATTTTCTTATCATTTTTTTATACTTTACGATATGACTAACATTTTATTATATCTTTAATATTAATAATACTTATATTATTTTTTCTAGGATGATGATATTTACAAGCGGAAGACGAATCCGTCTGAAGTTCCTGATATTGGGACGTTCCTTGACGAGAACAAGGGACGTGTGGATAGGGATCCTGAAGGAATGCCCTTTGATGATGTGCGACACTATGCCTATGAAGGAGAGGGGAACTCCAATGGATCACTTTCTTCACTAGCTTCAGGTAAATTAGTAGTAGTAGTAGTGGAGGAGGAGGAGGAGGAGGAGGGTGGTGGTAGTGCTAGTGCTAGTAGAAACTACAGTAGTAGTATTAGTATGAGTGGCAGTAGTATTAGCAGTAGTAGTATTAGTAAAAATAGTAGTAGTAATAGCATTAGTAATAGTAGTAGTAACAGTAGTAGTAGCAGTAGCGATAGTAGTGCTAATGGTAGTAGCGGTACTAGTATAACAAGTAGTAGCAGTACCAGTAGCAGTAGTTGTTGTTGTAGCAATAATAGCGGTAGTAAGTGTAGTACTATTAGTTAAAGTAGTAGTATTACTATTATTACGTTTACTACCACTACTTCTATTTTTATTATTATTTATTTATTACTTTATTTCTGATTTTTTCGTTTTAGGTACCGAAGACGGTGACTTGGATTTCAACTGTCTGTCGGACTTTGGTCCCCGTTTCAAGAAACTGGCCGACATGTACGGAGATCACTCAAGTGACGAAAGCGACGACGGGGATCAGGATCAGCCCAGCACTGAATCCTGGTGCTAGAAACAGATCCCAGTGAAACCATTTCCACAAACTTAAGTCCCATATTAACATATTATGAACTTGATTCCAAAATAAGGCTTATTCCAAAAAGGCTACTGAAGATCAACTCCTCTACTACGGACACTCGTAAAAAGTTCTATTTTTGGCAAAATTTAAATTAAAAATATGTCTGAAAATCACAGTAAAATTCAGGAAACATTTTGATACGAAGAAAGTTTCCTAGTTCCTGAAAGCTGATTTAATAACAGTGGCCGCCATAGAGAGGTGAAGATTTGGAATACGCCTTATAGGTTACTAAAGATGAACCTCTCTACTGCGGACTGATGTATAAAATACGTTTAGCGCAAAATTTCGTTTAAAAATGTCTAGAAAAATTGCAAAAAATTCAGGAAACATTTTGGCATAAAGAAAGTTTGAAAATTCTCATCTGTTGATTTGATAACAGTGTCCGCTATAGAGAGGTGTCCCAATACGTCCTATTATAATAATATAATCAAATTTTATTGTATATATTAACGTGGGACTTAAGTATATAGTTGTATTTGGTTTCTTACAACGTGGATAAATGACTTTTCGTACTTGATGTGATCTCTGGCATGTTGTGGATGCGTACTAACAAATCCCACTACGGCCCAGCGCATATTGCGGATTCCATGCATGATCTCGATACCAAGAGATACAATGTGAACGAAGCACTGCGCCGTAGTGGGATTTAAAATATGTGCTCTAATGAGATGTTCCGGATGCGTAGTCCTCAAACCCCACTACGACGCAGTGCGTCCTCTTCATTGGACATGTTTTTCTGATCACAACATAGGCAACGCAGGATATGACACTGGGCCGTGGTGTGATTTCAAATAGATGCTCTACTTAGGCGCTCTAAATCACCATTTTCAAAACCCACTACGGTCCAGTGCTTTCTCTACATTCGATCACGTTTTATTACAACAAAAATAACCCAGAGGCAGGACTGGGCCGTAGTGGGATCTAAAATAGATTTTTTTTTAAAACGTTCTGAAGAACCATTTTCAAATCCCACTACGGCCCTGTGCTTCTCCTAGATTTCATACGGCAGAAGTAACCTAATTGCAACACTGGGCCGTAGTGGGGTTTCAAAAACCCTCATTTTTGCATTTTTCGCTTAATTTCTGCTAAACAGAAGTGCAATTTATTATTTTTTTTTTTTTACATTTTTTCTCCGAAGTTTTGACTAGTCAAAAGTTTCAATTGATTTTCTGCAATACGGCGTTGTGCTAATCTGAAAACGAAGCTTAATTTTGTTAATTAAAGCAAATTTAATTAAGTTTTTATACGCTGCAATGATTCAAGTGCAATTCTGGAACAATTTTATCCATGAATCTGATGAAATCCGACTTCTGTACTCGTTTTGATATTGTTTTATACGAATCTTGTTCTTTGACAAGTGCTATTTTGTAGTTTTCCAGTGACTTTTCCAGTGCCTTTTCTTCGTACTAACGAATCTTATACAGCTCTCTCTTTGAAAATTTTACAAGTTTACAGAAAAACACAATATTAATTTACAAAAAAAATGGTTAATTAGTTGAAAAATTTCTTCTTCACAATGTCGTAGAGTCGATTTCTAACGTTCTGGAAGCTAGGATCGCTTTGAAGGTTCTCGGGAACGTAGGATCGTGTCCTGTTGTAGGCTACATCTCCAGTTACAGTGTAGTATTCAGTGTAGTCGTATTTGACAGTCAAGTCTTTGTCGAGACTCATGAATACAGGGTTGTCGTCTGTGTATGCAGGCCATTGAGGGATTCCTTCTAGCATTTCTACACCTTCAGGTGTAGGATTCCTATACGAAAAAATAGTAAGTAGCTAGCAACCAGGTTAGTAAGGTAGTTGGTAAGTAAGTTGTTAAGTAGTCAGTAGCAATTTTTACTAGTCTTAGGGGTTCGTGTATCTTAAAATATAGGTTGATTAGTAATTTTAAGGTAGCAATTAGCAGATAGCAAGGTTAGTAAGTAAGTAAGTTGGTTAGTAAGCGTGCAAGTAGCAATTCTACTAGTCTGGGGGGTTCCTATACCTTAAAATATACATTAATTTGTAATTTTAAGGTAGCAATTAGCAATTAACTAAGTTAGTAAGCCAGCAAGCAAGTTAGCGAGCTAGTAGCCCTTTTACTAATCTAGGGATTCCTGAACTTAAAAATGTACATTAGTTAGTAGTTTCAAGTTAGCAATTATCAAGTAACTAGGTTAGTAAGTAAGTAAGCAAGTTAGCAAGCTAGTAAGTAGCAGTTCTACTAGTCCAGGGATTCCTGCATCTTAAAATATGCATTAATTAATAATTTTACAGAAAGCAAATAGCAAGTAACTGGGTTAATTAGTCAGTAAGTTAGTAAGCAACTAGGTAGCAATTTTACTTATTAGTTCTACCCGTATTTAGCAAAAGTAGTCCACAGTTGGAGCATTTTCCTCGAATGAGCGATTTCCGTCTCGTTCATCAGCAGCTCGGGAACGTAAAAATGTACAGCAATTCGTCAGCGTGGCCAATTCCTATTATTAAAACCCCAAAACTATTTTATGAGAACGATGTAAGTATTTCAGGACTTTTACCGTGTGGAATAGGTGGCCAGTCTCCCCAGAAGAGGAACAGTGACATGGTGTACCGTCCCTCGAAGTCGAACGAATACCAGTACGAACCTTCGGGATTGTGCTTCGAGTGAAGCTGCGCTGTACGGTAACCTGCGGCTTTGAAAAACATCACACTGCAAACCTAAAATGTAATTATAAAATCAAATGTGGTGTATCGTAGACGCTCGCAGAACTTACGTCTATGAGGCCGTGAACGAGGCTATCGAAATTCTCCATGTCTGCGTCCTTGAGATATTTGTCGTACAAGGCATCGGCAACGGCACGGGAATCGTCTCGAATGCCTGAAAGTAAGAAAATGTAGTTTAAGAAATATCCTTGAAAAATTATAAACAGCGGGAGACTTACCGACAGTTTTCAGTAGAGTCGGGATCATGTCGTACTTGAAGAAATGTGTGTCGTTCAGCAAGTTGTTCGGAGTCAGGAAATCGTCGTACAAAACTGTCAAGTAAACAGCATGTAAAGTACGTTTTAATATAAAGTTTTTCGAATAGATATTATTCAAGTTAGTACTTACCTCCCATAACGTAGCTGCCGTCTTGTCTATTAGCGCCAAAAATAACCGGGACATCTTTATTATACTCTCCAGCTTCCATTAATTCAACAGGCTCCTTTTCAATAATCCGCTGAGCTCCAGCTTTTTGAATTACAGGCGAAGACCCGCCAAAACCGAGTCCTCCTTTCAGACGGTCTTCATTCTAGATGTAGACAAACATCAGCGCCATCTAGTGGCAGGATTTGTGAACTAACTGCACGAAAAACAAACCTCGTAAGCATCGTAAGCATGTGCCAAGTCATTAGGGTCAATCGTCCTCAGACATTGAAGCAAATCTTCGTAAGGCTCTAAGGGACAACCGGCAAGTTCTGCAATTCTTTGGGAATGTCGGACCGAATTGCGGTCTAGCGACCATTCCGCGAGAATCGCACCGCTCTCGGCGATGGCTCGGTGAAACAGACCTCGAGCTTGCGGTGCCAGTAGCAGAGTTGTGACACTGGCACCTCCAGCACTTTCTCCGAAGACTGTCACACAGTCCGGGTCTCCGCCGAAGTATTTGATGAACTTGTTGACCCAGCGCAGACCCTCGATCTGGTCGAAGATTCCAGCGTTGCCAGGTACTTCGTCAGTGTCCAGACTCAAGAAACCTGAACGTACGAATCTTCGTTTAACAGACGAATACTAATTATTGATATGTATCTGGCTACTGTGGTTTGTAATTCTTGCATTTCTCCTTCCTTTCTGTTTATCATGTGTCTGTCCCGCTTGACCTTTAACCTACCTTAAGTTACTCTGTTTCGCAGTTTGTTAGTTAGTTCTGTTCTAGTTCTGTTCTAGTTTTGTAGTTTTGTTCTAGCTCTGTTCTATTCTGTTCTAGTTCTGTTTTAGCTCTCTTCTAGTTGTGTTTTGCTTCCGTTCTACTTCTGTGCTAGTTTTTTAGTTATATTCTAGTTTTGAATGTTTGTTCTTCTCTGTTTTACTCTGTTCTAGTTCTGTTTTAGTTCTGTTCTACTTCTGTGCTAATTTTCTAGTTATATTCTAGTCTTGTATTCTGTTCTGACTCTGTTCTAGTTCTGTTCTGCTTGTGTTCTACTTCTGTTCTAGTTCTGTTCTAGCACTGTTCTAGTTCTATTCTAGTTCTGTTCTAGTTCTGTTTTGCTTCTGTTCTCCTTCTTTGCTACTTCTGTTCTAGCTCTGTTCTACTTCTGTTCCACTTCTGTTCTGCTTCTGTTCTACTTTTGTTCTTGTTCTAATCAAATTCTTATCCAGTTTCTAGATAGAATTTAGGTTCCTCAGTTATCGTCTCTGTCTCATTCACTTCAACGTAACAATTAGTTTCATAGATTTACCTAGAGGACCGAGTCGGTACTGAACTTCTACAAGAACAACGTCCCAGTCCATCAGTTTCCACGGTGTGTAGATCACAATTTGTCCTGAAGAAAATGAGCCTCCGTGAATCCAGTACATGACCGGTAGCAACTCGTCATAGGTTTCACCGTCAGAATAGTTCATCGGTAACTATGTAATTCAACAATTCATATCACTGATAGTTTGTTTAATAATTTGGTACTTACTTTAGGCGTGTAGACGTTGACTATCAAGCAGTTTTCTGTGCCGGACGAACCCTGAACGCATTCGACCCGAGTCAAACCCGCGTCGTAGATTTCGTCTTCAGGCATAGGATCAACAGGCTCTGCGGGCTACAGTTAAAATTTCACATAGATTTAATACTAGTTATTAATTAATTTAAAGATTTTACCAGAAATCGATTAGCTTCAGTCGGTGCTTTAGCGTAGTATAGTGTGTGGAATCCGTAATAGGTTCTGTTTAAATGTTCGGAACGTCCAGTTTCTCCACGTAAAGTTCCGTAACCTGGAACTTGGAGAACTGGACGTTCTTCAGCAGAGATAACGCTAACTGCGATTAAAACTAAAGTTAATTGAAGCTTCATCTTCGGTGTATTTTCTAAGTTTAAACAATAGACTCCGTGATCAGAGGTTTTTATAGTTGGCTCTATATCAATCTGTACTGAACAAACATGATAAGACTGTGATAACAGCTGATAACAGGTTGATAACACTGATTGGAATGTTTGCTTACTTAGATTTTGGCTTCAGTCAAAACAAGCTATTTATTCATATTTGTTTTAAGATAACTTATTTTGTTCCATAAGTATCATTAAAAATCAGGTTTTGCGTCAGATCGATAATAATTAGTCAAGATAAGATTATATTATTTATATATAGTAAATAGCTTATTTGCTGGACCAATAGAAGTAAATGAAAAGGGCAATGAGAACGTCTCTTGATTACATTCGATAATTAAATATTACACTTTATAATCAGGTTTAATTACACATCACTTAAAATTTCAATTGAATTACATGATAAGATGGTACTGAATTGATTGCGATTTAATTTCAGTGAAGCTGAATATTTCAGTAGTAGACTTCATGTGTTGAATTTGCATAATTGATAAACTTATTATCCATTAGTACTGTTCCTATGCTAATTTTTAATGCATCTATAAGCTATGAATGAACATTTATTAATTATTATTTATTGGTTTTCACTACAAGTGATCTGTACCATTGCACGAGTCTGAGGCAGGTTCGTGTATCGGTTCATGAAAATAATTCAAGAATTTCTCGCTAGATGGCGTAAGTATCGTCCGTCATATTTCCCGACTTGCGATTTATTTAATAGACAAATTTATTATATTTACTAATTAACCTTAATTATCATCATAAAATACAAAATAAAAATATGAAGCTATAATAGACAATAACATTTAATTGGAGAGAATCGAGATTCTTGGAACCAGGAATCAAGAATCGTGGGATTACCCAACCCCTGTTTGTTATAACAAAAAACTACCACTTCTCTTTGACGGATCAAGAGAGGGCCATTTGACAACAAAGGGGGTCCGCTACTCTAGAAATCCTCAACTTCGAATGTTATCACTTATTATCACCTGTTACCATTTATTATTACCGCCGTATCCCCTCTCGTGCTCTATGAATAGCAGTTTTCTCTGTTGGAGCCCTCACCCTCCATATAGCACTTATGCCAAAAATATTGCCAAAAATGAACCTCCGTGGTACGGACAGCTGAATTAAATATTTATTTGCGCCAAATCTTGAATAAAATATACGAAAAATAATGAAAAAAAATTAGAAACATTTTGGTGTAAAGAAAGTGTTCAAACTGTTGATAGCTGATTTAGTAACCGTGTCCGCTATGGAGGGGACACGCTTTATGCCAAAAATATTGGTTAAGATGAGCCTCTGTAGTGCGGACACATTAATTAAATATTTCTGTGCATTAAATTTCAATAAAAATGAACTGAAAATTACGCAAAAAAACGTAGAAACATTTTAGTATAAACAAAGTGTTTAAACTATTGATAGTTGATTTAATAAGGGTGTCCGCTATAGAGGGGGCGCGCTTTATGGGGTATGCCTTATTCAAAAGCCTTTTGTCCGCGCATACGACAGAAGAGGGAGACCTCCCCTCCCATTGATCATTTGATTATTAATCATTCACGTGCTGCCCATTGATACCAAGAATAACTGATTTCACTCGATTGAATAGTAATTAGTTGATGAATATTATATTCAAACTATTTACTACTTGCTATTGTGCTAAATAAGGATAGAACATTGCCTAAATAATAAGTAGTTTTACTGACTTCACTGGATTGAATAGTTATTAGTTGATCAATATTATATTGAAACTGCTTACTACTTTAGTAGTGCTGAATAAAGAAAGAAAATCATTCAAATAGTAAATAGTTTTTTACTATTTTTGTACTTGATTGAATAGTAATTTGTTTTCTAATACATTCTGTGATAAAGAGTTAGTAGCATTAAGTCCCCCAGCGGAAAATTAAGGATGTCGGCTACATCCTGAACGATATCCGTAACATATCCTGAATATCCTGAACCACGTCCGATCGTGGACGAGTAAAAAAAATTGTGTTGAGAATTGTGAATCTTGATTATTGAGGACACCATTAAGTATCCAGAAAAGCGTTTTTTCAGGACGCTGTTAAGTACCCTGAACATGTATTATTCAAGTATTCCAATGTCAGGGTCCTGAAACTATCCTTAATTTTCTGCTGGGCCATTAACTGCTCACTATTTTATTATTTATAACAGTTTGCTAAGACTTAATCCTTCAGCTAAATTTAGCATTATTTTAGAGTAATTACTTAAGATTCTTGCAAGAATCTTGGTTAAGAATCATGATGGTTTGGTCACGCACGTGTTGTGCGATACGTCGAGTCAGGGGCGTCGTAAGCGTCGTAAAATCATAATGTATGAGCACAAGGGGGTTGGCAACTCTCTAGTAACCCCTGATAACACTCTAGATGATATTATCACTTGTTATCAGCCTGTTATCACTAAGAATCCCTAAAGCTATTAAGTTGTGCAAAGTAAGTAGCAGCTGCGAAGTAAGTTAGCTGTTGCTAATCATGAATCTTAGTTTAAGAATCTTGTGCTACTGAACTAGTAACTAAGTAAGTAGCATATACAAAGTAGGTTAGCTGTTGCTAATCATGAATCTTAGTTTAAGAATTTTGTGCTACTAAGACTAGTAACTGAGTAAGTAGCAGCTGCAAGTAAGTTAGCTCTTGCTAATCCTGAATCTTGACTTAACAATCTTGTGCTACTGAAACTAGTAACTAAGTAAAGATCAACTGCGAAGTAAGTTTTTTGCTAATTGCTAAGTGCTTTGAAGCACGTAGCTTGTTAGTTTCTTTTCATCGCGTGCTACTGAAGAAGTTGCTTATCGATCGTCTTTTGTTTCTGCTACATTTCTTCTAGGTTTTTCTAGTAGGCTTCCTGCTAATTGCTAAGTTACGACTACTGGAAAAATAGGAGAGACAAAAAGTAGCCGTGGTAGTTCGTCTGCTTGTAGTTGTCTTTTGTAAGTAGCAGTGCTACCGCATTAGTTTTATGCTAGTAAGCTAGTAATACTAGTTTAAGTAGTTAGTAGTCCTAGTTTAGTGTCTAGTAGTGCTAGTTTAGTCATTAATAGTCCTACTAAAGTAGTTAGCAAATCTAGTTTCATAGTTATTAATGCTAGTTTAGTAGTTACTATTGCTAACTGAGCAGTTAGTAGTACTGTTTTAGAGCGGTTAATATTGCTAGTTTAGTAATTAGCAGTGCTAATTAAGTAGTTGGTAGTGTGTCAGTAAGTATAAGTTAGTGGTTCTAGTTTAGTATTTAGTAGTGCTAGTCATGTAGTTAGTAGTAATAGTCATGCTAACTTCTTGCTACTTACTACAACCACTTAAGACATTGCTATACTCTGATTACTACTACTTGCTAATAGCAACCTAATTGCTACTTTACAACTAAACACTCTTGTTTACTAACTACTCTGCTACTTGCTGCTTACTATTCCCAGAACTAAACTTATTCAGCAGAAACTAATTCGTCTACCCAAAAGTTTCTCGGCGAAAAGTTAGCAGCTGAGCTTATAAATCTAGTTTTTGACTAGAAATCGATTCAGGGGAAATCCTCATGGATTTTGCCCAAGTTTTCCCGGATTTTCAGCAGGTTCATTTGCATTGAATATGTAAGTATAGATGGGTTAACAAGTAGCAATGATGATCTAGCAGGTTAATAGTTTGAAGTAGCAGACTATAAGCTTACTTACTAACTAACATAGATGGGGTAGCAAGGTAATAGCAGAGGACGAAGTTGTGTTGTAGCAAGATGTAGTTCGAGTTGTATCTATCGCTGTTGTAGTAGCAGACGCCATTCGAGTTGTTGATGTAGTAGTAGACGACGCTGTTCTAGTAGTTAATGGTGTTGTTGTAGTAGCAGACGACGTTGTCCTAGTAGTAAATGGTGATGTTGTAGTAGCAGACGACGTTGTCCTGGTAGTAAATGGTGTTGTTGTAGTAGCAGAAGACGCTGTTCTAGTAGTGAATGGTGTTGTTATAGTAGCAGACGACGTTGTTCTTGTAATATAGAAAGAGCACTGTTGTAGTAGAAGACGCTGTTCGAGTTGTTGTAGCAGACGACCTTATTCGATTGTAGCAGTAGCAGACGACGCTGTTGAAGCATGTACGTTATATTTCAGTTGTTGTAGTACCAATAGACGACACCATTTCGGTAGCAGACGACCTTATTCAGATGTTGTATTAGCAGACGAAGGTATTCCGGTTGTTGTGGTAGCAGACAATAACATTTTGATCGCGGACGACCCGACGACCTTACTCTAATTGTTGTAGTAGAAGACGACCTTATTCGAATTGTTGTAGCGGACGTCCTATACCGCTTCCCAATTAAAAACCACATCACAGAACCAACTTATTCTTTCACGGTTCCATAACTACGATAATTAGTAATTAGGATTATACCGTTTACTATCAAACTATTAACATAGGTTAACAAGTACTGTCATCTTGTTTTAATAAGCTAACAAGCATCACCAACCGTTATTAACTGTTAGTAACTGTTATTCAGCAACTATAATACCATTTACTATCACGCTATTATCATGGGTTAACAAGTAATTTCATCTTGTTATCATATGTTAACAAGCTTCATCAACTGTTACCAAGCAACTATTATAGCATTTACTATCGGACTTTTAACAATTATTATCATGTGTTTCATGTTATCATAGGTTATCAAGCATCATCAACTGTTGCCAATCAACTATCATACGATTTACTATCGAACTATTATCATCTGTTATCATGGGTTAACAAGTATCATCATCTGTTATCAGCTGTTGTCATTTCCTATCACACTAGTATCATTTGTTACCAACTGTTACTAACCATCTATCGTACCATTTACTATCGAACTATTTTCATCTATTAATAAGCATTATCTTCTGTTATCATGTGTTAACAGACATGTGAATCCTGAGCCGCTGTTTCAGATGTAGCATTGATTACATGTTCTTCTTTTGGTTTTTCTTCCTTTGTTTTCGGTTGTCGTGACAACCCGATAACGTTTCATTAACCTCCTTGGCCCAGCCAACTGTACAATATCCTTTTGCCGTATGCTACTTGAGAAAACTAATTATACTTGTAGAAAGTTTGACTTATTTTAATACCTAAACAGTTGTAGTAGCAGTGGGAGTAGTAATAATAGGAGAAGGAGTACTAATAGCAGTAGGAGGAGTAGTAAAAATACAGTAGTAATAGTTGTAGTATGAATAGTAATAGTAGCAGCAGGAATAGTTGAAGTAGTAGTAGTAGTAGAATAAGAGTAGTGTTAGTAGCAGTAGGAGTAGTAATGATAATAACAATAGTAGTAGTAGTGGTAGCAGGAGTAGAAGTCGCAGCAACTGAAACAGTAGTGATAAAAGAAGTATTTCTAAAAGTAGTGGTAGTAGTATCAGATAAGTAGTATGTCACGGTAATAATAATAGTAATAATAATAATCATAATCATAATTAATAACGTGTTCAATGTAAAATGATTTCGGTCAAGGCCCATAGATGGCAGCACTTGGTTTCATATGCAAATCGGCTGATCTTTTTCTTCTGCAAAAAGGATAGCCAGGATGAAATTCGGACTTCAAAAGCCTGGCAAAATGTTTAGTCATTTGATTCAAGTCAGGCTTCTAGTTACAATGTTGAGAACATTCAGTAACACGGCAAGTCCTATCTCCCCATGGTAATGCTGCGAGCGCGAAACTAGCGCCAGATTTCTGCGGATGGCCGCTGTTGGTACTAAGGCTGCATAGAGAAAATCTAAGGATGGGCGGCTGAGGCTTTGAGTGCTCGTTGTACCGACAACACTCATCCGCAGAAATCTAGCGCTAGTTTCGCACTCGCAGCATTACCATGGGGAGATAGGACTTGCCGTGTTACTGAATGTTCTCTACACTGTGCTTCCAGTTAACTTGACAACTGCATTATTTTCTTGGTTATTTAGTTTCAGTTTGTTTTTGTATACAATAGCAAATGTTAATTATTCACTGTTTGGTTCTTAAATTTTCGACTGGATCAAATAAATCAAGATACAAATCGGAACACGTTTCCTCGTGGCAGTAAAGTGGTAAGCAAACTATAACCAGTGAAAATACTTAATAATAATTAATAATTAAATTATGGCTAGTTGTAATATTACATTTTTAATCATCGAGTTAAATTGAAATAAATGTGGACAACTCAGACGAATGTTTTGAGTGACTGTAGGCCTGTCCACGGATTCGACATATTAAGTTTTTTTTGCGTTCAACCATAAACACTACTACTACTACTACTACAACTACTACTACTACTGCTGCTACTATTAATCATACTACTACTGCTCCTACTACTAATCCTACTATTACTAATGCTACTTTTGCTACCGCCACTCCTACAACTACTTCCACCATTACTACTACTCCTATCAAAGCTACTATACGACTACTACTACTACTATACAAATACTACTATTACTACAGCAACTACTACTTTTACTACTCTACTCCTACACCAACTACTACTACTACTACTACTACTACTACTACATATTACATGACTCGGACAAATGATGACTGGCAGAGGGTAACAACTTTATTGGCCAAAGCGTTAATAATCGATTTGACTTACATCGATTCAGCTGTCAGATATGCCGTGAGGAGCTGGCCGCTATAGGGTTATCAGTGTATTCAACCTGTTATCAAGTGTTATCAGTCTGTCATCTCATCACAAGTTCTTGTTTACTAAATTTTACCAACTAAGTTTTACTAACTTACTTAGTTTAACTTGACCGTCTTCTGCGCTGCACGGTTGAAGTGGTAATTACCACGGTTTACCACGGTTCACCGCGGTTCGCCATGTGGATGGGGTATGTCAGGCGACAAGAATGGCATGTGTGCTCTGAATTGTACATTATCCATTGTCACGACACCATGGGAAGACCCACTTCCTCAACAAAATACTTGATAACACTTGATAACAGGTTGACAACACTTCATAACACTTATAACGGAATTCTAGAGGATAGAACTGAAATAATCACACTCGAAATACTAGTTAATAGGATCAGGTATAAAACTTAGTCAAGTGGTAAATTTAGTAAACTAGTAAGGTAAGAGGACTAAGCAATGTACGGTTGCCAGCTACTAGATTAGTTTTGCTACTTTTGTATTTGACTACTACCAGCTAGCTAACTACTACTAGACTATTATTACTTACAACTTAAATAGGGTTGACTTTTACTATTCCGGTAGCGTCGTTTGCTACTTAGTATTTGACTACTACTACTTAGCCAACTACTACTAGACTATTTTCAGCACTAACTACTTCAGCAGAGGTTGACTACTATTCCAGTAGTGTCGTCTGCTACTTCACGTTTGACTACTAACAGTTAGTAGACTACTAAGACTGGCCTTGATTTCATTAGACTAGCGTCTTCTGTCTCAGTTACTTGACTACTACTAGTTAGCTAACAACTACTAGACTATCATCAGCACTTATTACTTTAGCAGGGTTGACTAAATATTCCAGTACAATCATCTACTACTTCATATTTGACTACTACTACTTACCTAACTACTACTCTGTCACTATCAAACTTAATGTTATAGAACGAGCAAGCTATTACAATATTATTTACCATTATTTATAATTATTCTTTAATATTTTTTATTTGATAATCAGTTATTAAAGTCGAATATTAATAGATGCGCTTTTCTGCAGTTGACAATGGCGGAGATCCGGCAACGCTGTGCCGCCTGACATTCAAGGCTCCCCTTTGATGTCCCTCAAGCAGACGACGACAAAAGGAGACCCTCTCTCATTAACTTCCCACGCATCTTTTCATTTAATAACACGCGGGGACAGGGTTTCCCTTTTCAACGGAAACTAGCACAGGAAATCTCTACCACACCAACTACTAATACTAACAGGTAAAATAGACGGTAATCGATAGTTAAAAATAGTTAGTAGTGTCTGTGAAGATGATTTGTTGTGTTGATAGAGCTATCGAGTGTTTATGTAAATATTTAAGTAGAAATTAGAAAATAAATTGATATAGTTTTAAAGAGATTCCCTATTTAGAGCCATTGTCCCGTAATTCTGTTGAATGCGCAGCTAGGCAAACCCACATAATGACGGGAAAACGTTCGGGATTCTGTCAATCTCCATCCGTTGCCCCGTTATTCAGTAGACTTCTCTACAAGGCGCTTTTTAGGAATGACGGGACAACGGTCGGGACGATGTCTATCTCCACCCATTGTCCCGTCACTCAGTAGGTTTCTTTCAAGGCTGATCTTAAAAGTGACGGAACAACTTTTGGGATTCTGTCAATCTCCATTCATTGTCCCGTTATTTAGTAGATTTCTCTCCAAGGCACTTCTTTGGAATGACGGAACAACGTTCGAGGTTCTTTCAACCGCCAGTCGTGCTACATTATAAATATTACAATATTTTTTTTCGTTGTATTTTCTACCCATTTACGAATCACTTGTTGTGGGTAGTCCCTGAGGTATCATCAAGGGTAGGAGCCTGATACCACACAAAAAAAAACAGCAGGACTCTTTCCACGACAGGTTCCTCAGTGTTATTGATTGAAGGGAGTTACCTGATATTGCAGTCCTTTCCCACTAATGTCTTATGTACTCGACAGGGCTTATTCCAAAATGGCCACTACAGACTAACCCTCAATACTGCGGACAGTTGTATAAAATATTTCTACAAACAAATTTTGCTTGGAAATGGTTCTAAAAATCACAGAACAATTCACGAAACATGTTGGTGTAAAGAAAGTTTCAAAGTTCTCATCTGTTGATTTGACAACAGTGTCCGCTATAGAGAGGGGGTGCGTTTAGAATGTAACAAACCTCTCCACTGCAGACACCTATATATAAAATACGTTCACGCACAGATCCAATTTGGAAATGGTTCTAAAAATGACAGAAAAATTCAAGAAACATTTTCAGACAAAGAAAGTTTCAAAATTTTCGTCTGTTGATTCGACAACAGTGTCCGCTATAAAGAGGCACGCGTTTGGAATAGGCCATATAGCCGTTCTATCCGTTTCAGACCTTCTTCATCGCTCCTATCACATACATGATATCTTGATAACATGCGATAACATTTGATAATGTATGATAACATGTGATAACACAGGTATGGTTCTTGAGATTCCTGGTATAATCAATAATCTTCCATGTACTGAAACGATGTCGTGTAAGGCAGCCATAACCAAAACATTTGCAAAAGAATTTTACATCTCCAAGATTGTACACTGAAAGTAATGCGAAAAAGTAAAACCTGGAAAACCAGCGAATAAAATAGCAGAAAAATTCAGATATATAACTGAAGTTATCAGTGGTTATCTGGCTGTTATCGGTTGTTATCGTAGTGTTATTAGTGTGCGTGCATAGTTGATGATTAATTCCGAATCAAAGGAGAACTCTCAAGGGTTTGCTCGCTCTTTGACGTGGAAGTTGACTGGCACGCTCAACAACTTTTCACTTCTTCAACTAGAAGATGTGAATAGCAAAGATTCTTGATTCTGACAATCATTCTTGAATAAGAATCTTGTCCAAGAATCAAGAATTCAAAGGTCCAACAGTTTAAAGGTCCAGCAATTTAAAGGTCCAGCAGTTTAAAGGTCCGTCAATCTTCGTAGCCTCGGGCGATGTTACCAATTGTTATCAACCTGTTATCAAGTGTTGTCTTGTGTCATCAAAGTGTTTTTGTTGGTAGCAGTTAGTGCTTCCAGTTTACCGTTTTCCCTTTTTTCCCCTCCCCAATGAGGTATTCTTTTCCCCTCCATCCAGTAAGTCAAACTATGCTTCTATGTTATTTTTCCCTTATTTTTCCTTTTTGTGGAACCAGTTTTCCCTTATTAAGGGAATTTCCCTGCAAAGTGGAAGCACTGGTAACAATATAGAAGGGCTATTGGACGGTTATAGATTTCTCTTTTTGTGAGGCTTTGTTTGTTGCAGTACTTTTGCTCTTTGGGGCCACTTATTACTTTTGTGGCCCTCTTTTGGTTCTTCCCTCTTTTTATCTTCCCGTTCTTCCTTTTCTTCCACTTGCTTCTTGCTATTACGGGTGGTGATCGATCTCGACTATAGGTGAAGATGTAGGGAGGTATACGGTATAGGGAGTAAGGAGAAAGTAAAGGGAGAAGGAAGAGGATGATGAAAAGAAGGAAGAAGAAGAAGAAGAAGAAGAAGAAGAAGAAGAAGTGGATGATGAAGGTGAGGAAGATACTGAAGAAAGAGCAATAGAAGAAGACGAGGATGAAGTAGAAGAAGGATGATGAAAAGAAGGAAGAAAACGATTAGAAGAAGTAGAAGGGATGATGAAGAAGGAGGAATGGGAGAAGATCCTGATGAAGAGAGAAAAGAAGGAAGGACGGAGACGGATGGACGGGAAGGATGGAGGTGAAGACGAGGGAGAAGGAGAAGAAGAGGAATAGAAGAAGACGATGTTGAAAAGAGAGAAGAACAAAAAGGTAATGGTGATGACGATGAAGGAAGAAGGTTATAAAGAAGTAGAGTAAGAAGATAATGGTGAAGAAGACGATGATGAAACAGAGGAGGAGAATGAAGATGATGATAATGCAGAATGGTAAAATGCAATGATGATGACGATGATGATGATGATACCAACTGAGGATAATAGGGAATACTGTGAATGGATAAGGAGAAGATAGAAGATAGAAGGAAGGAAGGAAGTGGATGATACAGGAAATGGCTCAAGACCGGAAGGAAGGAAACAGGAGCAGGTTGATCACGTGACAACAACACAAACACCTCATTAACGTTTCATTTGCGACCTGTAACTCCCGCCGTGTATATGGTGGAACGGTGAATAGATAGTACGAAGGCTGAGAACAAGCGGATGACAGGCTGATAACATGATGATAACACTTGATAACACTTCCGTAGCAGGGTAAGAAGTAGTAGAATGGTAGATCGACAGTACGAAGAGTGATAATAAGTTGATAACACTTGATAACACGTTGATAACAGGTTTATAACACTTGATAACACTCGATAATGCGTTGATAACACTTGATAACACATTGATAACACTTGATAACATGTTAATTACAATTTGATAACACTGGATAACAAGTTTATAACGCGTGATGACACATTGATAACACTGGATAATGCTCGAAACTACGTTTATAACACTCGATAACATGTTGATAACACACGGATAATATTTGAGGGGTTCATGGGGGTAAAATTTTTTTGGGGGAGAATTAAGGGGTAGTTGGGGCTCAGTGGATCCTTACGGGGGATTAGTATCATAAGGAACGTGTGAGAAATTTGATCCTGCGGAATCGATACCCAATCAAGTGTTACGAGGGATCCCAGCTGCTGTTATCAAGTGTTATCAACGTGTTACCACCTATCTAAATATAATAATAATGATAATAATGATAATTAAAATAAAGAGATAGTACCAATCAATGTTACTAGTACTACTCCAACTATTATTAGTTTCACTACTACTACTACTGTTACTACTGCTGCTATTACTATTAGGACTACCAATACTACTGCTACTACTGCTGTTGCTGCTACTACTACTACTAGTACTATTAAAATTGCTGCTACTATACTACTCCCCTAGCATTACCACCACTGGTACTACTACTACTTATATTAGTAATAATAATAATAATACATTTGCACAAAAAGAAAAGATTTGTATTTACATCGTCATTCATACAGAACTTGTGAAAAGGTCGATCCTACCACACATTTTGCACATACAAATTTAAAATATTTATATAATTACAATGCTTTACCACGCTTTACCATAAACTCACAACGGTACAGGATTCGTTTGCATAATAGTATAACATCGAGATGTAGTTTAATTTGCGAATACAGTTGCGATCCTGCAGGTTCAGTATCGATTCCTTGATAAAGATGATTTACCATTGTCTACCATTGTAAAGTCTGATTCAGCACGTTTTGTTGCATACGGCAAGAGTTCATCTGTTTAAGAAATCCTGCAGGATCATTTGGTTTAGATCCTGAAGGACTTAGAACTCCTGCATGATAACAATATGATTTAGCATAGCTCATTTGCTTATTGCATGGATTCGTAGGGTCAAAAGATCCTGCAGGATCGTTCAGTTGGATCCAGGAGGATCAGATTTGCAATCCTAAATGGTTAACCATGGTTTATCACTGAACAGAATGGCTCTCGTTGCATACACTTTGTATTGGCAAGGGTTAGGCGATCCTGCATGATCGTTTTTAGATGACGGTAACGGGTATACGTTTCATATTTCCTGCACAGTGAAACGTGTATTCATCTTCATTGACTCTGACTGCAGTTTCCTTCTTGGACAGTCGTTTTCTGGGTGTCAGAATCGGGCTTATTCCAGAGCTGGATTCGAGATCCTTTTTCCTGCGTCTCAGCAGACGACAGTAGACTAGCACACCCACCAAAATGGCCGCCCATAGCCCGATCAAAAGCGGCAACATGACTGTTAGAAAGGGCAGGGACGTGACGCATTGCAAGTCATCGACTTCCAGATAGAACAGCGGGATCCCGCTGATGGGATTAGGATTGGGAGAGCTGCACGTGACATTGACTACCACTAGATCCCCTCTGGACTTGCCGTGGTTCTCAGAAGCTGCCACAACCACAGGATGGAGCAGTTACACTTGAGAGGGTTGTAAGCCAGATTGAGGAATTCGAGCTGAGCCATCATCGGAGGTTCGTGGATCGTAGGAAAGGCGTTCCCGCTCAGGTCGAGTCGCTTCAGGTGAGTCAGGGGTTCCAGAAGACTCGGAGGAAAATAACTCCAGAGGGCGTTGTTGGTCATGACGAGCTGTGTGAGTACTGAACTGTTCTGCTCGCTCCGGAACGCTCGCTCGTCTACGTGCTGCAAGTACTCCATGTAAGAAATGTTTAAGACTTCTAAGTACGGGAAATCGCGGGCGAATCCTGCGGGAATGTGTCTCCACAAGTTGCCGGATACGTCTAGAATCTTGAGGTTCTCCAGTTGACTAGGATTCAGAGCCTTTGTGGGAATAGAGAGCAATCGATTGAAGCTCAGATCGAGATTCTGGATCGCTCGGAGACTGTAGAACGCTAGCGGTTCGATCTGTCGCAAGTCGTTGTCGTTAAGTCTGAGTTCCTGGAGCTTTGTCAGTCGCTCGAAACTTAAATCGTCGACGACTTGAATCGAGTTTCGACCCAGGTGGAGTGTCCTGAGGTTTTGTAGCTGTGCCAGAGCGTTTGTAGGCACGTGGCCTAAGTAATTCGAGTCCAAGTACAAGTGTGTCGCATGCCTGAGACCCTGGAACGCGTGCTGTTCTACAGTCTTGATCCGATTTGCGCTGAGAATGAGTGTTTTCAAGGCGCTCAGTTCGGAGAAGACGCCGTTCTGTAGCAGCGAAAGGCGATTGTCGCTCAGATCCAAGAGCGACAGAGTCGTCAGACTGGAAAATGAACCGCTTTCCAGTGCTGCGACAACATTGCTGCTCACATTTAGTGTTTCCAAGTGTCGCAGAGTCTCAAAATGGCCGCTACCGAGACTGTGCAACAGATTGTGAGACAAATCCAGGCGTCTCAGCTCCGAGTAGAAGGTGAACGACTGTTCTAGACTCGAGATTCGGTTGTGCGACAGGTCGAGAGACCTCAGCGACGGGTTCAGCAAGATTGGCACAGTGTCGAGACGCGACGACACGCACCTCGATTCTAGAAGACTGTCGTTACAGTGACACATTGAAGGACAGAAACTTTGGACCTGTTCCATCCCTAAACACACTAATAATAGCCACAACATTCCACTGGGTGTCGTTATCGATAGCATAGTACCTTTATCACATAACCCATCAAACACAATAAGGTTTTTATGGATCCGTAAAAAAGTTTAGATTCTGTAGTTTCGTCTAATTGAATTGCGTAAACAAAGTTAACGACTCAGTAAAACTTTTATTGCGATATGTTAAGTATCGATTAACACGTAGAGGCGATTACGTATCGATTTGAAGTGTAAGTATCGATTCTACTGCACTCGGTGGTTGTGCAAACGGTACTGAACAGTTGCGTGGTCTGCTGATGGCTTTCTTATGGACAAACGATCCCTACTGTGTGTTTGGCGCATGCGTTCGGCTCAACGGTTTATGTGAACCTGAACCGTGGAAAACCTTGAACCGGATCAGTTGAACCTTGTAGCGAACGAACCATAGCTTACAAGTGATGAACAGAAAACGGTTCAGAAACGGTTCACAACAAAAATGTACTAAGCCGAACGACTGAAACGAACCGAACTTTGAACCTATGAACCTGAACCGTATTGCGAACCGTGCTTGTTGAAAACGAGCCGTACCGAACCGAGCTGAACTGTAACCGTGGTTTTCATTTGAACCGTGAACCGAGTCTTCCTGATCAGATCCATTCATCTCTGATGTTCCAGAACTTGTTCCATACGGTTTAAACCGTTTCCTTTCTTAACCTCTTCTAACAGTAACTTCTGGAAGTTGTTAAAATTAGATTTTAATTTTTGATGTGCATTGTTTTATGCAAAAAGTTGTGGCGATTATTCTTGGAAGGTTTTGGAAGTGTTCCAGCAGTGAACCGAAACGAACCGAGTGGCTGTCATCTAAGATTAGTTCCAGGACAAGAAACACAAACTGACAGCCAAGAATTTCTCCACAAGAGCGCGTAATTCTAGCTTTATAAGATATGGTATCAAGAAAAGTGCGGTTTAAACCGTATTTTTTCCCCCAAGACGAGCCGCTGAACCGGTATAGTGTGTTCAAAAACATAAACTGTACCTAGCTGTTGCCTAATTTATAATAAATAGTATTTGTATTTACTTTTAATTAGCATTTGAGTTTCTGCTGGAACGTTAAACTAGAGGTGAGGACGGTTTAAACCGTTTTCTTTCAAGGCGAACCGTTGAACCGGGTTCAGTTTATTCCAAAGACGTAAACCAAACCTAGCAGTTACCTAATTCATGCTAATTAGTACGTATTTGAGTTTCTTATGGAACGTTAAACCTGAGTTGGGGACGGTTTAAATCGGAAGTGAACCGCTGAACCGGTTCAGTATGTTTGATGATAAGATCATTTCTACATGATTGATAGTTTTTTAGATATGTGCTTCAGTTCCTGCTGGAATGTTGAGCCAGCAAGAGATGGGCGGTTTAAACCGTTTCTCAAAAGTAGTACGGTTGAACCGCACCTAATGTTTAGTAGTAAAAATACTTACCTTAGCCCGGCTGGACGTTAAACTAGAGATGGGATTGAAACCGCTTTTTTAGTTGAACCGCTGAACCGGTTTAGTTTGCTCAAAACCGTAAAATGAGCCGAACCGTGAACCGGCTTAAACTCCCAACTTCTCTTCGTTTTCTTTTGATTGTTTAAGACCAACTTAAACCAAGTCGAGTTAAACCAAACCGTCAGGAATTCCCAAACACCTCGAAACGAACCGTGAACCGTTGAATCGTCTTAAACTCCAACTTCTTTTCTATCGATTCTTTTTTATTCTTGAATACAAAGTCAAACTATACTGAACCGTCACCAAATCCAAACACTTCAAACCAACTCTAAACCGTGAACCGAACAGTGAACCGTACCGTAAACCGTACCGTGAACCGTGCCGTGAACCGTTGAACCGTCTCAAACTCCAACTTCTTTTCACTTCGCTTCTTTTCATCCTTCAGTCTATTATTAAGATTCAATCATGCGAAGTTCAGCTTCTCCACTCGGCTGCATAATTAAATCACAAAAAATTACAAAAAAATTCAAAATAAAAATCCTACACACACGAAACTAAATCAATAATTCCTTTTTCTATTCTCTATTCTGGAATAACTTTCAACTCAGTTCTACAACCACTTTACATTCCAACATACAAATATCGCCAAAAAATCAGGAAAAAACCATCACTGATAAAACTTGTGCTTTTTCCTCAATAATTCCTTTATCTCTTCTGTTCTGGAATAACTTTTAACCCAGTTCTACGACCAGTTTACATTCCAATATACAAAAATCGCCAAAAAAATCAGGAAAGAACCATCATTGATAAAACTTGTGCTTTTTCCTCAATAATTCCTTTATCTCTTCTATTCTGGAATAGCTTTTAACCCAGTTCTAATACCAGTTTACATTCCAACATACAAAAATCGCCAAGAAATCAGGAAAAAATCATTGTGAATAAAACTTGTGCTTTTTCTTCGTTATTTTTTTTTTAACTTATGGCAGTTCAAACCGGGATAACTTTCGAAACTTACCCCCGTTGGACAACACTTAAACACTTAAAACCGAGTTAAATTTTAAATTACATTAGTTGTTTACGCACTTGTCAATTGAGCTAAGATGTTAAAAAAATCATATAGGAATACTTTGACGTGTCAATTGACGTCAATTGACTAGATTTTCAGTAGATCCAGGACAGTGGGACCCACTGAGGATTGTTATGGAGTGTGTCGATGCTGTTTTCCAGGGTTTCTATCGTCTCTTCGATGTCGTTGTTGATGATGATCGAGTCGAAGAGGTGACCGTAGGAAGATTTCAGCGATTCTGACTCTTTGACCAGACGTTCCAGACTCCCGTCGTACTGAAGAAGTAAGCAAAAAGACGTAAAGTAGTCAAGTTAGTAAAGTAAAGTGTTAGGATGGATCGACTCCTTCGAGTTGACTACGATCGTTGAGAAGGACTAACTAGGCAGTGTTTCTACTTTGCAGGGAGATACCTGGAATAAGGGGAAAATGGGGACTGAAAAGAGAAAATAAGAGACGAGAGAAAAGTGAACATCTAAAAGTACAGCCGGGATTCTAACGCAGAGGGAAAAAACGGAAAAATATGGGAAGAGGGAAAAGGGGAAATCTAGAAATATGGCCTGTATTCTAGCATGGAGGGGAAAAAGGGAAAAAAGGAAAAGGGGAAGGATAAAATAAGGGAAAAGGGAAAATCTAGGATAGAAGTTGGAATCCCGGCTGTACACCTAGGTTTTCCCTTTTTCCTCTTCTCTTATTTTTCCCTTTTCAGACTCCATTCCCCTTTTTTCCAGGGCATTTTCCTGCAAAGTAGAAACACTGGGTACACGTATATTATAATAATAACTGATTGCTATTATTATTATTATTATTATTATTATATTGAATTCTTATTGTTATTAAAGGTTGCTTACGTCTGCAATGTTTTGTACTGGAGGTGCGGCAATGAAGACAACGTAAGGAGCAAATTGAGCGGTTCGCAGGATCTTCAGGGCTTGCGGTTCCACGTCAAGGATGGCCATTTTCCCCTCCGAGTGAATCTTGCGGATCGTTTCCAGTTTGGTTCCGTACATGGCCTCCTCGTGGTACCTTATTTTTAGATTTTAGTATCAATAAAATTTAATTCAGGTGAATTTAGTGGTTTTTCAACTGTTGAATTCTAATATTACTTTCGGTGGTAGTAGTAGTAGTATAGTTGTTATTATTATTAATTGGGGAATCTGCTGAATGTGTGGACAGGTTACGCAATGTTATGTAAGGGCAGCTTATGTAGACAAATCATGTATCTGTCCACATATTCGACAGTTTACATCGTCAGTGTCAGTATTCCTACTGGTGCTTTTGCCATTATTATTACCTAGACGAATCTGCCGAATCAGTGGACAAAGCATGCCTATACTTTGGCAGTTTACGTGGCTGTCCAAGGTTTAAATAGTTTGTAAATTGATTATTATCATTATTACTATTTCGTGTTTCTTTCGGGTCGACCATGACTCTAGCATAGTGTGTAAGGGAGGCTTTTGAGCAGACTTTTCCGTCTGTCTGCTTAGAGTAGCTGGTCCGGGAAAAAGCCCCACTTCAGACTGGGAATGAACCCACAGACCCAGAGGTGAAGGGGCGACGGTCGTAACCGCTGAGCCACCAGCTCTCTCAATACTACTATTTACTTATTTCATTTTATCCAATTTAGTTTAGTTTAATTATATTATATATAATATTACATGATTATAATCAATTAATTACTATTTAAGTATTAATATTATTTTAGAGTTACCGTATTCCAGGTATTCGTTAGCAGCAATGTCGGCCATCATTTCGTCGTGGGTGACGAAGTAGTAGTTCTTCCCGTTCTCTTCGTCACTTCTCGGCTGTCTTGTTGTATCTAAGTAACAACAGTAGTAGCATTGGTTGTAGTAGTAGTAAAACAATAACGGCCGAATCAGTGGACAAGTTTATAACATGTCTACACAAGCTGATGGCCTGTGCAGGCATTCAGTAGATTCATTAGCAATAGCAATGCTGATGACAATAACACGAATAGCGTAAACTGCTGAATCAGTGGACAACGTAGACCAACAGCCACAACACTGGCATACCTGTCCACTGATTCAGCAGATTCTCTTTCTTTTTAAGCGCTATAAACCTAAGTATACTGAATAATCGACTTAAAATTTAGAAATTTAGATAAATAAAATCTGACGTATGAGTTGATGCTTACGAGGTATGGGATAGGCAAATTTGTCTGGAAAGTGACTGATGACTGTGTTTTTTATTTGGCGCCGACCCACTCCATGGGCTCCAAGCAACACCAGAGTCTTTCGTCTGTAAACTGCAATTTTGCAAGAAAAAACTTGACTATTAGTTTTGCTACTAGTAGTAGTTTGTGGATGAGTAGCAGTGGTAGTAGTACATTCTCTCCTCTAGTATTACCAGTAGGACTAGGAGTAGTAGTAGTAGTAGTAGCTATAGTGGCTTAGCAGTTATATTAGTAGTTGTGGTAGTAGTAGAAGAAGTAATACTATTAGTAGTACTAGTATTAATGGTGTAATATAAATAGTAGTATTAGTAGTACTACAAGTATTACTAGCAATAACAGCTTAGCAGTTATAGTAGTGCTGGCAGAATAACAGAAACATTGATGGTAGCAGTAAAAGTAGTTGTTGTGGTACGTATAGTAGGTGTAACAACAGCCTTAGTAGCTGCAATAGCCCTAGTAGCTGCAGATAGTATAGTAGTAGTAGTAAGCTACGGTAGCAGTGGTAGTAAGTGTAGCTGCTCTAGCAGCTATTGTAGCTTTAGCAGCAGTAGTAGCAGCAGTGGGACAACCAGTAGTAATTGTAGTAGTGCCTGTTCCCAAGTCCAGAATAAACAAAACTAGTCTTTTCATTACTACTACTACCGCTACTCCCACTGCCACCACTACTACTGCTTCTAAAACTACTAATGCCATTGCTACGCTGCTTTAGCTGTTATACCTGGTAAAACTGCTACTACTACGACTGCTAATAAAGCTACTTCCACTACTACCACTACTACAACTAACGGTACTACGATTGCTATTAATACTACTACTGCTACTTCTACTACATTGTTGTGAATAATACTACTACTGCTGCCGCTACTACTACTAATGCCGCTACTACTACTAAAATTACTTCAACCACTAATGCAACAACAACTACAACTAATATAGACTACGTGCCAAATAACGTGGCGATAGTTGGAAGCTCAAAGTAGTGGTAAACAAAACGTTTGCCATTAGGCTCAGTGTAAATATAAACTTTTTTTCTGCGAATTACGAGGCCCAAATTGCCGTAAATTGTGGCTCAAAATATTGCAGCATCATTTATTAACACGATTCAAGGGAAATCTTTTATTGTTGTGCTGAAAATTACTCCACAACTAATAAAAAGAGTAGCATGACTTTTCAGTTTTCGCAGCCCTATTTCAATGTTGGTGAATTTATTCTTAATAAATAATATATACATATATATTATAATATATAATAACATAATTATTTTATATCATGAATTTTTTTTATATTATAAATAAATTATTATATATTCTAAATATAAAAAATTAATATAATGTATATTAGTTATAATCCGTAACACTGTAATATAGATAATGATACTAATATAATTAATTACTATGTATATGAGTTTTATTATTATATAATTATTTATTAAGAATAAATTCATCACTGTATTGAAATAGGGCTGCGAAGGCCAAAGAGTAATGGTACTCTTTTTATCAATTGTGGAGTAATTTTCAGCACAACAATAAAAGATTTCCCTCGAATCATGTTGTTAAATGATGCCGTAGTTTTTTAAGCCACAATTTTACGGCAGTTTGGGCCTCGTAATTCGCAGAAAAATAGTTTATATTTACACTGAGCCTAATGGCATATGTTTTGTTTACCACTACTCTGAGCTTCCAACTATCGCCACTCGCAGCGCTACTTTTATTTGGCACGCAGTCTATTGCTGCTACTAATTCCGTCACTATTTTTGCTATGACTTATTCTATTACTCCTCCTGTTATTACTATTACTACTGCTACTACCACTGCTATTAATACTGTTACTACGTAGCTGTTATATCTGCTACTACTTCTACTACTACGACTACTTCTACAGCTTCCAACATTGCTACTTGTAATTACGTCTAACACCACTACCGCTATGAATACTACTTACACTACTTCTCGTGTTACTACAACTTCTGGTGCTACTACTACTATATTAGTACTACTACTACTAATACTGCAATACCCGGTAGTTTGACGACTTCTTCGTAAGCCAAAATGTCCGTCTGGTCCAGATTGGCGTTAGATTTGCACAGAAACTTGTCCTTGAAGAGTTTCTTCTTCTTGTAGAAAAACAAACAATTCACTGTAAAATGCAACAAAATTTAATTTGATTAATTTATTATTCATAAATAATAACAACTAATATTCCCACAGATTATGGATATAGATTGTATTAATATATCCCGTAGTTATTTAATACTATTTGATAACAATATTCAATAATTTGTATATACACTGAAATGTATAATTAAAATGTCTTATCATTAATGACATTTAATGATGAGGATTAGTGAACCTTGTTCTTTTTTGCTTTTTTCCGAATTTTTCACGGCTATTCTCCACTCCTGGAGCTCGGGCGAAGGGACCAGTCCCGCTGCGGCTACGTCGTCGTCTCCGTCCTTCCTCGCTTGCCACCAGCGGTTGTCGTCTTTGCTAATTATCTTTTCAAAGATATAAAAATTTACTTGATACCCCAAGTCATTTATTTCACAATTATTAATTTATTTACTTAATGTTTTAAGTCTATTTATTTATTTTATTTTTCTTTATTTGGTTTATTTATGCTTAGTTCGCATGACTAGCTTACATTAGAAAACTTAAGGCAGTAGTTAGTATAGCTAACAGAGCTGCGACTAGTATTGGTGTCTGATACTAATACTACTACTATTGCTACTTTAAGTACAACTACTACATCGGTTACAACTACCACGATTTACCAGGGACGTTGACCGCTACTACTGGCGCTACTACAACAGTTAGTAATGCTACTACAGCTGTGATTAGTCTTTCTTCAGCTGCTACTACCATTGCGTACTACGTTAGTAAAGCTACTATAGCTTCTAGTCGTCCCTTGCTAGCAATTCCAATACTACTTAACATACAACTACTGCACACTACTGAAAACAAGTCGCTACTACTACTATTACTCCCACCACTACTAAAGGTAGCATTACTACTACACCTGTCCCTGATCCGCTTCTGCTGCTAGTAGTACTTCCTACTCCCACTACTACTTCTAATAAAGTTGCTACTGCTACTACACCTGTTGCTGGACTCGTTTTGCTGCTACTAACACAACGCAATCTACGACTAGCGTAGCAAGTACCACAACAAGAACTACTACTACTAGTTTTTTTACCTGTAGTATGTCACCAGTTTTGAATGCAATTCCTGCCTGTGCACAGGGGATCAGATCATCAGCCAGCGGGTTGTAGTCAAACTGAGCACGGACGTAAGTCTACAACATTCAATTATTATCATCATTATTACTACTACTATTATTATTACTGTTATTATTATTATTATTATTATTATTATTTTAATACAGCGTTCAAATCTGTCGAATCCTTGGACACGATACTATTTCGACCATATGTTCTTAGGGTTTGTCCATGTCCTCGACAGATTTTATTATTATGATTATGATTATCATTACGTTTTATGTAACACAGGTATTCATCTTCTGGAATCAGTAAAGTTATGCCACTCTGGTTTCCATGGTAACGGTTCACCGGAAATGGTAATTGCACGAATCACGATTCTTGATTCTCACCGTGATTCTTGATTTTTTTCCACGATTCCTGATTCTTACCATGATTCTTGATTTGTTCAATGATTCTAGAATCTAAGATTCTTACCAAGATTCTTGATTCTCAGTTTATGATTCTTTCGCTCTGTGATTCTTGAATCTTGCTATCTTAATTTTATACACGTTTCTTAATTTACTCTATGGTTCTTGATCCTCACCATAAGATTCTAGATTCTTACGATTCTTGATTCTGAAGAATTTTTCTTGGCTCTTTTTTGCGAATCTAGAGGATTCTTCTCAAGATTCTGGAATCTCATCACGTCATTCTTGTAATCAATGTTTGTCCTGCTTCATACATTCCTTCCAGTTGTTATCAAAGAAAACGTCATAACCAAATCCATTGTCACCAAACTGCCACAAAAGAATCTAATATTCCCGCACGTCACGTGACATTATGTCTTCCATTCCTACAATAGAGAGAGAGTTCGCAACTCTCACAAAAATGTTCCAAGATTCTTGCTACGATCCTTAAGAATCTTTCTCAACCAAATTCTATGCAACTTGCCCTAGCCATCTCATTGGACATGATCAAAAGTGATAACTTGTAAAGGAATCAGCGCCATGTAGCGGCAGTTTCCAGAACTAATTGCATTTACCTAATTCACTTAAAATTTTAGAATTTACAATAATTAACTGATTTATTATATTACTATGTTATTATCCAATTAAATTATTCATAAATATTAATAAATATGAATAAATAATTATAAATGTTGTACTTACGATAACGGGCGGTGGATTTATCCGGAACCACTGGAAGCAAATCGGATTCAAGAAGCAGAGAATCGAATTAATCTATTAATTATGTTAAATCTAAATCGATTGAAAAAAATTTGACATCAATTTCGTAATTAATCATATAATTTTGAAACATAATTATATTTTATAATTTCGTGCAAACATAATCCATGCAAAACAAGAAAAAAAAACAAATTAAATTTGAACGGACAATAGCGTCCAATGAAAAAAAAATCAGGAAAAAGTCAAAAATTCGTGGTTTGCAAGAAGCTCAGGCGAGCAGTTCACTGATTGGTCAATGACTAAACGCAGAACGGCTATTGGCTATTTTACTATTGAAAAACTTCTGATTTGGTCACTTGTGTTTGCCTGTGGCCAATCATAGGCTTGAAACAAAATATCAAAAATTCCAGATTGGTCAGAAACTCTGACGAGCAGTTCACTGATTGGTCTGACTTTAAACCCAGATGGCTATTGGCTATCTTACTACTGGAAGACGATTTGATTGGTTATTTAGGACTTCGATAGTTCGTTTGTGACCAATCAATGGCTCGGTAGTTGAAACTATGATTTGGGATGATGGGAAATAATGAAAAGTAGTGGATAGTAACCAAACATTGGCTTATAGTTTAACAAATTAAGAGTAAATAGTGAAAATAGGTGATATAGTATCTTAATCAAGGGGTTCATAGTTGAACAAATGATAGTAAATAGTGATAAGTAGTTGATAGTAACTAATCATCAGCTTATCCGCTTAACCAATGAATTAAGATGACAGTAAATAGTATTAAGTAGTTGATGGTAACTCATCACTAGTTTATACATTGCACCTAGTGCTTTAGGATAGTAAATAGTAAAAAGAAGTTGATAGTCGCTAATCATTAACTTAGAAGCTTAACAAAGTGATCGTGATTAATAAGTTCAACAAATGATAGTAAATAGTGAGAATAGTTGATAGTGGCTCAATCAAGAGGTGCGGCATGCTTGACTTGATTGAGGAAAGGATAGAGATCTGAAGGTCTGGCGTAGTTATGAATGAAACGTCGGGGTACCTCGCATGGCGGAGGAGCGTTCCGGAAGGACGGTACGATTTTGAACGTCACAGAACCTCGTAAATCTCTCTGTAAAAAGCAAATATTACTTTTTGTTCATTTAAATGGTTACTACTACTACTACTACTGCTACTACTGTTTACTAAACTACTGCTATTAGTACTAATCGAACCACTGACACTACCACAGCTACTTGTATCACTACTACTACTACTAATACTACTAATACTACTACTGCTATTACTACTACTACAACTACTATTACTACTACTACTACTACTAATACTACTACTACTATTATTACTATTACTACTACTGCTACTACTGCTGATGCTGTTGCTACTACTACTACTACCACTTCAATACTACTCCCACTACTAATACTACTACTACTACTACCACTAATACTAATATTACATCTATTACTACTACGTCTACTAACTACTACTACTACTTACTCGTTAGAACTAGCTTACCAGAATCTTTTGTAGTTCCTCGACAGTTTTGTTAGCCACTGGCTGACCGTTAATCTCGCGGATTTCATCCCAACGTGGAGCGTTCCTTGCCGATGGATCATCCCTCCGTGCATGATCCTTGCTACTAAACAGTGTCCTTCCTCCGTCACTTTCAACGTGATACCCTGGTAAACAAGAATAATGAATGTCAGTCACTGTATTACATTATTCCCATTGTTAGAGCAAAAAGTTTAATCACACTGGACCTGAAATAGTATTGATAGAAAGATACTACTACTGCTGCTACTACTACTACCATTGCTATTACTGCTGCTACTATTACTGTTAATGCTACAGTTACTGCTGCTACTACTACTACGACTACTGCTGCAGCTGCTACGACTAGAAGTGCTACTGCTACTGCTGCTGCTGCTAGTAACACTACTGCTACCACTCCTGCTACCACTTCTACTCCTCCTCCTACTACTACTGCTCCTCTTTCTTCTATTACTACTATTGCTATTCCAGTTTCGTTCATAGCTCTTTCTCAGATGCTTAGTCGACTTCTTGTTATCAACGTGTTATCATGGTGTTATCACGTGTTATCACCTTGTTACCATCAGGTTAGTTAATACCTCAATCCCTGCAGGATCCTCTAGTATATCCTATTCGTATCATCAGATTATTCCCATAAGAAAGACAAACCTACGTGCCTTCGTCAAGGTTTCTTTCGCCTCTTTATGTCTCTTACGTGAGCTCCTCAAAAAGCTACTGATTTAACACGAAGCCAGGGAAAAAAGTGGTTTATTTTCTTACACTTGATTCAGACTGGATATGACTATTCTGGAATAACTTGGCGGATTTATCCCCGGTTCGATATTTATACTGGGATAAGTCCAGTTTAGTACCTTTCTTCTAGTTTTACACCAGGTTTTTCTCTTCTCTTTGTGTTTATTGTAAACTAGAGTAACTTTGTTTGTTCAACGCAATTCCCTCGTGTAGAAACGAGAGCTTCTTCGTAAAAAAAAAATACAACATTTAACAACTTTATGTTAACAAATGTTTCCCAGAAGTGAGGAATTCAATTTTCTCATAGCCAATTCACCTATACAGACACGAAACTGAGCGATATTAACGTTCTTGACAGAAAAGTCATACGGTTGAGTACCGCATGACTAAGTAGCTGAAGACTAGTTTCCCTCTGAATCACTAGCTGAATAGTAGCTGAACTGACTTTAGTTGCTGAAACTGAACCCTCTGAATAAGGGGCTGAATACTGCATGACTTGACTCTTGACAAATCAACAGTACGAACCGTGTGAAAGCGCGCCTATTTCACACTATCGTCTAGGTGAATCCGCGGCAATCATGCACCATTCCGACGGACATTCTGACGTTTGACTAGCGCATGTTTTTCTATCGGGTAATTAGTTACTATTATCTGTGCTACCATCCTATTATCATCCTGTTAACACTTTATTTGCCCTATATCCTGGTTGTATCTTCTGATCTGAGAACAAAGTCTTATGAGGAAGAGGAAGATTTTACATTCAGGTCCAATCGCGCCTTTTACGATGCTTCGTACAACCCCCAAACTGCATGTCGTTTCGCACAAAATGGTAATCCTCTTTACAACACCACAGAAGGGGTTCGCCAATCTTAAAAACTTCGCGAAAAAATTATCTGATGTTAATAATTATAACAGATTTTAGTGTTAACCTTGACTATGCAGGACTTATTCCAGTATAAACTGCCAAACTAGGGATAAAGCATACAGCAAAAATAAGTTATTCCCAAAAGTTATTCTAGAATAGTTTGCCATAGTGTGATCGCAGTGTGATTCACCGTTCATAAACCAGATAGTGTAATTTGTGAAGAGATAGTTATCCCCAAAGTTATTCCAGAATAGTATGCCATAGTATTAACGCAGTCCAACTTATTTTTAGTAAAACATACAGTGTTATATATTAGCTTATATTAGACAATATTATTATCATTATTAGACAATATTAGCTTATATAGTAAATATATTATATTATATTGTTATACTACGTAGTGTTATTAACTATCCCCGAAGTTATTCCAATATGGTCTGACTAACACTACTTAGTAGTAAAGTAAACAGTGTAATTTGTAAAGAGAACGCTTAGTTATTCCCTAAGTTATTCCAGTACAGTCTGATACTACAGTACATTAGTGCGAAAGTAGTATAACTTATTGGAAATAAATCAGATAGTTGTGGTTTGTGTAGTGCAAGTTAAAACTTTTCGGTGAAAAATAGTTATTCTAAGCTTCTTATTTGGTACATAAACAACTCAGAGAAGAGACGCAGATGTTGCTTTTCACATGTCCAAAAACACTTTGTCCAAAACTTTCCATTTTTATCTGTTGCAGTTTTCCGTGGAGGCAAAAGTTTTAGAAAACAAGAAAATTGTTTGAAGTGACGGTAGTTAACTAATACTAGTACTAATAACACTAGTGATTCTTCAAGAATCTTACGAATATTAGTCTGGAAACGCTTAATTTTAGCTTTTCTTGAGAACCTGGAGTTACAATATGCTAAACGAAGGTTCCTGGAATATCTTAAGGGACTTGTCTTTTAGCTGGAATAAGTTCGGGGACTACAACCATCCCATCTCTGGAGATAAGACCTTGCTCAAGCTTCTTAATGTTTCAATTTGCTAACTTCCCCTAGAGACAAATAATGTCCTTTACATTTTCTCTTGATTATATTTAACCTAAAACTTAATCTGCTTATTGTCTGTGTCTGCTGTGTTCAGTACCTAGCTTAGTAGCACTCAAATAGTATAACTGTCTGTCCCGATTGGTGAATTACAGTGGAATAAGTTGACAAACGTCAATCACAGAGTGTTTTAATGGACTCCGATGTTGAGTACTTGGAAACACTTGGGTTAAACGTTTAGTCCTGAGTCAACACCAACATCTCAAGAGCTTGAAACTAAGACAATCGTTATCTGGTGCCAAGTACCCAGCTTCTCATGATAGTAGTTGACAGGTTTACCAAGAGTCAGAGTAGAGACACTGCTATTCCCGAAGTTATACCAGTAGAGAATGTTTTTGTGAAGGTTCTCTAACTTCTAATAGATAGTTAAAAGACTTTGTAGCTTCTTATTTACGAGTTAATTAAACAGATATTCATTGATTGCTTCATTAGAAGCTCCAAAACGGTTTTCAGAAAGACGTGAAAGTTATAGAAAACCCCAGAAACTAATAAACAGGACACAGTTTATATGACAAGCAGACGGTTTCTTAAATGGATTGATGGCAAAAAAGGATGGGACGTGCAGTCTTCCACGTTTTCTGTTTCTCAACGAGTAAACCAGTTTGACTGTGGCTTCACCCCGTCTAACTGCGTCTTAAAGTCATTCTGAGGCACTTACCCAATGTACTGCGCCATCATCCCACTCTACTGCTCCTTCACTTCATACCACTGCGCCTTTCACCCAATTTTACTGTGTCTGTACTAAACCTTTAGGTACTTACCCACTGTACTGCGCCTTCACCTTATTCCACTGCGCCTTCACCTTATTCCACTGCGCCTTCGCCTTATTCCACTGCGCCTTCACCTTATTCTACTTACTCCTTTACTTCATCCTACTGCACCTTCACCTCATCCTGCTGCGCCTTCACCCCTTGCTGCTGCGTCTTCACCTCGTTCCGCTGCTCCTTCACCTTGTTCCACTGTCCCTTGATCTAGTTCTACTGCGTCTCCTCCTCATTCTACTGCTTCTTCACTTCGTTGTATTGCTCCTTCACCCCATTCCACTGCGCCTACACCTCGTTCTACTGCGCCTTCACGTCGTTCCACTACGCTCATTCCTCATTTTATTTCACTCATCACCTCGTTCTAATGCGCCCTCGCCAAACAGTGCAATCTCTCACCAGATCAACGCAACTCTGCGGACCCACACAAATCCGATCGATCACCCATCGACCTGCAGAACATCCACCTAGTTTCCCTGATTCAGTTCTCTCGGTTTTTACCTAATCTGTAAGACGACTCTCAAAGCAACAAAACTCCTTGGGTTACAACGGTAATAGCCCCCCGTTTATAATTGGCTACCTTTACACAGTCTCTAGTTTCTCCTGTTTACAAAGTAGTCTCTAGTCAGCTGAACCGACTCTATGAAACCGCTGGGTAGGGGCTAAGGGGAACAGAATACTTCCATTAGAAAAGGTAATGTAAATTTACAATAAGGCTAAAATATAAAAGCTCTATGTTTCTTCTCTATGTTCCTCTATGTTTAAACGCAATGACCTGATTACAACTGAACATTTCCTGTTACTTAAAACAACGAAGTCTTTCGTAATGGAAACTAAGATGAGACTAGTTTTAGTCAAGGACCAGATTTGGCAGTGAAAACTCGAAGACTTGCAACATTACGACGATTTTTGCTCTTCTATTCTAAATATCCGAATGATCCTGAGGATTGTACGCTGCAATGAATGGCGCCTGTCATATGCTGCGACAGGATCTTACTGCGCTTCTCGAGACCGAAAATATTTATCGCACCGGAGATGGTACAAAAATGTCGCCAATAAAATCAAGTTTTGTTTGTCTTTGTCTCTGCGTTTTTCAAAAGCTAATTTGTCCCATAAATGTGGAACGGTTCACAGTTGAGAAGGTACGGCTGACGTATTCGGTTCATTGGGAGGTGAGCCGTTCCAGGAACGGTTCAGAATAGCCTATCATTGCAAGCATTCTTTCTAACAGGAAGAACTTCCATCTCGCCCATCATGTCCATAACTCACGCCCAGCTTTTTGACACATACGAATCAAACGTCACTTTTTTTACGAGTATAATATCGGAAGACTAGCCAGAAGGGAATGGATGGATTCTCCCAAAATGGCTTTTCTGGTAATCAAGAAAGTAGAAAAAGCTTTCCACCATATAGCAGAAGATAAGTTTGGTTTATAAAGATTCCGGATGGCGAAATATCCTAACCGAATCTATCAACGCCAGTCCAGTATATGTTCCATAAATCAATACGAACTCAGTTCGCTAAAACTGTAAAAACAAACCATTGAAAACTATCGACAACTTGGCGAAATGTGAGCTGGTACTTAAAGGGGGACCGATATTAGCACTGATAAACAACGCTGCCAAATCTAGTCCCTTAAATCTAAAGGTTTCAGTTCAACAAAATGTTGTTTTACCGTGTGTGAAAATAAGGCGCTAAACTTTGCTTTGGCGTCTCTGGGTACTTGAAGCCCCTGAAAAGACGCACCCGTTAAAGGAGCCACTTCAAAAGACAGCCTGTTATGTGACATCCTTATACAACAGTTTTGTGCGTCAGACTGTGTAACCAACTTGGTAGTTCATTATCCACGTAACATAATAACATGATGATATTATATTTGTTAACCTACAAAACTTATTGGGAAACGTATAATTAATTCAATGCTTTCTAGTAATATCTTTGCGTTCACAGACTTTTCCATGGCAACAGCAAACGTGCGAGACCTACTGAATAATACACCCATGTCTAGACTGTTTCCTTTTTTCCGAGATTTACGTTATTTCACACCCATACAAGATCAAGATCGTTTCTTTCCTCGCTGCACAGATATTCAATACCAAGATTTGAGCTTGTTATTCCCCCTGGGAACCTTGCCAATGCCACGTTAAGGTCCTATACAGATACTCGACACTTTCCTTTCTCGAAAGCTCCGAACGCTTTTGACCGTAAAAAAAACAACACAACACAATAACAACAATGAAGAAATGGTATCGCCACTTACCATGGGTTCGTCCGAGTTCCTCTGAAACTGGACTAATCTGACCCTCGTCACGTGGTCCAGAGGTGGAATGTCGCCATTAGGAGCAGCCAGTGCCAAACTACTGCCTCCACTTCCATTATTTGAGTAGGCAGTGAGGGGCAAAGGTCCTCCGCCCATCATTGACATGGACATGGACCCCGACATTGCCGACTGGTGGTTCAGAAAAATCGGGGCAAGTGTGGGGGAGGTGTGATACGTCCACTGTCCCAGCCGTCGCCGTATAACTCGTCCGAGATGACATCGTGGGCCTGAAGCAACGCCTGCCAAACATTCAACAGTTCCACGTTAATTTTCTGCTAAGCGTAAGACAACGCCGGAATGAATCGCAATACAGTGCGCTGCGGAGCACATTACGCTAAACCCCTCGTCAATTGTTTTGCGTCTAAATTATACTCGGAGGCTATTACCTAAAGCTCTGTTCTGCTCACTGTACCACATATGTAATTCCTTAGATTTACAGAACTCATTAAGGAGCCTTGAGTTGCGCTAAGTGCTCATCAATGTTTCCAGCAACCGCAGCCGGGAGGGCACGCAAGTAAGAAGAGGCTTCCCTAAGAAAACTGATTTGCTTCACAGATGAACCGTGGTTATTCAGAAACAGACGGATCTGAACCGTTTTTTTAAAACCGTTCATCGTACAGCTCGTCGGCTTGTGAACCTTAGGAATCTGAAGCAAACCGAGCTGAACCGTTTAAACCGTTCAAACATAATGCAAAGTTGAAAATTTGCCATGCAGTGTGCATACTATTCTCTTTGTGTCACTCAGAAAGTAGGTTTGCATATTTTCTCATCAGTTTACCAGATACCGGCAGCTTGCCTTCCTGGTTTTAGCATAACTTATGCCCTTTGAAGCGGGCGAACCTTTTTGGTAAGCGCTTCTCCTTTCCAACTCCATTCATTACCATCCTTAGTCGGGATCTGTCGCAATTAAGTCCCCGGGACCGAACAGTAACATCTTCAGGGGTTCGCAATTCTCTTCATCAAGATACCATTGCTGAAAATGGTTCGCAAACCGCACAACTGCTGAATTATGGACACGAGATTTTTTGTTCCTTCCGTCTCAAGAACCTTCTAGACAGGTTCGTTATATTCTTTCAATTCAGGCTTACAGACGATGCCCAGCCATGTGTACTGTAAATCAATAACATTCGGAACTCTCAAAACTTGATACACGTCCTTCTGCGAGTAAGTCTTTAATCTTCCACAGTAAAGATTTGTTTCCAACAATATCTCGTTAAGCAGCAACTAACAAGAAGATCAATCTTCACAAAAAAGACTACACGGGAGCTCATTCACAGTAGCTTCATTATTAGCGCCTGTTATTTTCTGCTCGGCTCAGTAGGTTCATCTTCAGTTTTAGCAAAAGAAGCTTAACAATATTCTGGTTCATCCGAATGTCTCAAAGGTGTGAAATCCTTCCATTGCCTTTTTCAAAGCTGTTTCCTCGCATAGCAAACGCTTGGTTCCCATCGATTTTCACGGTTCACGAGTTGCAGAGCTTAAGACACGAGAAACTTTTTTTCTTTTTCTTTACTTGATTTCGTGGAAAACTGGCAGTCAAAAAGTTTTGCTCAGTCAAAGGGGATACTCCCCGAGCTACCTCCACTTAAAGCTCGTCAAGAGTTCCCTAAAGAGCTGAACTGCGGTTTAATACGATAAACGTCCCTCCCATGCAAAATTATACCCTCTGTATTCTGGCTCGGGACCACTTGGACCACATTTCCTCGAAACTTTATGAATTTTTAGCAGTTTCTAGCATGCTAATAAAAATTTTCATCCGCAAACTTTTCCTTATTCTAGAATTCACAAACTTGGCAATTTTGCACAGTCTGATACGAGATTATTTTATGGGCTCCCAAGCAGAGGTCTCATAAATGAGCTTAGCAAGAAGCTAATGCAATGTGTTTCTGCACCAAGAGGTCTCAACAAGACAGTGTTGTGGGCCAGGCACGCTGTGTTCCACAACACGGAACCCGCTATACGCTTGGCATGTCAAACAAGGGACACCCCACATGCTTTTACCTCAACAATGAAAACAAATCTCTGTCACTATTAATCTAAACTTATCATCGTTTGCCTGGTCTCCCATCAAAGTGCCGAGCTAACTATGGTTAACTTTACGATTCACAAGCAGTGGAATACTAAACGAATCTGTCGCATCACGTGACGCAGTAACGAAATTACAAGTTGAGCACTTGGTGTGTCAGTCTTTCGAGTATCGAGTTGTAATATATTTGTACTGTAGGCTCTCTTTATGGAGACAAGACAACATTCCAAGAATATCGTTCGACATCCCATAATCCTGGTCCACGAAGACCATACCATAATAGTGGTAGTAGTAGTAGTAGGAGGATTAGTCGGATTAGTAGTAATTGGAGTAGTAGTAGTAGTAGTAGTAGTAGTAGTTGTTGTTGTTGTTGTTGTTGTTGTAGTTGTAGTAGCAGTAGCAGTAGCAGTGTTTGTAGTAGAGGTACTTTTATTAGTGCTAAGAGTAATAGTAGTAGTAGCAGTAGCACTAGCAGTGTTTGTAGAAGAGGTACTTGTACTAGTGCTAAGAATAATAGTAGTAGCAGTTGTTGTTGTAATAGTAGTAGTAGTAGTGTTGTACTGCTAGTAGTGGTGGTGGTAGTAGCAGTAGCAGTAGCGATGCTTGTAGTTGAGGTACTTCTACTAGTGGTAGTTGTTGTTCTTGCTGTTGTAGTTGCATTTCAAGAATATCGTTCCACATCCCATAACCCTGGTCCACGAAGAACCATACCATACACTACCAGGAACTCTGTATCCGCTATAAGGTTGCCCCTCGTCCACGGACTAAGATTAAGGCACCCACCTCCCCACTGGATACTGGGGGAGGGTTCGTGCGGGGAGAAGGAAAAGCTCTAGGATATGTGCATGGGATGGCTCGACATGATTAAGTAGTAAACATAGAGATCGGTAAATAGAATACTTCATATTTACTTTGGTGTCTCATCTACTACAATCTCGGGGTCTACGATCAATACTCTTATCTGCATGGCTTAAGTCTTGACATCCCTACTCGCGCAGAGCGGGTAGAGGGGGTGAAAGAAAAATACACGACCAAACAAATCCCACTTTATGATTATACATGTCGCTGAAAACACGCTGACGGTTCCTATATGCTCGTCACCTGCATATCAAAGACAAAGCTTCCCGCACTCGAAACAATGCGACTTGCTCCCAAGGTATACTCCCACAGTTTCAAAAAAGACTCGGTTCCCAAGTTTACTAGCACTTTAATGAAGTTTATTTTCTGCGGATCGATCCTGGTAGTGGTAGCATTGCCTTGGCAGAACAAAGACAACTACTACACCTGGGGAAGCAGTTAGTAATAGTGCTAGAACTGCTAGTAATGTTAGTAGCTAGCTCGAATCGTATCATATGTTAGACGATATGTCATTAACACCTAACGCATTAGTCTAGCTGTTACAACCTCTTGGTTGGTCGTGTTCTTTTATTGTTCGGACATTTACAGAACGCAATTTACGATCTCCAGCATTGCCTTTATGGCCGAGTAGAACTTTTACTGTTAACAACGTAAAGAAGCACTATGACCATTAAAAGAGCTAGCACTAACGGTTACGGCTATAAACAAGCAACAGCAGTTAGTACCGCTGCTTGATTACTGTTTATAACCTGAGGTACTAGGGTGATAACTTGCTGTATTCAGCAGCAACTAACTATCATATGCATAATGAATTGCTTAAGTAAACTGTATTTCTATGCTTCAAGTTCGTTATTAATAAGCTAATTAGGCAGTTAGTGCCACCAGCATCCACTTCTTCCTCCTCTGTCCTATTAGCATTAAGCACTTTCGTTTACTTCCATAATCTATCGTTAATTAGTATGCTGCACTAGAGCGTTAGCTAGAGCTAGCTACTGCTAAATACTACTGCTACTCACCCCAACTACTAATATATACTTTTTAAGCTAATTAAGCAGTCACTGCAATTAAGATCAACTTGATCCTTTGCGTGATTAGCAGTAACTACTTTAGTTTACTTGCTAACCTGTCGTATACTAAGTAACTTAGAGCGTAAGCAAAAGCTAGCTATTGCTAATAGTACTGCTTCTACTCACCATAACTGCTAACTGAAACTTACATTTGTCCATCTCCATTCTCTACTAAAACTGCTAACTTTTTTGCTTTTCAGCACATGACTAACTACTTGAGCTCTACTATTTTCAGCAACTTGTATATATACTCCTCTTCGGCTTTAATTCAAAGATCGTCTATCTTTTTTCCTATCTTTTTATCACTTACTGAGAGTACGTGAGCAAAAACTTTTATGGCTAGCCCAGCCTCAAACTGTTGCTCACTTCTGGGAGCTTCCCTTGCTGAATTTTTCACTCATCTGCTACTTATTCATTAAACAGCAATCTCGTATTCCTTTTCCACTCGGCGACTCGGGGAAAATTGCATCTGGATACATCAGCCTTTGTTGTTTAAAAGCTTATTTATGAACGCTGGAAAGTCCTGCTATATGCTACTAGTACATCAGTAATGACTGACTTAGCTATTTAGGATACTATTCCAGAATATCTTAAGATTTTGTTTCTTCCACATAGCTTCCGGAACGTCGAGAGTTAGTAAATCCATGGAAGTCTAAATGCGATGAATAAATCATGGCTGGGTGTGGAAAGCCCACGATTCAAAAGCCACTCCAAGCCATACACCGTAAGATCAATACGCTTAGCAGAAAACTGCTACCATCAACACAGCTTACACAGCAACTAGTACAACTTTTACAACTACGTTTGCTTACAGATTAGATGTAGTACTTACAGGTTGTGTCAGGGACCTATGCAAAAACCTGTGCGGATGAAACGCTCTGGCCGTTTCCATGGAGCGAGACGCCCGGGGTAGCGGTGGAGGCGGTGGGTAGCAGTACTGATAACTCGGGCCCGGAACACCATGCTCGTCCAGCCAGTACCGGAACGGACTATGGACGGGACAACCGGTATGCGGCCCACGGTGTTCCGGACCGACTCCATAATAGTATCCCGCTGGAGGTGAATCGTCAAAGGCGGGTTGTCGGAAACGGTACGGCAGTTCCCAGTACTTATAACTCCGCATTGTTTTTTTAGTGCAACATCACCGACTTTGAACAAAAACTCTTACAGCCCAGCAAGCGAAACTTTCGTAACAGTCCAGTGGCCTCGAGGTCTGTGGTTTGACTAACAAGTTCTTTCGCCGTCTGTTGCTATACTCTCAGTTAATTCAAGACCTTCCCAGCGCAAGCGCATCTTACGTTTTCAATTTTTCTTTGGTTCGGGGAGTACGTCCCTGCCGAGACTTAATAACTACGGCCTCCCGGTGTCTCCAAAGCAACGAGAATCTCTTTAAACTGACATTTAATTGGACGAGTTCTAGTCTTTAATCATTGATGCTTGAGGAGTATATAGACTCCCCCAAATAGCTTTCCGGGGAAAGTTTGGTTTGCTTTGTTCTACGTTATAGTGAACCTCAAGTTTTGAATCAAAACGGCTTACCTTCAGATGTGGGTTTAAAAGAAGTTGTCGCAACTCTGGCACCTCGTACGAAGGCTCCCGTAGAAGATCAATGGCGTCCCGATAACGTGAAATCGAATTTGACGGCGGCAGTCGTTGAGCTTTAAACGAACCGCTACTGATAACATCGTAAATCTGTCGTTAAAAGAAAATCAAAAGAAACTGTCAAAATTTGTTTGTATTATTTCTTCAACTCTATACGATTTTTCGAATCTACACATCAAAAGAGCGAAGGTTTGTGAAACCCCACTACGGCCTAGTGCTGTCTGCTACCTTCAAACCAGAGTACAAGATAAGAAAGAGTGCACTGGGTCGTAGTGGGGATTCAAAATACGACGACAGGCAGACAGACCAAGTGAACTGGCATACCCCACTACGGCCTGGTGCTTCGTTTTGCACTGCCCATTTTTTTCCCGAATACAGGCTTCGAAAGCACGCACTGGGCCGTAATGGGGTTTGAAAGTAACAAAACTGGCAGAGATATTTTCTTCTTTAACAAAAATTTGCAAGTCCAAATCCACTACGGCCTAGTGTTCCGTCTACATTTCCCCTTCTCTACGCAATACAGGATTAGAAAGCATGCACTGGGCCGTAGTGGGGTTACAAATTGACGGGGATTTTTTTTCGGAATTTAATTAGACAATGGGGAGAGGCTTCGTTTGATCCGTGGGAGGAAACGTTTATAGATCAGGTGGTGTGCGTGTTTATTTTTGATTGATTTTGACGTTGGCGTCATCATGAGAATAATCAATAGGAACCCACCACTTCTACTCACTCGACGACAGAATAAACCAACAACGTAAAGCTATCTAAAACTATTTGTACGTACGAATGTATACATCTACAGGAAGAAAGTGATAACTGAAAATAGTAGTAATAGTGGTAGCAGCAGTAGTAGTGTCAGTAGTAATTGGTAGCACTAGCAGTAGTAGTAGTAGCAGTAGTAGCAGCAGCACTAATAGTAGTAGTAGCAGTAGTAGCAGCAGCACTAATAGTAGTAGTACCAGTAGTAGAAGCAGTAGTAGTAGTAGTAGTATTACTAGTACTAGTACTAGTATTAGTAGCAGTATTAGTAGCAGTAGTAGTAACAGTAATGGTAGTGGTAGTAGTCATGTTAGCAATTGCGGGGGTACTGTAACAGTGGTTAGTAACAATAGTAGTCGTAATAGGGGTAGTAGTAACAGTAGTAAGAAGTTGTAGTGAGAAAGTAGTAAATGCAAAAGTAGTAGCCGTCGTAGTAGTAGCAAGTGTATAATTAAATTATTAGAATGAGTAGTACTACAAGTTGCAATGGTAGTACATCAACAATAAACTGTAGTAACTTGACTAATATCCACAGTGGTTGTAGTAGTAATACTACTAGTGGTAATAATAGTAGTAGTAGGAGGAGGAGGAGGAGGAGGAGGATGTGTTAGTACTAGTACTGTAGCAATATAGGTAACTAGTAGTTAGTAATAGTTGCAGCTGTTAGAAGTTGTCGTGCTAAGAGAGTAGTAAGTGTAACAGTAGTAGGAGTCGTAGCAGTAGCAAGTGTAGTATAACATTATTAACGATGGCTACTCCTACTAGCTGTAATGATATTGCAGCAGCATTATAACGGTATTGATATGACTAATAGCCACAGTAGTTGTAGGAGTAGCACTCATAGTAGTGGTAGTAGGAGTAGTAGGAGAAGGAGGAGTACTAATAGTAGTACAATGTGGTAATAGAGGTAATTATAGTTAGAAATACTAGTGGCAGTAAGAAGTCGTAGTAAGAGAGTAGTAGAGGTCATAACTGCAGCAAGAGTAGTAGTAGCAACTGTTGAATAATATTCTGAGAATGGGCACTACTGCTAGCTGCAATCCCAGTATTGCTAGCATGCAGTGGTAGTAATATCACCGTAGTGATAGTAGTAATACTATTATTAGCTTTAGTAGTAGGAGGAGGAGAAGAAGAAGGAAAAGAAGTAGTATGGTAGTCATAGAGGTATTAGTGGTAACAACAGTAAGAAGTTGTAGTAGGAGAGTAGAAGAGGTAATAATTGTGGCAGTCATAGTAGTAGGATGTGTGGTACAACATTAATAGGATGAATACTATTACCATTTGCAATCATAGTGTTGCAACAAAACAACGGGAGTAACAACCACAGTAGTGGTAGTTGTAATACTAGTAGTAGTTACAGCAATAGTACCATCATAGTAATGAAACCAGTAGTACTGATAGTACCAGTATTATTAACAGCAGTGATACTAAAAGTAGTAGGAGGAGGAGGAAGCAGGAGTAGCGGTAATGACAGTGGTAGTTGTATAAGTAGCAGTATTAGGAGGAGGCGAAGTAGTAATAGTGCTAGTAGTAAAGGTAGTAACAGCAGTAGTGGTACTAGTAGTAACTGCAGGAGAAGGAAGAATAGCATTGTAATAGTAGTAGTGGTAGGAAGAGGAGGAAAAGTAGTAGTAGTTGTAGTAGTAGTTGCAGTAGCAGTAATAGTAGCCGTAGTAATAAAACTGGTAGTAGCGATAGTTGTCGTACTGGTAGTAACAGTAGTAGTGGTATTAGTAGCAGTAGTAGAAGTAATAACAGTAATAGTAGTCGTAGTGCCAGTAACACCAATATTGGTACTAGTAGTAGTAGGTGGAGTAGCAGCGGAAGTAACGGTAGCAGTGGTTCTAGTAGTAGTACGAGGAGGTGGAGTAGTGGTAGTAATAGTACCAGTAATAGTACTCATGGTAATAAAACCAGTAGCAGTAATAGTAGTAGTAGCAGTAGGAGGAGTAGTGGTGGTAGTGGTAGTAGAAGTAGCAGTAGTAGCATCAGTACTAGTAATAGTAGTAGCAGTAGCAGTAGCAGTAGCAGTAGTAGTGATATGATAGGCTATTTAGTTCTCACCGATAACAGGGAACACAGGGTCTGGTCGTCGAGGACTTCGTTGATGCTCTGCATATCCCGATGGACCCAAGGAGAATCCTGCAGGAACTGAATCTCGTCCACGCTGTCCAAAATGACACGTACAGCACCTGTTATCAAACACCATTATCATCTATTGTTAACAGTCACAAGTCGGTAGTTAAATACATTCAAGCAAAATAACTGCAATAAAACAATACAGCATACAATACTGATGCTAAACTATAAATAATAAGACGTTAGTACTAGTAGTAGTAGTAGGGCTAGTGCTAGTAGTACTATTAGTAGTAGCAGTAGTAGTAGGGCTAGTGCTAGTAGTACTATTAGTAGTAGCAGTAGTAGTAACTGTAGTAGTAGTAGCAGTAATAGTTGTAGTAGTAGCAGTAATAGTGGTAATAGTAGTAGTGGTAGCAATGCTAGTGTTAGAGGTACTTGCACCATTAGTAGCAGTAGTAGTAGCAGTAGTAGTAGCAGTAGTAGTAGCAGTAGTAGTAGCAGTAGTAGTAGTAGTAGTAGTAGTAGTAGTAGTAGTAGTACTAGTAGTAGTAGTAGTAACAATCCCAATGCTTGTAGTACAGCTATTTGCACTATTACTTATAGTAGTGGTATTTGTTGTATTTGCTATTATAGTTGCGGTACTTCTTGTTATAGTGGCAGTAGCAAGAGTGGTAGTTCTACTGCTTGTACAATGTGTTGTTCTAGCTGTTGCGGTTTTAGTAATAAGAGTTATAACAATAATAATAATAACTTACAGTTGAATAAATTATAATTAACAAATTTAGCAATTACCTTAATTCAAATAATATCTTTAATTAACCCACAACTCAATTCAACAACAAAATATATTAGAATTACCCCAGGAAACGCTATCGTTTTCTTCCACGTCGGAAAATCCATCGTTTACCGAGTCCAGTAGGGCAGAGTTTCCGCACTTGGGAGAATTAATTACGCTGATAATCAAACTCTTGAGTTTGCTGCGCGAGTTGAACACCCGCATTTCTTCTACCGTCTGCTGTAAGTGAACCCTCGGTGCGCACTTCTCTCGGTTCTGAGAAAAAAAAAGAATTGTATTTATTTTGGTGGTAGTAATGGTGGTAGTAGTAGTAGTAGTAGTGCTAATAATAGTAGGCAGTTATAACTAGTAACTAGTATAACTAGTGATAGTAGTAGATGGTAGCAGATAGTGCCAGTAGTAGTAGTAGTAGTAGTAGTAGTAGTAGTAGTAGTAGTAGTAGTAGTAGTAGTAGTAGTAGTAGCAGTAGTAGTAAGAGTAGTAGCACAGTTGGTAATAGTAGTAGTAGTAGTAGTATGAATAGTAGCAGCAGTAAGAGAGGGAAGAGTAGTAGGTGTGCTACTAGCACTAGTAGTAGGTGTAGTCGTCATAGTAGTAGCAGTAAAATCAGTTGTAGCACTAGAAGCAGCAGTAGTAGAAGTGGGGTTATAACGACGGTGGCAGCAGTAGTAGGTAGTGGTAGTAGTAACAATAGTCGTAGTCGTTGCACTCGTCGTGGACAATGCATAACTACATATTAGCTAATTGTAGACTTGCCCACAGATTCGACAGTTTACTTTATTGCTGTTCTCTTTTCTTAATGCAATATACTTCACCAAATTTTTTTTCCCAGTTTCGTCGTAAACTTACTTTGATCCATCGATGTTCCAAAGCCTCGTAGACAGACAATCTATCATTGGGGTCGACACACAGAAGCTGCTGCAGAAGATCCTTCCCGTGGTCGCTTATCGCAGTCCACACAGTAGCACCATACTATTTACAACATTAAAAAATACATCTGTATGTTAATACAATTCATACTTCTTATTTATTTTATCTATTTATTTATTCGTTCATTTGCTTGGTTAGTTAGTTGGTTAGTTAGTTGTTCAGTTAGTTAGTTAGTTAGTTAGTTGCTTGGTTCTTTACTTAGTCAGTCAGTTAGTCCGTTACTTAGTCGGTTAGTTAGTTATTCATTTATTTAGTTGTTTGGTTATTTACTTAGCTGGTTAGTTAATAAGTTGGTCAGCTGGTTAGTTAGCTAGTTGGTTAGTTGGTCCATTTAATTAGTTACTATTTTAGAATTATTAACCAATCCACGTCCAATACTTATTATACTAATTTTATACATTAAAAATGTTTGAAATATATTTCATTACGTTAACTTCTCCATTGCAGACGGCGTGACACAGTCTTTCGCCCGTCCCGGTGAACGGGAGACTTCCCGACAGGAGGACGTGCAGCAAAACGCCTGCCGACCAGATATCGGCTGACTTGCCGTGACTTCGTTTCAAGCAGACCTCGGGACAAGAGTAGTGAGCATCGCCCAAGCAGCCTTTAAATTTATTGCATAAAATACAATTAAGGTAACAACAACAATAATAATAAAAGATACATTTATTTAATGAGCAATTTATTAATAATTTAAAATTCCAGATTAAACAGAGTTTTACCTTCTGTCGTGAATTCTCGATCATTTAGTCTAGTCGCGGATCCGAACCCCGTTAATTTGACCGACGACGAGCTGTCGGGCTGGAGACGAGAAGGTTGTGCGGACGAAGGTCTCGATGAACTGTGTCGTTATCGTGGCAGTAGGAGAGAGCCTCGAGAACTTGACGGAAATAGTGACTGCAGGAAGGTAACGTTCATTAAACTTATTATTATAAACAGTAAATAATGGGAATTAACGAATACCTTGCGACAGCCTCGCTATACGTGTAGCCCGAGCTGACTTTTCTCAAAATTTCTGAACAAATATCACTGCCTTCCATGCTACAATACACCAAAATTTAATTCATTAAATAAATGCATTTTAAACATATCGTTGTATGACTATAATAAAAAAGCTCGAAAATATTACTATTCATAAACCATATAGAGAAGGCCTTCGGAGCTGTATGTTTCTAAAAGTTCAACAATGTGAGCGTGTTTCAGTGAGTGACAAATGGAAGCTTCATTTTGCAAATCTGAAAATACAAAACAATAATATACTAGGTTCATTAAACACAATTATGAATATGACAAATGTAAGTGAAAGTTTACCATCAAACGAATGACCCGTAATCGTAATGTATTTGGCAACGTCAATAATTTTAACAGCAAAAACCTGTCCTGTCGATTTGTGTCTGCACTTGCGAACCACACTGCTTGGTCCACTGTAAAATAAAATCAATTATTTAAGATACATATTAATGTTAAAAAGAAAATTAGGTTCGATTTTTTATACTGTCCAATGATCTCCAGGATCTCGTAGACCTCGTCGAACAGAACCTCGTCTTCTGCCATTTCTCGCAAACCTGTGCAGGTACACGAAATCAAAAACTATTCTTGATACTATTTAGTTCAATCGTAATTTAAACTATTTATACTAAATTATTGATAGTTAAATTATTTTATATTAAATAGTTTAGAGTTATGTATAGTAGTTGGATGGCGTGGTCTCGTTTACCGGAGTTCTGGGCTAGAGCATAGCTTTGACTTAAGACTAATTATACATAACTTGGTTTTCATATGTTTTCTAAATTTAATACGTCCATGTTAACTGTCAAATAAAGTGAAATTACCGGTTTATTTTCTTTCACGATCAGCCCAATAATGTTAACGTCCCCTCCATTAGAAAGGACGGGAGCTGTCAAAACACTGGAACAGTGGCGCCACCTAGCGGGGAATAATCTAACTATTTCGTTTTAGAAAAGAAGGGTAAAAACTTTTAAGTGAAATGATATTTACATCATTCGATTTAATTGATTGAAGTTTCATAAAATGTTTAATTTATTGTAATTTAGTTTTAAAATTTATTGACGTATGGTTGTCTATCCCTGTTAGAGTGCCCTACATTATTATGGAAAATTATGACAGAATGAATTAGTGAAACAATTTTACTTGGAGAATATAAATACTAGATAATGTAAAAAAAATGAAACATATTAATTATTTAAAATTGTCAATCAGATACATTTACACGCTGTAATAATTGTAATAAAATATTACATTTATTAATTCCGTAATGGTGTTATGATCTTTAATTGTCTAAATAATACATTATTTTACAGAATGCGTGCCCAAGGTTCATGCATGAGCCACGTATAGTAATGAGAACCGAATTCAAAATTTTTAGTAAATATCAAATTTCGTTTGCAACAAGCTTTTAAGTTGATAATCCGATATCCGACAAAAGAATAATTTGTTAATAACCGAGTAATTTTCTTTACGTAGCGTGGTGTAGTAGCTTGTACTCATGGTTTGGTAGCGTGACTGTATCTTATTGCTTTGATGCTTGGTCCAATAAATATAGTGACTTCTGTTTTCATTTCATGGTTTAGTCAAATTAAAGCCTCGAACTTAAATCCTATGGCTGTTAGTCGGCTAAACTTCATTTATTCAGTGATTGTCTCATGCTGTTGACCGCTGTTGACCGCTGTGTTGACTCAACTATTGTATTTGGAAGGTGTAGGAAAGAACATCCATGTATTTGCTTGAAATAAATTAATCTTGGAAACGTTGTTACGTACTGAACTGAAGACTACTTTACAAGCTAAATATTTTACTAAAATAATCCATAGCTACTAACTGAGGTTTCATTCAGTTGCTTGCTGAACTGACCAGCTGATACTGACCAATATTTCATCCAGTATGTACAATATGATACAAATGATTAAACATACGTGTTAGATCAAATCGCAATATTGGATAGATGATCAAAACGAAAATGTCAAGAAGCTTTGAAAAGTTCTCTAGACCAGGCAAGACCAAGATTTACCCTTGCGCTACTGGATCGGAGGTTAGGGAACACTGTTGAACACTAGGTAGAGAAAAACATCGTAATGAAAGAGATCTTCAGAAAGGTAAGACATAGGTGATGCAACAGGGACGCACAAACAGGGCAATAAAATCAATATGGCGATAGTTCACAAGTAAACTTTACTAAATAGTACTAAATCTGGTTCCTGGCAGTATTTTTGCAGATCTCTTATTACTTTCCTCTGGTTCACTACGTGATTCCAGGATGCAGCTCATGAACAATAGTTTTAGGGAAACTTAGGGACTATTCGTCAAGAATAACAAGTCATTATTTCTATTACTGACTTTCCCAAACTAGAGAGTCCTTCACCCAGCTGAAAATTAAGGATAGTTTGAGGACCAATCAGGACTCTGATTGGAGTGCATTGAATCGAATCCTCAATTGCAATGCATTGTGCATTGGAATTGAGGATGCCAATCAGGACTTGGAGTGCAGTGAAATTTGTCCACTCCCAGGGTGTTCAGGACCCTGACATTGAAATGCCCGAATAATACATGCTCAGGGTATTTAAACAGCGTCCTGAAAAACACGCTTTTCAGGATACTTCATGGTGCCTTTAATAATCAAGATTTACAATTCTCAACGGAATATTTTTACTCGTCCACGATCGGACGTGGTTCAGGATATTCAGGATATATTACGGATATCGTTCAGGATGTAGTCGACATCCTTAATTTTTCCGCTGGGCACACCTGAGAAGTGTTTCAAAACAGGGATGGAACTTCCTAGGTTCTAAAAAATGCTGCAGCATTTTGCCGATATTCCAGCAGTCCTGTCAGCAGGATCCCAGCTGAAAACATCAACTTGGTAACTATGAACTATTCTAATATTATCTTGCTAATCAGATCCCCGTATAAATTTAGTAAAGTTATGATTTTGCACTGCCTGTACAAAGTTATACGCAAGTATAGAATCAATTAAAAGCTTCACAGAAATCAGTTAGTTCTTTAAACCATTTCCATTTTCAATATTCATCCATGTTATCAGATATTTTTTATTGTAATTCATCTGCACTTTACTTTACTTCAATCTCGCAGCTCGTTTCCAGCCCTAAAACCTTTCCGCGAAAGGAAAATGGCCAAGTTTGCTTCATGTTTTGGAATCGTTGTCGTTACACCGCAGTGTCTGCTGTGTCTGCAGATGCTGGTGTATCCATTTGCGTGGTAAGTCCGATTATTCGCTTTACGAAGAGTACTCGCAATTTACATGTTTACACGTATAGTCGTATAAAGGCTTGTCAGAAATGGGAGAAATCCGCTGTACGAAAGGCAAGGAGGGGCCAAACGAGCGCATGCGCGTTGAGAGCAAGAAAGGGCAGAGAGTTGTATTCAATTTGGCATTATGGATCGGTTCCTGCCCAGATCAAGGATGTGAATACAAGAACACGGAACTTTTAGCCGGACCGAAAGTACATTGTTCGAACTGGACAAAACTTTCAAAGGAAAATGCCGTACAGTCTACATTTACAACTGCAGAGTCAACGGTGTTAATATGGTGAATTGCGATGAGGCCCTCAACCTAGTGCCGACCGCATTCCAAACACCAAAACTTACAGATATTGTAGATGTATCAGTTAGCCAATATGGAGGGCTTGTACAATAGTGTGGACGAAACGGCAAGAACATTAGCGATCTTTAAAATGTGCCTCCCAAATTCGATGGAAAAAATGCCTTCCGTTAACTGGATACTTTTTTCGAACATTGCTGTACAACTAACACAGTAACACACAAACCAGTGACCAAAAATTCATTGGTATTTTTATTTCATGTCTAGATATATTGTCCAAAAAAATACAGTGAGCGCAAAAGTAATACACAGCCGGTGAACCTCACAAAACAGCAATTCTTGAGTTGGTGTATCAAATCAATTTACTTCACGTTCTTTGTTTCTAGGAAGTTAAGGTGAAAGTATTTTATTGCGAACCGTGTGGACAGTTTTCACCGTGATGAAAAAACACGGAATCAAGAAAAGAAATGCCAGAATTACCAGTTGAAAGTACTGAACTTATCGGATGTAAATGATAAATAATACGATTAAAATTCATAAATCTATAGGTTAACCGATTGATATACTCATCGATTACAATAAGCAAACATAGGTTATAACTGATATATGTATAGGAAGGTTGGGACTTTCCGTGAGAGCCAAGTAGGTTCTAGGAACTGGCAATGTTGCCAACAATCGCAACAACACTTTTGTTCAACTGTTGTCAAGTTTACTTTACAATTTTAATAAACAACCAGCAATGACGCCTAGTTGTACTTACGCCGGTTTACAAACTTGAATGCTGTATTTCTTTCTGACTACATCTCGAAATGATCTAACTTTTAAATAAAGCTATTTAAACCCATACTGAAGTAAAATATCCCACTTAAAATGTAATCACTTAGACAAGAAACATACAGTCCATGAACTGTGGAAACATTGGATCTTCTTGACGTAAGGAAATTGCACCTTCCCTCACTATATGCGTATTCAGACTGCGCTACAAGAAATGATTTCATCTCACGTGTCTCGTTCAATTCCATTCATAATTTCAGTACAGACACGTCCCTCTTGTTTCTGCTAGCAGGAACACGAAGTTCGAAGCTCTACAAGCCATAATGGCTTGAATAAAGTGGACTAGGGGTGTGACGGTATCGCCACGATCATTGTAAGACAGTTTTGTTTGTCCCTTCTTGATTTAAGGAGATGCGAGCATTTTTTGGTAATACTCAACACTGAATGTTCTTAACTTGCATGCTGTCGAAAAACTGCGTTCTCTGGAGAACTGAATATTTTACCTTTAATGATTGAATATTTCTCGTTTGCCACAGTTCAAACCGATTACAGCCAGTTGGCGCAAAACAAGGCCCCACCAAAAAGTTTTTTCCTCTATTTTTGAAAGCATTTTCTTCTTACCATTTCCATGGCATTTATCTTCTATTTTCACTACAAATTGAACGACAGTGGCCTAACTAGTGTAATCGTATTCCTAGTCCTACCAGCTTCCATCTTACGAACGTCAATTTTCCATGCTGCCCTTTACATGTTACTACAGTGTCCATTCAGTCTGCTTACTGACAAGTCTACTGCAACATTATCTAGGTGAGAGGATGTTCGGTAGTTCAGCTAGATGCTGAAGTTCTTCGGCCGACCAAACCCCTCGATTCCACCTGTCTTTTCTGAGGATGAAGCCTGTCCGAGGAAAAGATGGAAAACAGCCCAAGTAATCGCTTGATCGCGTAATCACTCCCTACCTATTGGAACGAAGAAAGTGCTGAAAGAGAGCCCGCCGTTAAAATTGGGTGACTTAGTCATGAAAACGCCCCTCGCGCCAATGGATAACCGGAGGAGTCTCGGAAACACTTCCTGGCCCTGACAATCGAATCCGAGCTGATACCGTCAAAACTAAGTCGATCTGTAGCTAAGTTTTGTCTCCTTGAAGCCGCAAAGGAACTCCCGCAACCCGTAAAGTGATTCCAGACCGGAATCAGGGCCGGCTGTGGGCCGCATCCTGCGGTCTGAATTGCCATTTGCATTTTTGTGAATTTTCGTTAGGAAATTACAACAAGGAGTTCTTAGTTTATTCGTCATCCATTTTTGCAAATCGCCGAGTCGGCCAGCAGTTCCACGGCAGATTTCGGCCGAATCGGTCATAGCGATTAATTTTCTCAAGTTAACTTTAAATTTGTCTTATTTTCTCAATCTTTCATTTTGCGTTTCCCATTGGTAGATGAATTGGCTTTCACAATCAGCGCTATGTCTTTTCTTTTCTGCTACCTCGTGCCATGATCGTCAACCGTCAATAGTCAACAGTGCGCTATAGTAAAACTATGGTGTCCTATAGTTAAACTATAGTAAAACTATAGTGCACTATGTTGCAAAATACTAGAGTGCCACACTGTACTTTACAGCTATAGTAAATTTTTACTTGGGTAATACAGTAGTACCTGGATATTATTTATAGTAAATAATGTTTAAAACTTATGAAATTAACATAAGTTAAATAAAAGTTCAGTTAGTCCTATTACTAACTTAAGTGACAATGTAAATCTAGGCTTCCACTACTACCACACTATACTTCAGTTTCTAATCGATAATTATAAGGTTTTCTTATGCTGATATTTTTTACGCATCATTTAACAGTGGTACAACCAAATTATAGTCGTGCAAAAATATCCACCATTTGGTTTGGTCGGTATTTTAAATTTCCATTTTTCATTTATTTCTCATATTTTCACTTGCATGAAAATAACTGTCATTGCAAGAAAATTTCTCAGTTACTTTTTGATAGGTTAGATAGATAGAAAACTATCTCATTCTTAGCACTTCGTTCCTGTTGTGTTGTTCAAATTGTTTAAACCCCAAATGATTTGTTAATAAACAAACCTGAGGACAAAGCACGCAAAACACTGGAACACAATGAAGTTATTAAACCTTCTCAAAACAAGTTCACGAAAAAAAAAACGATAGACGAACTTTACAACTGCTGTTTTGAGATTCACCGGTTGTGTATTACTTTTGTACTCAACTTTTTTTTTTGGGGGGGGGGGGGGACAATACACTACATCCAGACATGAAATTCAAATACAATGACTTTCTTGGTCACACTGGTTGTGTTCTTCTGTACTGGTTGTACAGCAGTGTTCAAAAAAAGTGTCCCACCCACTAAAGCTAATGCTATGTTTAAACATCGCTGTACTTATTATTCCATCGCACTAGCGGGAGAGCTTTCCATGTTCGATAACTGATACACCCACACCATCTGGATTAGTTGTTGGTTTGGATACGATGTGTACTAGGTTGAGGGCTTCATCGCAATTCACGGCATTACCTCCGTTGATTCTGCAGTTGTAAACGTAGACTGTCCGGCATTTTCCTTTGGCAGTTGCGTCCAGTTCGAACTCCGTACTTTCGGGTCCGGCTACGAGGCCCGTGTTCTTGTATTCACATCCTTGGTTACCGCACCAACCGACCCATAATGCCACGTTGAAGGTAACTCTGTCTGCTATTTTTTTCTCGACCCGTATGCGCTCGTGTAGTGCCTCCTCCCCTTTCGTGCATTTGATTTCTCTCTTTTCCGACAAGCCGTTAAATGGCTACACGCACAAAAATACAAGGTGCAAGTACTCTTTGTAACATTCATTATCAAACTTACCGAACAAGTAGTTGACCCAGCCACTGCAGATGCAGCAAATACTGCGGCAATGACGGCAACGATTCCCAAACAAGAAGTAAACTTGGCCATTTTCCTTTGTTGCGGGAAGGTATAGGTACTGAAATTGATCTGCGAGATTGAAATAAAGCAAAGTAAAGATGAATTACAATAAAAAATCTCTAGTAACACGGACGAGTATTAAAAATTGAAATGATTTCAAGAACTAATCGAATTCAATGAAGCTTTTAAATGATCTTTTACTGCTTAAAGTTTCTTACAGATAGTGCAAAATCGTAACTTTACTAAATTTACACGGGCATGTGATTAGCAAGACAATATTAGAATATTTCATAGTTACCAAGTTGATGTTTTCAGTTGGGATCCTGCTGATAGGACTGCTGGAAAATCAGCCAAATGCTGCAGCATTTTATAGCACCCTGGGGAAGTACTACCGCCCTGCTTTGACAAACTTGTCAGGTTTGAAGAACTCTCCAGTTTGGTAAATTAAATTATAGAAATAATCATCGTTATTCTTGATGAATAGTACCTAAAAGTTTCCCTAAAAGCTACCGTTCGTGACGTGCATTTCGGAATCACATAATGAAGCAGAGAAAAGCAATAACGTCGACATATAACAGTAGCTTAAAATTCTCTTATTTTTTATCGTGTATTGCTTGCCCGATAGAAAATTCATACGGTTGGCTAACCCATGAATCGCTAGATGAACACTAGCTTACCGCATGAATCACTAGATGAAGGTAGCTGAACAAAGTTTGGTGGCCAAAAGTGTACCCTCTGAACCAGGGGCTTAACACTGCGTGAATTGGTTTCTTGTTGAGACAACGCTGAGGACCCTCTGAATGATAAACTTCACTGATAGCTGATATGATAGCTGAGTGCACTATGAAACCGAGCTGAGTGACTGCCGAATGAAATGCTCGGTTTCACGCTACATGAAACAACAGCTGACCACGAAGTGAAACCGAACTGAATGAATACCGAACGAAACAGTTACGTTTTATTCTTGACTTAACTCATAGCCAAATACGTTGTGAATTCGAGTTGAGTGACGATCGATTGAAATGCTGGATTTCATTATCTAATGAAACGATAGCTGACCACTATGTGAAACGGAACTGAATGAATACTGAGATGAAAGCCACCTTTCAGTGGTGACTGAGTTCATAGCTGATTAGGGAGTGAAATCAAACTGAGTGACTTCCAAATGAAATGCTAGGTTTCATCGTCAATGGAAACGACCGCCGTGTACATCGTGGAAACATATTGAGTGAATAATACAGAATGAAAGGATGCTTTCAATCATGGGTGAATCATAGCTGAGTAGCCTGTGAAATAGAGCTGCGTGACTATCGAATGAAATGCTAATTTTAATACGAAGTGAAAACCAAACTGAATGAATATCGGCTGAAAGTATCTTTTTACCCCTTTTACTTTATGAGTAACCCTATACTTTTCAAAATAGTACAAATGCCATATATATCACTCAAGCGTCAATAAATATAGAATTAAGCTTGCATTTCATTAATGTATTCAGTCATAAAAAGATCAAATGGAAAAGAAATCGGCATAAATTCCACAACTGTTTAATTGAGTTCTGGATCAGAGCTTATTTCCGGTTATGTCGTTCAACTCAACTGAGAATTCTCAAGAATTACTTAGGTCCGTGACCCAGTTTGAAAGCACATTGAACACCTGCAATATCTGAGATACCTGACAACTAGTTGAATTTTTCAATCAAGAACCTCGTTATTCTTAAGCAGATTTTACAAGGTTTCTAAGTTCTAAACATATTATGGGTGAAGAACGTGAGCATGTTTTCGAAAAAGCTTGAGAAATCACATGCCCTAACAAAACGAGATGACTCAACATCACAGTAAGAAATGCCATAATGCATAATAGCAACATGAATCTTAAGATCCAACCAGCATCAAGTTCATCAAGAATCCCACTAGTTAAATCTCTGTACAACGTTGGGTGTGAACAAACAGGATGATTCGATTATCTTTAGAAGTGTTTCGTCAAACCGTGTAAATGTTCACCACTCACAAGTAACATACGAATGTTTACAAACTTAAAAGCAGTCAGATCTGAGACAAAAATAATAAAGTAAACAAAAGTGGACTGATTAAGGATCTTGCAAGGACTTGTTTTATCAAGAATTTACAATAGGAAAAAATCCTGTTGGTAGCATACATTTCCAAAGCGGTTATCACAAAGTGACTGAGTTTACAAGCTTGTGAAATAATTTAGGTTTCTTTGCAGTATTCTTGAGCAACTTGTTCTGTTTCAATCGATGAAATAGTTTGGTTGTACTATCTCTGCAAACGGTTGTACCGAAGTTTCAAGAATTGTTCTTATCGATTTTGATTTGATGTTTCGAATAAATACATGACCACACGTATACATACGTGCATAAGCAACATAAATATGAATGAAAACATTTACATATCTAATTTTAAATATTATCTTTTAGTTTTTTCACTATACTGTAAGTAAATAATTATATTTACTTTTATATATACATCTAAGTAAATGTAATTATTTAATATATGTTATATATATAGTACATGTAATATATAATATAATATATATAGTACATATAAATGTATAGTAATAATATTGGAGGGTCAGAGAGTTTGGAAGGGAAGTGCTGAAAATGGGTGGCGGGCGATTTCCCTTGGTGACAGTCCTACTTTCTTTTCTTTGGAATTTTGCACTTATAACGTTGTGCATTTCGCGCACAGTATGCAATTAACAATGTTCAAGTCACTTTCACTATCACTTCGTTTTTCACTTTGTTGCCGCGAGGACGTATTGAGTCTTGTAGGTTATTCATTTCGTCTTGGAATTTCAAGGTGTTCGGTAGCACCGAGTTACTCTACATTTGCGCGTTGTCAAAGATGGAACAATTTGTCTTTGCGAATATTTGCTCATGATAAGACGATTGGCGTCTTATCGCTTGATCTCTGCAGCTGATTTAACGTTTTACCGGATCGCGGAGAGGACCTGTACCGTCAATTGGCTCAAAGGAAATCAAAAAGCAAAATTTTCGAGCTGCATCTTCTTCTAACTGATGTAACAGATAATCAGCAGATACAGGTAACGCAGTGTGGTTATTCTAATTTATATTACTACTACTTTATTACTGCTACCATCTTTAACCTTGTGGATTTTTATTCCATATAGGATGTCTCCAGTTTGTGGACAGGTTCTTATTGCGATGCCGTCACATTCCGTGTTCTGTCCAATGTATGCAGCAGGAAAGCCTTCCCTGGGACACAAGTACACCGTCCGCCCTCAGAGCCATGCCGAGAACGGTACACCTCTTTGTCCGACGAATCTTATTTATCTAATTCGTTTGATAATCTTTATCTTTGCATCTGCGTCTCTCGCCTTGCATAACTTAATTGTGTTGGTATATTTCAATGCAAAATTTTCTTGTACTCTTCCGTCGTAAAATTGACGTTTGAAAACGTGTGAGATTCAATTATTTGGCTACAGGAGTAAGCAACTTTTCCGCAGACGTCAGCCAGTTCTCAAGCGTGTACACTGCAGAATATTTAGAAAATTTCATTGAAGCTTAAGCTAGCTTGAATGCGTCCGAATCGCTGAAACTATGCTAGTATGAAGTAATGATAAACCCGATGTTGTGCTAGCTTTCAGACGTATGAACGGTGGCTAATTAAAACGGCTTTCAGCTAGAGGTATAACGACAGAATTTTAGGGGAATTCAGACATCTTTTAGCTAGAGGAGAGACGTCTGAAACGCATGAATTCAGCTAGTCATCAGTAAATAATCACACGGCTTTCTGCTAGCTTTCATACAGAAGAATGCTGAATAACTAAAACAGGTTTCAGCTAGCGGTAGAGCGCCTGAATAGCCTGTTTTCATCGTTTGATTCATTTTGACGCTGATTTTATTCACGCGTATGAACCGTAAGAAAATGGGCCAATTTTATACGGTTCAGCTAGCAGAATTCAAGGTGTGATCATGCACCATCCATAGGGTCATTCTGACGCGTGATTAGTGCATTATATTTCTAAATTTTAAGAAAATTCAATCGCTCTTCAGCTAGTGAAAAGGCGCCGGAATCGCCCGAATTCATCTAGTTATCAAAAATAATCACCCGGCTTTCTGCTAGCATTCAAACGCAAGAGCGCTAAAAAATAAACGGCTATCAGCTAACCGTCAAGTGCCAGAATAGTCTGTTTTCATCGACTGATCCATTTTAAGGTGAAATATCCACGCGTATGAACCGTACGAAAGTGGGCCAATATCGTACGGTCCAGCTAGCAGAAACGAAATATGATTCTGGACCATTCAGAGGGTCATTCATACGTATGACTACCGTATCATTTTTCTATCGGGTGTGAATGAGGACGTCAATTGATTATCTAGTACTACACAGTATAAGAGATTTCGGTGTAACTGTAAGATGTTATAAACAAAAAATGAAATACGTAGTCAAAGTTTCGGTTTCTCGTCAACAAAAGAAAGATAAGGACGACGTGCACTGAGTACTAATGCTTCCAAAGAACGGAATAAATTGGCCGCGTGACTCTTAATCAAGAATTACGATCTCTCATTTCCTCAGATGAAGTGAAAATAGAACTAACTTTTCTAGTAACGTAGAAAACAACTAGAATATCACTGAACCATTACAATTCGTGAACAAAAATTTCACGAAAGACGAAAGTGATGATTTATTATTTGTTGGTACATTCATAACAGGGTCATATGGAAAAGCTTATGTATTTAGTCCTAATTTTATTTGGCTTTCTAGAGATTGGACCTGACGAGCAGTTGGTAGTACGTCTTACTTTCAAATCCAGATTACTACACGAACGCTTGCTAAAACCTTGCGCACGAATCTAACACAACCGTTCGATTTTGTTTGAAAATGGCAATACGAAAGCAGTTTTTTTCAGATTATTTTGTTAATTTCAGAAAACTTTTTGTCAGGGCATAAACGAGGACTTGGTTGGTAATTCAAATTCATCCCTGATGTTTAGATGTGAACTGAAAATTATGGATTTTCGATTTATCCTCGAATAGTTATTGCACTGGTCTTCAGAAGTTAATCTGGAAGAAGATTTCTGGGATAAACCAACTTATTCTACTTCTGTTCGCCATGGGCTATGACCTGAGGTTATGCCTCATCATTACTCAGTTATCCCTGAAGTTAAGTTGCAATATTTTTATCAGCTACAAAACCATATGTGAAAGATAATATCTAAAAATTTCTAACAAACCACTCGCACTTCCTTTACATGTTCACGTTTCCTTGAAAATGCTAACTCATCACAAAAGCGGTTTCCTGTGTTTCTCGTATTGTTTGATAGCGACAGCATATCATTTTTTCCTATATTAATATTGCTTTAAGAAGGTTTGACTTGACTTTACAATACTCAGTGGTTTACGAACATTTACTGTAGCTTATTACCCGGAAAAAATGGCACTTGATTTACAAGAAAGGACTTTAAAAGTAACTGTTGTAGGTGACGGTTGTGTTGGCAAAACGTGTTTGCTGGTTTCGTATGTTCATAAGGAATTTCCAACAACTCATGTGCCCACTGTGTAAATTTATTCCATAAAAATATTGAATTATTATAATTTATTAATGGAATATTGATTTTTTAAGGTTCGATATATCGGAAATGTCCGGAAAAATCGTAACTGGCAACACTGCGTACAAACTGACATTATGGGACACTGCGGGGCAGGAACAGTATGACAAGCTGCGAATCCTGTCTTATCCGAATGTAAATGTTTACTTATATTACGATGACCTGTTAATCTGTCGAATGTGCGGACAGGGGGACAAGAGTTATACGCAGTATTATATTTGTCCATGGGTTCAACAGGTTAGCTAAACGAGACAATCTGCTATATCAGTGGACAGGCTGTGTGAAAGACAAGAAGGATACAGACCTGTCCACGCGTTTGATAGATTTAATAATTGTTCAAAGGACATCTGCCAAATCTGTGGACATAACGTTTAGCTAGCATAGAAGAAATTCACTTATCCATCTATTCGACAGATTTTCAGAAAAGTACACACAAAAATACGTAATCTCTCGAAAAAAAAAGAAACTTGTCAATATTACTGTTATCATTATTGACTGTTATTTTACTTATTACAGACGGATGTAATAGTCCTCTGCTACGCTGTTGACCAAGACGCTTCCTTCGAGAACATTTTACACCGATGGAGTCCCGAGCTTCAAGCGCACATTCCCGACGCACCTGTTGTCCTTGTCGGTACAAACATTAAGATCTTGCATACTAATGACACTAAACTACTCCAAATCCAATTATATATCCATAGGAACCAAAATCGACAGAAGATCAAGCGATACTCCCAGTTCTTCGAAAATGGTAAATAGAAAATAATAAATGATAATCAAAACATTCCATGGAGTAAAATCTGATTTCAGATAAGCACGCAGCAAGGAAAGAAACTACAGAAGAAAATCAAAGCCGCAGCCTTCATCGAATGCTCCGCTCTGACTCGGGAAAATCTTGACGAGGTCTTTTCGCTGGTCACTCGAGTCGTCGATCCCTCGTTCAAGAAATCCACCGGTTGTCAGATTTTTTAAAGACACTAATCTTTAACTGTAAACATTATATTTTGCTTCATTCCAACAAAGTTGGTTAATGAGTTGTCACATTTGTGTGTCATCGTTTTGCTTCGTCTTTTGAACATTCGAGAATAAGAGCAGAGCTGCGTGCAAAGTTTATAGGATGAAGACAGAACAACCTAAAGGTTCATTTTGCGTCCTTCGACACAGAGACTCATCACCCGCCTTCATTTTGCCTTTATCTTTCAGTTGACTGTATTCCTTCTTGTGTTTCCTTATCTTCGAGAGCTGCTTCTGTGCTTGTCTTACAAAAATTATGGAATAACACGGTTGAAAAAAAAATCAGTGTAATACACATATTATCAACCAAACAATTGACTGCCGGATAGAAGAGTTATTAAACGATCTAGGATCTGATTCGTGCTGAGCGATGTCTGGTGGTACTGGCGGTGAGGCGATGTAAACTGTCTTCACAAAGAAAACTGGGACGAAGCTCTAAGGAATTACTGAACCACGCGTGGAAGTCAACAAGAGGGTTGCTTGGAAAAGGCGCAATGAACGAACGAATATCTGTAACGAAGGCCAAAGGCAAGAGAGCTGCGGAGAAAGTGGGAGAGGACGCATGATGTACTGCGACGAAGGACGATAGCGAAGGAGATGCTTCGGTAAAGGGCAAGATTGGGTCATCCTCTGCAGCAGCGATGAAGGACAGTGACGGGACTGCAGCATGAAAGGTTGGAAACGACTAAGTTTCGGCAACAAGACGAACGAGCGATAAACCCACTGAACCAAGCGGTGACGAGAGATTTGCTGTACACTCATGTTCATAAAAAAGGGTGCAACGTGGGAAGGTTAAACGTTAATTTTCTTAGTTTTGCAAAAATATTACCATATTACTCCATCATATGCATAAATTCAGTTAAAATATAGTTAACTTAATCCATACTTGACAAACTGAGTGGAAAAGTAAATTTACAAACTGCAAAACATGAGTTGAAACGTTCCCATACTGTACTCTTTTTATGAACATGACTGTACATAGTGACGAGGATAGTTTCCTTGCACCAAGGAACGAAGAAAGACTTAGCTGCAGTAAGAGACCAAAATGGTACCGTACTCTGTACGGACTTCGAGTGGTCTGCATCATAATGGGATTGGTCTTGTGCAGTAGCCGATGGTGAACCGCTCACTGCAACAACCGAGGAGGAAGTGCGTAATGCGCAAGCAGCCAAAGGAACGAACGGTGCAGAAGGCGAAAACGAATGACGTATAGAAACAGCAATAGACAATAAGCGTTCCGCAGAAGTCAAATACAGCGTGCATTCTGCAAAAGCCGAGGATGATTTACTCGCTTCATCAACCAAAAACGAAGTGCATAAAGAGGACGAAGTCATTTTACTTACTGTAGCCACCGAGAGAAGAGGGCGTACTGCAGTACCCGAAGACGAGGTCCGGAAAGTAGAAGACGAGGACGAGGGTCGAACTGCAGCAACCGAGAAGCTGGTTGCTGAAGTAGTCGAAGGTGACGGGAATGCCACGGCAGCCGAGAACGATTTGGTCTTATTGCAACCTAAGTCCAGTTACTCACTGCAGCAGTTAAGAAGCGAGTTCTTGCTGCAGTAGCAGAAACCAAGTTGCTCCTGCAGCACCCGAGAACCAAGTTCATGCTGCAGTAGCCGATGAAGTCGAATTAACAGGACGAGTTGATTTTGGGTAATGGTAACGATGATGTAGCAGTTGGTGACGGGGTGAACGAAGGCAGGAAAGTCGCAGACGAGGTTATCAAGGTGATGGGGATGACTGGAATGTGGACCATGACCAGATAGAAAAGGGCCACGGGCCGAAACGGAGTGAGATGAGGACGAAGGAGACTAGGATGAGGGAGACGAGGTCTAGGGAGACAAAGGGAGTGAGACGGGGTCGAATGAGATGAGGTTGGCCGGGAAAGAGGCTAGGGAGATGAAGACGAGAGAGACGAGGATATAGTAGACGAGAGGGAGACGAAGACGAGCGAGACAAAGGTCATGGCGACGAAAAGGAGTGAAACAGAGACGAAGGAAACGAAGGTGGGTAAGACAGAGGCCAGGGGGACGAAGACGAGAGACACGAGGACGTTAGAGGCAAAGACAAAAATGATGAAGTCGAAGAGAATCGAGTCGAGGAAAACGAAGACGACTAATACAGGAAGGCACGGACAACGAAGACTAGCGAGTTGAGTCTGTTCCACAACTGACACTACACAACGTTTCTATGGTGAAAGTACCCCCTTGATCCACGAACGATGCAACACAACTTGTTGTATAAAATAGAATACCAGATTTGGTAGATAACGCACACAAAACTTGTGAAAAGTGCTGAGGTTTCAGTACTTTTTGTCGAGGGCTCCTTGGAGATCGAGGAAGAGTTAGTGACCGTTGGTTACTCGGTATTTATTGAACCTTCTACTACTCCTTTCCACAATGATCAGCAGAAGGGCAGCAGCGTAAAAGTAGACCTTTCACCTCTGAAACCGGACTGACACTCGTTGAATGTAGGCCGTTACTTTTAAGATCATAAGTTATATACTACAGCCTATGATTTCATCCAACGCCTTGTTCGATAAAAACTGAGGCGAAACGGGGGTCGGTTTCATTATGTTACGTTAGATATAATGTCCCTTGCGGTAATATTAAAGATTCTCTCTTTCTGTCAAGCTAGATGAAAATGCTCAAAAATTAAATGACACTCTCAAATATTCCCAGGAACTAAGTGACACGTCCTTTGTAGCTGTTGTTGCTTCTCATTCTCACGTTGCCTTGAAACTGATACACTTCATTCAAGTAGTTTCCTGTGTTGGTTCTCATATTCTTTAATACAGCAACAGTATATCCTTTTCTCTTTGTTACATTAGCTAAACAAAATATGACGTTACATTCCTTTACTCAGTGGCTTACGAACATTCAGTGTAGCTTATTCTTCAGAAACAATGGCGTTTAAATTACAAGAAAAGTCACTGAAAGTAATGTTTGTAGGTGACGGTTGTGTTGGCAAAACCTGTTTGCTGGTTTCGTACGTCCATAGGAAATTTCCAACAACTCACGTGCCCACAGTGTACATTTACTTCATACAACAACGAATTGTTGCATTTATTAATGGAATTTATCTTTTCCAAGGTTTGACATAACGAAAACGTCCGAAAAAATCGTAACCGACAAAACTGCGTATCAACTGACCTTATGGGACACTGCGGGACAAGAACAGTACGACAAATTGCGAATCCTGTCTTATCCAAATGTAAGTATTTACTTTAAACAATCTGCTGTATCAGTGGACAAGTCATAAAGACGGCAAGAAGGACTTTTACCTTGTCCACGCATTCGGCAGATTAGCTTAATGGGACAATCTGCTGTATCAGTCGACAGGCTATAAAGACGGCAAGAAGAACCATTAAGTCGTCCCAAGTATTCAACAGATTAGCTTAATTAGGACAATAGCCCAATTGCTGTATCAGTGGACAGGGTATGAAGCCAGCAAGACCGAACTTAAACTTGTCCGCGCGTTCGACAGATTTGCTTACCCGGAAACTAATCCCTCAGTTCCATTGACACGACTATCTTGTCTTCTTTCATAAGTTCTGTCCATAGATACGACAGATTCGACGAACGGTGCATACAAAAATCCATTATTTCACATTCCAAAAAAATTGCATACGATTTTTTCATCACTTTTGTATAATTTATTTTTGTGCATTTTATTTTTCGATTTCATTTGTAATTTTAATTAATAATTTATGTGATTTGATCTAACTTTTAGTTTTTGTACTATGTTGAATTCTTTTTCTAATTAGACGGATGTAATAGTCCTCTGCTACGCAGTTGACCAAGTCAATTCCTTCACGAACATTTCGCACCTATGGGTCCCTGAGCTTCAAGCGCACATTCCCGACGTACCTGTTGTCCTAGTCGGTACAAACATTAAGATCTTGCACACTAATGACACTAAACTACTCCAAATTCAACGAATATATCTACAGGAACCAAAATCGACAAAAGATCAAGCTATACTCCCAGTCCTTCGAAAATGGTAAATAGAAAATAATAAATTATTTAAAAGTATTTCATGGAGTATAATTTGATTTCAGATAAGCACTCAGCAAGGGCAGAAACTGCAGAAGAAAATCAAAGCCGCAGCCTTCATCGAATGCTCCGCTCTGACTCGGGAAAATCTCGACGAGGTCTTCTCGCTGGTCGCTCGAGTTGTCGATTCCTCATTCAAGAAATCCTCCAGTTGTAACATTTTATAAAGATATTATATCTTTAACTGAAAACATTTTATTTTGCTTCATTCCGGCAAAGTTGGTTAATGAGTTGTCACATTTGTGTATTATCGTTTTGCTTCGTCTTTTTAAACTTTCGAGAATATGAGCACGCTGTATGCAAAAATCCAAAGAACGAGGACTGAATTACCTAAAGGTTCATTTTGCGTCCTTCAATACTGAGACTGGCTCCAGCCTTCATTTTGCCTTTGCCTTTCAGTCGACTGTATTCCTGCATGCGTTTCTCCATCTTCGAGAGCTGCTTCTTGCTCGTCTGCAAACATTAATCCAATAAAATCGTTAATAAACCAATCGTTCAATTAATCGAACATTCCGTCAGTTTTCCACTTTTAGGGGAAATATCCTGTCTTCAGGGAAAAATAGCAATAAGAAGGGTAGAAGAGGGAAGGGAAGAAAAACAAGGGAAAATGAAGAAATTTTAAAATCATTAAGTCTGACTTTTTCCCCATAGCAAAATGTTATTACACGCAGTTCCCCTCCCCCTAACATTTTATACTTTCCTTTTAAACTGCAAATTAAGCGCAACTAAAGCATTCAAGTCAATAACTTGCACTTTTCATTATTCCATAATGGAAGCGAAGGTTGAAGGAAAAATAGGAAAATGAGAGGGGAAAGAATGGGGAAAATAAAAAATACGTTTCGGGGGGGGGGAGGAAAATAGAGACTCCTATGAGAAAAAGGCTACACTTCAAAGTGGAAGCACTGCGTTCCGCTTACCTTCGACATATCAACGTCTGAAGTCCACTGGGGTCTCACCACGTAGTCCTTGGTCGAGGGCTGCGGTACTCGAGCTCGAGGAACCCAGCCAGGATCTCCGGGACGAAGAGTCCTGCGACGTTAATATACAAAATATGTCATATTATAATAATAAGGAAATCAATAAGAGAAGTTTACGTGTCCTCGCCCTGCAAAGCCTTGGAAATGTCTTTAGGTCTCGAGCCCTGGGGTTCTGCATTACGCCCGCCTTTAGCTCTAGGGACCTGCTCGAGATCTCGCTGTTCACGTTCCTCCCTGCTCAATGCTGCAACAAGACAATAATAAAGTCATAAGTTTGTAGCTGGTGTATATAAAATTCCTATGGGAGTACCTTAATTTGATTACAATTCTTTGGAAGATTACTTGGTAAATTTATTAATGCATGTTGTCCAATATTACGCTAATCAAGTGAGAACTAGTAGGTCTATCTATCATGATACAAGGGAGGGACAGATCGCTTTCACTCCCTTTGGTCCCGCTGCAAAGTAGGCAGCAGATCCAGCGGAGGAACAACCTGTATCCCAACAAAAATTGCACCGTAGTTTTAGAACTACAATGCGCCGAGCATCACCAAGGCGTTATATTTTCCTTACTCATTAGTTTAAGGCACGAAATTAGTATAAACCTTGACATCTCTTATATAGACTTAGGTTCATTACAACTTACCTATGCTAAGTCCTGAACTCCAAATTCAAATTACAATGAACACTAATAATTAACTTGACGAATTATTGCATACTAATGCAGGGTTTAGTTTTCTTAAGGAAGGTCTTAAATTAGAATTGTGGTTCTTGTTTACCTTTGAAGTCTGTGGTGAGGTTGAAGATGGGTCTAGCCCATTCACTGATCAGTCGGCCGGCCTTTTCTTTGTTCTCCTTGGTTTCTTTGGGGTGTTTGTAGAGGTACATGACAGCTTTGCCGATGCCGGAAGATTTCAACGTACCTTGATCCAGCGATGGAAACTAACCAAACTGCAAAGTTACTCTCTGAAGACTAAAACAATTGAACGAGTTACCTCTCTTAAAATATTCAGAATCTGTTCGCGAATGCGTAGAGCGGGTAAACTACGATCAGGCATAGGAGCCAGCCAATCGGTTAGTGTGTTCAGCACATTATGTTCAATGAACGCAAGCTGAAGATCCTGTTTCCTCAATTGTGCTATAACAGTCGGTAGCAGCGTAATCTTTCGAGTAGCGGGATGCCTTGTTTTGTTCAGTTCCCGGTCTTCCTGCAATAGAAAAAATAGTTTGTATTGTTACTTCCAGACCGGAAGTGGAAATGATTGTTACTTCAGCTGCTGCCCTCATCTGTTGAATCAAGTGTGCGATCAAATCGTCGTTATCGTTGATAATGTCAATGTCTTTGCGTTTGCGACTTTTCCGCTGCTCTTTCTTGCGGGCCATCATCAAGTCGAAATCGGAAACAAATTCCGAACTACAAAACGAAAAAAACATATATATTCAAATGTGGTCGTTTTAAAAAAAATCCAGAAATATATCAATAATTAATAAATAATAATGTAAAGAAAAATCCAAAATATTCGAAAAAATCCAAAAAATTCAAATTAAAAAAGCATTAGAATATTGCAAAATACCGATCAATGTTATCTGAATCACTATCGGAGGCCTGTTCCGCTGCTGGTTTTTCCGCTTCTTCGGCTTTTTCTTCAGTTTTCTCTTGGTTTTCGTCTTCATCTCCGGACAAACCAAACACATCTTCCAATTCTTTTTCGTTATCTTGCTTTTCGGCTCCGTCTTTGTTGCTCTTCTTTTCAGTTTCCGAGTCAGAATCGTCAACTGGACGCTTGATGCGAGACTTCTTCTTCGTCTGGCTCGTCCCTTCGTTATCTGATTCATCGCCTGAATTAATTTTTCCGTAACGAATAACAAATTAAGTGTATGAAATAAATAAACAGAATTACTGCTCAGTTTCCTTTTCCTTGCAGGAGATCCTTCCCGGCTGGAGCGACTCGAAGCTGAAGAGGATCTTGAGCTTCTCGATGAAGATCGCGAACGGGATCGTGAACCCGATCTGGAGCTCGACCTTGAACTTGATCTTGACCTTGAACCTGTAAAGAGACATGAGCAACTCATATACGTTTTACTGTAAGCGTAACTAATACCTCTACGGGAGCCTGACTTTGATCGGCTGCGGGATCTCGACTTTGACCTCGAGCCAGAGCTCGATCTCGACCTGGAACGGGACCCTGACTTCGATCGAGAGCGTGATCTGGAATGTGAGCGGGATCTTGAACGAGAACCAGAGCTCGAACGGGAGCGGGATCGAGAGTGGGAACTTGCGCGTGAAGAACTGCGACTTCGGACAGATTCAGCTTTGTCTAAGAAAGAAAGATTCGTATGAGACAAACTGTTGCGTTTCTTCTCTGTTATGTTAACATTTAACCGCTAAATTCATTACCGTTTTCATCGTCTGGCTTCTTACTGTCATTTTTTGTGTCTGGTTCGTTAGTAGAGTCTAAATTTTCGCTACTGTTTTTGTTTCCTTCATTTTCCGTTGTGGATGAAGTCGAATTTTCTTTAACCTCAGTATTTTCTGAAGTGTCGTTTTGTTTGGGAGGTGATGCACTCGGACTGGCAGATTCTTCTTCCATTGCGAAAGCTAAAAAGAGCGAAAAACTTTGTTTTATTCTTGATTCAGAAACTTGTATACATAAAGCAAGTTACTCCTGCCGTTCACTTTTCTCAAGACGGAGGCTGATACTTTCGTAATACATAAGACTCAAACTAAAAATATATCAGGGATCAAATAAAAATATGCAAAAAGTTCAACCTACCTTGTTTAGTTGTCTACGGGTTTATTAGTTAATTTAGTAACGAATGTCGAAATATGCAATCAAAAGCTGACGGTAGTAATGCTTGTCTGTAGTCGCCACCTAGCGAGTAAATAATACAATGGCTTCGGGAAGATTCGCCCAACCTCAAGTCGCCCCAATAAACTCGCTCCCTTTGTTATTTTCATTCTGAATCTTTAATAAGTACTTTTTCTCACCGAATAAGTAAAAAAAGCTTTAATTTGAATAAGTAGGTGATTTTTTATTAACATTTAAGAGAAAATGGCGAGAAGGCGAAGAAAATTAGGGGCGAGTTAATAATGGCGAGATTGAGTTATAGCCAGAAACTGTCGCTCGCATGAAAAAACTATGAAACAACTATTAACTATATTAAATTCATAGATTTTAAAATAAAATATTGCTTAACTTAATTTAAATAATTAATTTGTTTCAGCTTAATATTTTCGAATATTTTGCAACGCTGGAAACGCTTTCAGCCGGCTGTCATTTATTGTTGCACGGGCGCTAGCTTTATTCTGGAATTATCCTAAAGCGCGGGTGAAGGCAGAAGTCCTTCATAAAATTACCATTAAAACAAATTAAATTGAAGTTTGATTTTCCCCTCCTTCATTTACGAAAATGACAACTACTCAAAATGGCTCTGCTGCCAAAAAAATTAAACTTGGCCCAAGCGAACCGCCTACTGATTCCTTCATGTCATCTTACACCGATTTAGCTTCCGTGAAAGTAAATTTTCACAATAAATTTCATTCTAATTTACTCTAATTATACTAATTTGGAATTTTTTTAAAAATTTAGAATGGCGGTAAAATCCTCTTCGCCACTGACGATGGATTTGCTGTAGCGGAAAGCTTGCTGAAGGTGTATTTTGATTTTCAAATTTTGTTTCAAATGAATGAAATCAACAGTTAACATTAACTTTAGGACTCAGCACCTGAATGGAAAGAAGGAGTTTATACAGAATACGGCAAATGGATGGACGGCTGGGAAACTAGACGCAAACGAGTTGCGGGACACGATTGGTGTATCATTAAACTGGGTAAAGTAAAATTAAAAATAATTTGTTTAAGAGTGTATTGTTTTTAATTAATAATACTCGAATCTTTATTATTTCACACATTATTTGTTGCATATTTTCTCCAATGACTTAGGACGTTTTATTTTATTGATTAATTAATCAATAATATTAGTATTACTATTGAGTAATCAATTAGAGTTGACACATTTAATTAAATTTTTAGGACTTCCCGGGACGATTGTGGGATTTGATGTCGACACACGTTACTTCACTGGGAATTACCCGCCAAAGATTTCGATTCAGGCGGGAAGCCTCACTCGAGAACGTAAACTTAATTTAACTTAATTACAATTCATTACAAAGTAATTTATGGATAAAATATATTATCTCCAACATTTTTTATTTTCATAGTCATATTTAATATAATTTTTTCTAATCGTTATTAATAATAATAAGTTTTACAATAAATTATCAATAAATAATAATTTTTCTAAAGTTGTCGAATTTATCATTACTACTTAAATAATCATTAAAAAATAGCACTATTAAAAAAATTATGTTTTACTTGGTATTGATGTTTACAACGATTTTATTTTAAAAATAATTTGTTAATTTTGATTACAGAAGAGGCGAAGCTTCCACCCAGGAGAGCATTTATCGGAAACGAGGCTTACTACGATCAAGTGATAATGGCAAAATCCCTCAACACTCAAGTACTGACCACATATACAGCAATTTTACATTATCAAACCCTCATATAAAAATTATCCGTAGAAATGGACGGAGCTGGTCCCTATGTCCGAACTGCGCGCCGGAACCGAGGAGACGCATCACAACTACTTCCGGCTTCCGGAATCGACTGAAAGTTACACGCATATCCGGTTGAATTTATTTCCGGATGGAGGCGTGGCCAGACTCCGGGTGTTCGGGGTCCCTAAAGTTGATTGGTCGGCTATTCCCGCCTCTGAGCGAATCGATTTAGTGGCTCTGGCCAATGGCGGGCAGTGTGTGGCGTTTAGCAACGCCCTCTACGGAAATCCCAGCAACCTCATTGCACCTGGAAGAGCTGCCACTATGGACGATGGATGGGAAACGGCCAGACGAAAGGATCGTCCAGCTATTCTTGAAGGTACTGTATCATTAAGTTATAAATTTGAACCTAATTTGTTAGTCCATAACGAGGGTTATGATAAAAATATGATGTTAGGATGTTAGGACTGGGATAACAGACTAATAATAGAGATGAAATAACTTGACTAACCTGGATAAAAATATTAGTAATAGCTCGGACGGCCTGGGGGAATAATTATAGTAGAATAATAGAGTAAGGCTGGGTGATAATAATAGGACGCTAATTAACTTGTAATAATTTAATAGAGGATTCTGCTGGTAACCTCAACTTTTCCGGAAGCGAATGGGCCATTTTCCGTCTGGGCCATGGTGGAGTGATAAATGCCGTAGAGGTGGACACTCACCACTACAAGCTGAACTACCCAGACAGTTGCACCCTGGAAGGCTGCTACGTTTCTCCAGCAAACGAGGCTGCAGTAATGGATGGCAATCATTCCGGATTGAACTGGATTCCGATACTGACGAAGCAGCACATGCTACCCAACAAGCCGCACTACTTTTCGGGATCGCCCCTGATTAGCCCGCACAGTCCTGTGAACTATGTGAGGCTGACCATTACCCCTGATGGCGGTATCAGCCGATTCCGACTGTGGGGACATATTCGCAAAGTCGATTGAAGAGGAGAAAAAATGGGCAAAATCTGAAAATTTTGCAAAATTTTTCTGAATTCTTTGGTCTTGAGAATATTGATCATCTCGCGGACAGTTTTGATTATTTCGAAAATACAATTGACTTCATTTTGAGACTACGTAAATGAATCAAGTTCCTGATTGGGAGTGTTTCCACTTCGCAGGGAAATTCCCCGAAAAAGGAAAAATTGGGTCATTAAAGAGGAAAAATAAGGGAAAAGGGAAATTAATTCAGAGGTAAAGCTTTGCATCCTTTGGTATGGAGGAGAGAAAGGGGAAATCGATGTTTCAAGCGAAGGGAGAAAAGGGGAAAATGTGCCATCTGGAAGGGAAAAATGAGCGCTGCAGATTAGCTACAACCTTGTTTACATCTTCAAATAACAACAAGCAAAATTTTGACACACTAAAAACAAATAAAAAGTAAATTTGAAATTAATTTGTACTAATAATTAAGCTTAATTAATTCGATTTTTATTCTTAAGTAACTTAAAATATACAGTTTAAAGTTACGGGTTACTATTATGTTATTTATCAGCTTTCCTGTTTATAGTTACATCCTACCTCTGACGTCTGTGAGTGAAAATAAATAGCAAATAGAATAATATCTATAAAAATCAGTGTTAATTAAGTCTAGCTTCTTCGTTATTTTGATATATACACGAATTAATTCTAATTTTTTCTTACAATTGATTTTTCAAGTCGCGATGTCTTCGAGAATTGAGCTGGTGGTTCGTAGTGCAGTTCGTTTCTTCTCCTCGCTCAAGTCAGAATTGTACAATCCAAACAACTCCTTCCTGCAAAACGAAAATTTCCAGCAGATCTGCAAACTGGCTGAATCAGTAACAGCAGCAGATGTTGGACTCTGTCATCTGCCGCAGTTTCCCGCCAATTCCACAGTTCCAGCAATTTACATGGAGATTTTTGAGCACGAGTCCGTCAGTATAGGAGTTTTCATTCTTCGGGAAAACGCAAAGATTCCGCTCCACGATCACCCAGGAATGCACGGGATAATCAAAGTCCTTCACGGAGACCTAGCAGTACAGAGTTACACGCAGGTAAGGGAAAAACGAGAAAAACGAGCCTGGCTTTTCGGTAGAGAGCCTCTAACAGCAATAAAAAATGCTTCCCGAGTCCTTTCGAGTGAAGACGGGGTCCAGTGTCTGTCGCCCTTAGACAGCAACATTCACGAGATTCAGGCGTTAAATCGTTCGGCTGCGTTTTTAGATATTTTAGCTCCACCTTACGATGTTGATGGAAGTTCTGGAATCAAACGAGACTGTCAATACTATAAACCCATTGAAACGTCTGAAAAAAGTATTTCATTTTTAAAAGAAATCAATTCACCCGCTTCATTCTGGTGCGAGAGTATACCCTACATAGGCCCCAAGATTACGATTAATGACGAAAAATAGTTACTTACCGAATAAATTACTGAGGAAATATGTAAATGGTAAATTCTGTAATAAAAGTTGATTGTTTTTCGAAAAATACATTGACAGTTTGTGAATGAATTATTTGTATTGATTTTATATAGACATAGTCCACTTGACGGTATTTATTTAATATTTATATATGAATTTTTAAGAAAGGAAGACATTACTCAGAAAGTAGATTAACTTCTAATACTATTTAATGAAAACTGTAATATTAAAGTCACAATTTATCAAAACGCTGTCAGTATTCAGTAAATTTTCCAGTTACAGTTTCTGTAATTGAATCCGATTCAGTCGATCCTACCACGCGACTGTTCATCAAAATTCAGAATCTGCCGACTACATTGACGAACGAACCTCTGTTGCTTGTGGTAAATCTTCAGAGCTCCTTTGACAGCTAAATACGTTAATCCTCCCTATAGAAAATCAAATACAGCACACTTAATTTATTACATTCAAAAGATAAATCCTATCAAACCAGGATCGTTCGCTGCATGTTTGAGTTAACGCGATTATACAGCAGCTTTCCCACGAGAACAGCAATCGAAGGTAAAGCCAGAGCCCCACATAAGATCCTAGTTGCTCGAACGGGATCAGACATAGGTGGTAGATCCCTACTGTTCCTGCTTCCAACCCAGGTTTTAAAAAAAGTGCTTTTATTCTTAATTATTACGATATGCTAAAAATTCCTTAGGATTTTACGTTACCTGGGAAGGCTAGAAGAACTCGTCAAGAACGAGGGTAGCAAATACTTGGCCAGCGGCAAACGTGGAATGTTTTTTCGCAGGAAAAGAAGTAGCGAGTCTTCCCAGCGAACTAAACGACCCATGACCAGCATCACGGAATAGTGGGTAGTCCCACGAGCAGAAAAAGAGGATCGGCTTGTTCCATAACGGCTAGACCTTCTTTCGGACCTGCCACTTGCATGATAGTCAATGCTCCGTAAGTGACTGCAGTCCAGTATACAGATCCTACTAAGATCCCTGCAGCCACAAAGGGACAAGTGCGATAGACGAGCTGGTCAACTATATCTAAAACAATCACCAGTTTCCCTAAAGCAAAAAACATAACCTTGTTTAATTGAAAAACACTAATTGACGTTTTCAGAAGTAAACGAGACGAGACATGGGGTAACTTACGACCTTGCTCGTCACAAACTTACCCATTGGCGGGAAGACTATAGTGTACATAGTGTTGCATTGTGGGCAACGGACATTTTCCGTCATATTTCCTTTCTGTTTTTCGTCGACCCATCTCTGCAAGCAAATTTGGTGGACCCAGCGCGTCGTCCCGCGACACTGGCAAGGCTGAACCCACTGCGCTGTCCGGTCGTCTGCATCAGTTGCAAAACAGACCCAGCAATTCCTAAAAACGAAAAACGTAGAACCAGAAACGCTAAAATCATCGTTTTGATTTCAGTGTTCAACGTAAAACATGGGTGACCACTCATACAGCCTTTTTATCTCTTCTTTTCATTATTTATCAGAATTTAAGAGTCTACTGGCCACTTCATCCACAGATTATAACTTTGGTACCTGTCTTCAACAGAGTTGGGGTTTTCTCTGTTGTTATTCTGTCTGCTCATCATAGAAGAGTTGAATGATTTGAATTTACGACTGATTTGTAGCTTTATCTTATCTTTTGTTTAATTAGGCCAAATATAACAGTTCAAAAAGTGACTGAAAAATCCTTTTACTTGTTGTTTTCCTTCGACTTTCTAAACGCCATCTGTTGGCAACAATGTTTATAATGCCTTTTCCCTTTTTCCCCTTCGCTTGAAGAATGCAATTTCCCTTTTTTCCCCCTTCGTTCTTTTCCCATTAGGTTCAGCCGTCCCGCCGATTAGAGCTCTGGGAATGGCTGAGCTTTTTTTCCCCCTTTTGAGACCCAGTTTTCCCTTTCTAGGGGAATTTTCCTGGAAAATAGAACTGTAAAGAACACGAAATCCATTTTGGTGTTCGTAAATTAATTTTATTACTTTATGGTTAAAATAACGTTAAAATTACTTTTAAATTCTTAAAATGTTTTAGAAATTCTATTTTAAGATTTATTTCATAGTATTAATAATTTCATAAAAGAAAATAGAAAATCAGGCGAGTGTTCCTAGCGGCAAAGAACATCTCTATTTGTACACAAAGCCTCGCATCTATCCAGTGCGAGGTAGAATTTGCTCCAAAACAGTTTTCTTAATATTTTATTTTCTCAGGTTTTGAGTGCAAATGGAATGGGCCCATTGCAATAAATGTTATATACGTCCTCATGGACCTTCAGTCCCGTTTTTCACTACCGCCTGCGCCCGCGTAGTATGTGACGCTTGCTGTCCTAGTGGTAAGTTACAAACAGATAAAATCAAGTTGTTGTAGAGTAAATTGTTTTGCTCCAGGTGAAGACGGCAGACGGAAATGTCTTTTCTGCGAAGATCCGTGCGCTGTTCTGCGGATCAGCACAGAAATGCCTGAGAAGTTTGCCGAGTATTTCAGAGATCCGATGGACCTTTTCAAACGAGCTGTGAAGGTTTGCCAATTTCAGCACAATCAACGGGAGCACTTTGTCGAGTATGAGCAGGAGAAGTTGAAGCAAGCCATGGAAACATCAAAATCTGCCAAAGAGGAATACAGCAAATTAAAAGAGTCTGTTTGTCTGATTCCAACTTTTTAATCAAATTTATTTTCCTACTGTTATTTTCCAGATCTTTGAACGAACTCTCGAACGAGAACAAGAGACTCAGCTCGCACAACGAAGAAATGAGCGAGAGAATCAAAATTCTTAAATCATGTCAGAAAAAGAGGACGAGCATGACACCACTCCGTAAGGAAGTCGCCACGTTGCCCCTCGACGTGGCTCCGGTTTGCAGTGATCGAGAAAACCGCAGAAACGACGACTCAAGTGAAGACCCCCGCCAATCCACTTCACTGCTAGCGAATTCTTCTTTTGCAACGCCCAAAAATGAAGCTGCATCTCCAGGGAGGTAAGAATCACAATTTATACCCAAACAGATATATAATTTGAATTTTAATATTTTTTCCAGTAGCGTACGGACACCAGAGGCAGCTAAAGGTACGAAACCGAAGGCCGTTGATAAGTGTACTTCCGGGCCAGCTATGTTTCAGTGTTCACCTTTGGATCTTGGTGAAAGACCCAAGTTCTCGAAGAGAGCCCAGAACAGAGTGAAGAAAATATTTGCTTCTCAGAAAAGAGCCTGAAACTTTGCTTTGATTTAGTCTAACATGAAGTGAAGGGAATAAAACATGTTGGAATACACAGCTCTCTTCTGTTAAAAATTAAATAATATACACAAGATTGTATTTCCTTTCCTTTTGAGCATATGGTAAGATTAACGAACAGAACGAATTTACACAGAATTTCTTGGGGACGAAAATCGTCAGTCGTCGCCTCGAACAGCCTACACGTTTCTTTCGAAATCGTTGTGTAGTCGAACTGTAAGGGATTTTCTAGCAATTCCTGTAAATCGAACCCTGATTAATTAATTCATTAGGGTAAAGTGAAAGGTTGCCACAAAACTTTCGTACGATGGATAGTCTAGCAGCCAGCGACAATGGAGTCCGCACACAGTGACGGTAACAAAGTAGAAAAACGAGGGCTCGTTACGAACGATGTGGTCCCACAGTAGTGGCCTTTCCTGTTCTGCAACAATCTAGCGATTGATTCGTTTGAGTTAAAACATTAGCGAGAAGTAAGTAAATATACCTTAGAATAAGCATGTGTCATCCATTTCCTTGCGTTGATAGAAAGTAGGTTCATTTTTCAGTAAGGGAACGCCCAGCAACGAAAGATGTCCCACTTCTGCCATTCCTCAAACCAGCCATGACAACAATTTACTAAAGAAATATATCTTAAATTTAATTACAAAGGGTACCGCAAATAGCATAATATTGTACTCAAGATAGCCTTGTCTATACTGGAACTTAGCGTAGTACTGATTTGAACTCACGCAAAATTTCGCGAATTTCTGACGTAGAAGAATCTGGAAAAGAGATTAGATCTCCCTCCATTTGTTTATGAATTTTCGATTTCAAACATTTGTATTTCGGTTTTCCCTTAGAGAGGGCACTGGTTTCCCTTTTTCCCCTCAGTGCTAAGAACAGCTAGATTCCCTGACGTATTAATAATACGGTTATAAATTAATAGAATAAAGGAACCTTGACATAAAGCTATACTTTTTAACTTCCCTTTTCCCTTATTTTTTCCCTTTTCAGAGCCTATTTTCCCTTTTTCAGAAAATTTCCCTGCAAAGAGGAAACACTAGTTGGTAATTTCATGAACTAGATCTTATCTGATTTATTAAATAACTGTAAAAAAAACAAAGAACCGATTTGCAAACACATCAATGACAAATTTTAAGTGTAGAAATTATTCAATTATTTTTAATTTAAGGTTTCATCGGTGAAGGTGAAGACTGTCCCCTGCGATTAGCCAGCGGGGAAGTGTGGACAGATCCCACACTATTCCCGCTGAAGTTTCGGATGAAGCTGCGAAAAGTACGGCCACTGACATCGACGGGTGAACTGTCCCTTTAAATAAATCAGAAATTACTACTTTTGTTATTATCAAACAAAAGGGGAAGTGGGGCCTCAAAAGGGAAAAGTGAGGGAAAAGGGAAGTTTAGAAGTATAGATTTGTATACAGCAAGGAGGGGAAAACGGGGAAAAGTGAGAGAAGAGGGAAAATGGAAGTGAAAAAGGAAACTTTGAAGAATAGTTCCGTATTATAGCGAGAGGGGAAAACAGGGAAACATAAGGAAAAAGGGAAATTGAGAATTGTGGCTTAAATTATGGAGAAGGAGGGGAAAACAGGGGAAAATGGGGGAAGAGAGGAAACGGAGGGAAATTTAGGAGGTATAGCTCTGTAGAATAGCAAGGACGGGAAAACAGGCGAAATTAAGGGAAGAGGGGAAACGGAGGGAAATGAAAAATTTTGGAGGATAGCTTTATATTTTATGCGAGGAGGGGAAAAAAGGGTAAACTTAATATTCAAAAGAAATTCGTTTTTCTCCTTACGGAGCGACAAGATAGAAATCATCGATGAGATCAAGTCCTGTTGGCAGGGAGTCTATGGAAACCGAACACGAAGAAGCTTCTTGATTGTTCGTAGAAATTTGTAGAGATTTCAGTCGACTCTGCAGTTGCTCATTTTCTGACTGGAGTCGAGAGATTCGGACAGCCTCTTCCGTGTGGGCCAAAAGCGTTGGCTGAGGGATGCTCTGCAATTTATTCGTAATTTATCAATAATAATTAACACAACATTTAAGTTATATTTGGAACCTGAAATGCAATTGCTAGAAGGTTATGTAGCGAAATCAGAATCGTGTCTTGCCATTGTTTTGTGAAATAAACGGCAAACGTGGGCGAATCTTCAGCGTTTTTGGTAAATGGAAATGCTACATATGGAGAAAAAAATATTAATATTATCTATTTCTCTATAACTGCTATAGTATTCGAGTACGTCAACAACATTACTAAAATTATAGCTATCATTTCAGTTAATAACATATTACCAAACCAGTCTTTCCATTCAGGGTTGTTTTGAAACTCGCTGCCAAACTTTTCGAAAAATTCCAGAGCTTTCTCGTTTTTCCAGTTCATTGCAGAAACGACAATGTACAGTTTAAGTAACGAACTTTCCAACTTCTTAATAGCTGAAAAAATAAAATATATTAATATTATTAACAGAAAATGATAATTAATGATTAATTAAATGTAATTATAATATATTACTTAGTACAAGAATTATTTTAACATATTTACCAGGGCCCATTTGCTGGCCGCACTTAGAAAAAACGTAATTGTCAAGATGAGACCACAGTTCCCGCAGCCCGTTCAAATCTCCCGCAGAAATATAATTCGTAAACTGGTCAACTATTCTATCAGCCTTGAAAAAATACAAAAAAAATTCAATAGTACATTTGATTTACTAATTTAAAATCCAAATACCCGAAAGGCTTTATCCTTGTCGTTTTTCAGATCGTTGTCAAACGCTTTGACGCTTGAAACGAATCCTCTGCGCAAAAGATACTCCCGTACCAATTCATCCATGTACTGAGTACACATTTCTTAAGTAAAACTTTTAAATTTATCTTTTTAAACTATTTTACAAAAACAAATATTTTTTTTTTGACAATAAACGTAGTGAATACAGAATGGTTGTAAACAAAGCAACGTTGCGGCATATTTGTGAAATAAACTAATTTCCTGAAATATAACAATTTTATCAAAACTTAAATTACAAAACATGGTTATTTCAATGGATGGTATATTGTCATAAAGTTAGTTAAATTTTATAAATATTACTAAAATTTAAAATGAATGGGGTGGTATCAAGTTTTGGTTCTAAATTCAGCCGCTAGCTGGCGCGCATATCGATTGTGACAAAGCGCACGGCTGAAAAGGCCGTGTGATATATGGCCGTCGTGCTTTTGCGGGCCTTAAAAAATAACAAATTACGAACTTCTCCAACAACACGGCCTACAAAAGAAGAGAAGAAGCTGCAAAACACTATTTGTCAATTTAAGACATAATTTGTGTTTAAAATCACTAATAACGAACCTGTACTTGTCCTGGTATTAGCATTGCTGCAAAGGTCATAGTACCGTATTACCATGTACTGCCAAAACTGCGAAAATTTAACTTTATCTTCAGTTCTCTTCCCATTCTCAGAGAAATTCTTAATGTTTTCCCAGTAACTGACCCTCGATTGTTTCTTGTCAAAGAAATCTTGACCTTCAGTAGCCATTGCCTTGACCTTTTGATTACTCCGAAGAGTCACCTGGGCTTTGCCATTACTATATTCTTGCAGCTTGGAGAAATCCATTCATAAAGATTCACTTGTAGACCCATTCCCAGCAGTTGTGACTGGATAGTAGATCCATTTTAACCTATGCATTCGTATTACCGTTAGCTCTCTTTTGAAATGTTATATCAAATGGCGTGCATATCGATTGTAACATAAGCATTTATCTCGCTGACTGCCAACGTGTTATTGTTACCTGCCGCTTAATTTTTCGCTTATAATAGTTAAAAATGCCTCAGTCTTGTGTGCCTTTATATAAAAACTATAATGGACATAAAATACCAACGGAGGAGACTCTTAGAAAGAAATGGCTAGCTGCTTTAAGACATGAAAAATGGATTTCTATCGTGTATCATAGGGTGTGCACGGAAAATTTTCTGCCAACAGATTATATAACTTTCAATGCATTTGAGGCTGTAAGTGGAAAATAAGCAACTGAAAAGGGTGCTGTTCCATCAGTTTTCCCATGGAAACATGGCGATGTAGAAAAAAAAGTAGAACGAGCTCACAGAGCCGAGAAGCGAGTTAAGACAGAAGTTTAGCAGCGTGAGGAGTATAAGTAGACGTAAAAGATACTGAAATATGACGTTGAATTTAATAGTCCCTTTTTTAATGTTAAGAGTGGCTATTGAGTCGTGGAGAGGTGGACTTGTGCTGCATGGATACACTTACACTGGTGCTGAAGTAGAGGTTGCAACCAGTTCTGGTATGTTGGAAACGGCAAAAGCAAAAGATTTTATTAATGCCGGACCTAGTACTCGGGACACTTATTCAGGATCACCATGTGTATCACCCACTGCCCTAAACCACTCACCATCCCAGGATCCCGCGATAAACTCAGCAATTGAAACACTGAAAGAGCGCTGGCCAAACATCAAAGAACTTCTGAAAGCGTCAAATATATACGGAGTGTGACGAGTAAGGATGTAGGTGATATTGCCTCGGCTAAAGAAAAGGATTCAGCTACTTTATTGGGCATAAAAGAGCTGAGAAAGAAGCATACGGTACTAATGACCTTTGCAACAATGCTAATACCAGGACAAGTATAGGTTCGTTATTAGTGATTTTAATCACAAATTATGTCTTAAATTGACAAATAGTGTTTTGCAGCTTTTTCTCTTCTTTTGTAGGCCGTGTTGTTGGAGAAGTTCGTAATTTGTTATTTATTAAGGCCCGCAAAAGCACGACGGCCATATACCACACGGCCTTTTCAGCCGTGCGCTTTGTCACAATCGATATGCGCGCCAACTAGCGGCTGACTTTAGAACCAAAACTTGATACCACCCCATTGGTATAACAATATCGATACCTAAGGCGTCAGTAATCGAGAAAGAGCCTTACGTTCCAGCCCGATCTCCAAATGGGCTAGCCTACGATGAGGCTATGGGCTTTCATGTGTCGCTAGTGGCTTGTAAGGCTATCCTGTGTAGTGCGGCTAGCCTTACTCTAGGCTATCTAACAGTTCTTTGAAAAGCCTTACCAAAGGCTTTTGCTTTTCTGAATCTCTGAATCCATGAATTATGAACATTGCCAAATATTATGTCTAGTTTTGTTTTGCTAATAAAGAAACGTTTCAGACACTGCGTTTCGTGATTAAAACAGTAGTTATAGGGAAATGTAAACAAATACACAGGTAAAATCTAATTAAAATCTCATATAATTTGAAAGCTTGCAACGTTTATGGTGTATGTATATGAAGCTAGGTTTACGGTTTACGCGGTTACAGTTCAAATAAAGCTGTATTGTAACATCCAACTAGATTGTTCTTTTCTGAGAGCTCAGGTTAGATTGAATGAATTATCAGTTACTCATTATACATTTGTTGTTTTTAGATTGTGCAAACCACTAAATTATGGCTGACAACCTAACCATGAACCAGCAGGCATCAACGGAACAATCACGACAGTAGCAGCGACGATGTTTAAACCGACACTCCAACTCGTCAACTTGCGGCTGAAATTAGAAGACCTGGACGATTTCGATTTGATACGCGGGACCTAGAAAAGCACACTTCAGCTAAAAGGATCATTACTACAACCAGTAACAAGAAACAGCGTGACCGCCCCGACGCATCGAGGCCCTGGCAGAAGCAAGCTGCACTCAAGAATGTCGTTCGCTTTCGTTATTACTGGTTTTTATGGCTGATCATGTAGACTATCCTGATACAATCATGCTCATGTTCACAAAGATGGGTGTACGACGCAGACAAATATCTAATTTTGTTCTAGTGACATGATGTGACCGAATCAGGAAATATCAGAACTGTACTATGTTGTCTAATAAACGTTAATATGTATAGTAATGATGTATTTCTTGCCTTGTCAATTTGCATTTAGTAATAAAGACAACAGAACGGTTTCACTGGCCAAGTACCTTGAACGATAACAGTTTTACAAGCTCTGAGAATTTGCTTCGTTCTGCATTTCACTCACATTTAAGGACAGGAATGGGTCTCTTACTGAACAAGTAAAACTGTAGTATCATTAATTTTGTTTCCCACTTTTCATAGGCTTCCCGTCCAGTATACGAGTTTGTATACGTTAGCGATACCAACAGTGCATTCCAGGTGTCGATCCAAGAAGAGCCTATATGTCAAGTGTCTCTTTATTTTGAAAATTGATTCTTTCATGAAGTAGCCTTGATATTAAATAGGATATATATAAAATGCTGCAAAACGAAACATTCTACGATGTATTTGACCTAGTTGAATCATCCCCTTTATTACATTATACATGGTGTCAGAGCAGGGGTTTGCAAGTCTCAAGAAGCGTGGCATGGGAACAAAGAAAATGAATACAGTATGAAATAAAACGATGTGCATGATGTATTTCGTCCTAAAGATGTGTCAACATAACTTCACACTTTCACAAGAGCACTCCGTGGACAGGATTACATAAAAAGGGGGCTTGGTAGCAACAGAATACTGCATATGTTACAAAATACGCCACTGGTTCATAAAATGAACAAATTTATGCTATATTACTTTACTGTTAATGCACTGTTAATTAAGGAAACGACTTGAAGGTGAAACATAAGCGCAAATGTCATCGATGAAGTGTCAAAACAAATCGCCGCCATATTTGCTAAAGCTAATGCGCTCTATATCATGTGGTCCTACTACGTTTAAATTCCAAACTATCTTTCGTAAGTTTTTTATTAGATGAAGCACATTTCTTGAACAGTACAAACATTAAAGAACAAAAAATTTCCATTCCCACACTGGAAGATAGTCTGCGTAACTGCTGCTTGCACGTTTCCCTTATCTTGTGTCAGTAAATATTGAATAATCTGGTCATGAGGCCATGGGTGGAAGCCTGCATGCCTCCAAATGAAATTAAATAAATAAATAAATTGAATAATCTGGAATGATGAAAAAGCCCGTTGCATTTCTTTCAACCATGAGAGAACTCGAAAACTGAGAAACCGTGAACCTGGATTTAATAAATTTGATAGTTTAGTAATTATGCTTAATCCTCCATCAGTTTTCTTTCCAAAAGCCCAGTTCTATACAATAATAAAGCCATTACTATTATCAAACGAAGAACAAGAAACGAACCTGACGATTCGTAGAACGAAGCTCCATTGCTATGGAACCGACTAACATTTCAACTACTGGCAGAGAGACATGGTAAAAAAGTAATTATGATTTCAAATGGGTGAAAACCATTCATGTTTAATCTTGACGTTTTCGGTTGCATGAATAAAGTGCAGTCGATTTGCATTAGCGCTTGTCAACTATTTTGAGAAGGATGAGATTAATTCTTCAACGTCAGCTCTGGAAATCTGGAAACCGTCTAAGAACCAAGAAAGATTTTGTAATCAAACGTAATAAATACATACTAGCAGACATCACAGAAGATTAAATGTTGAAGAGCCGTCAAACTGCTGTTGTAATCAGGCCTTAAAATAAAGAAAACTTGCTGGTGGATCCGGCCACAAGCAAGAAAAAAATGTCCTTTTACATTCTCATTCAGCGTTACTATCTGAAAACAGCCGAGTTTCCGTAAGCACAAGCCAAGTGGTGCAACACGTTCTTCTTGCCCGGGGGGCAGAAAAGTATATGAGAACTAAGGGGCTAGAAGGTTGTGCTATTCTGTATGACTTCCAGGAAAAGTAGACGATTCGAGAATACTTGCCTTAGGGAATCATAGTGCAAAGAAATATGTTTCAAACATCTTTTCAGTGTATGGTTATCGACTTTGGGCAAGAAATTTATCCACGATGAAACAGGAATCTGAGGTGGTATACCAAAATGTGAAAACGACCGCTGACATCAAGTTCGTACACGCGTTTAAAGGTAGTAGTAGCTTACAATTTGGACGTTGATTTCGAAAATGAAAACCCAAGAGTAGGTGGAGGAGTCGGGGGTCTGGGGGAAGCCCCCAGAAGCCCACGACGTCCTATTAACTTCTTCACCAATTTGCCCTCTTCAAGAATTCAGTAATCAATCAACTTTTGGCGACGTAATGCTATGCAACTTGTAGAAAAATGTCCTGGCTACCTGACAAGCTAGAATTATCCTAATAAAATGCTGCACAAGTATTTCTAATTAATCGAAAACAAGAGCTCGTTCTCTACCGGGTCCACCATTTCACAAACAAACCAAGCGCCATCTATTATCGATAATTTTTGTTTCGCTTCCCAAAATTCGAATTTCAAGCCAAAATAGACAGAAATTTTATATGTATTTATTATTGTGTTAGTGGAAAATACTCAGATATTTTTCGTGTAGTTTTTCTGCAAAATTTTGTTTCAAATTTTACGGGTTTTCAAAAGAAACACGGAGCCCTGGTGAGGTTCCTACCCGTATCCCATGCTTAATTCTCTTCCACTGTTAACCCAGAAGGGATCATCTAGTTTTATGCTTCCGAGTTTCAGTGAAAAATTTACAAATAAGCAAAACTGGTGGATCCGTCATTCGTTACCAGTGGATCCAAGCGGCCGACTGGTGGACACCTTGATCCACCATTTCTTATGTTATTTTAAGGCCTGGTTGTAATAGACCTATTAATTATGGGCAAGTACATTACTTTGGCGGGCACCAGAATTATGGATATAATCTACTAATGCTAAATGAATTGTGAACCCGTTTGTTTCAGTTCAGTTATTAATGGGCGTTAAAACTATTTGAATACTGGTAAGCTATTGTTCTGCAGGGTATATTATTATTAGCAGAGCAGTTTCCATATTAAAGTAATATCAACATTCCCCACAATTAATGCCATTAAACGAAGGCCACGGAACGGGACACGCGCTATCTTCCACCCCCATCGTTGAGCAAAGCGGCATCTTATATTTCCCCCGCTTTTATGAACATGACTGAACATTCCTCGTAGCTCGTCTCCCATCCGCTACTTTCAACTGTTGAATTTTCTAATTCCTGAAATTCGTTATGTTATAGCTGCATGATTAGATTAATGATTAATCATTTTGCTGAAAATTTAAAACTGTGTAATTTCACTTTTTTTCATCTGTTTCTTAAATCAGACTCCATAGGTGGTTATAAACGATGAGAGAAGAGATACTTCATAAAATGGTGTAACAATGGGAACAATGATCTAACATCAACTATTTAAACGGTATGATATCACTGACTCCTTCTTCATCTTCGTCGTTCATTCCCGGCAGAACCATCAGTGTCAACGTCTCTATCACTCTCAGCAGAAGAGAGCTTCCAACTTTCAGAATCGTACGAGCATCTTAAACTGCTCTTTGGCAGCGTCAGAATCGCTCGGAGTTGATGAACGGAACAGCTCCTGGAGTTTTCTCCTAATATAACTCTTATTTCTCTTCCACCAATATTCTTCCCCGCTGGAGAGTGTGTGTTCACAAGCTGTCGAAGTGGCATCTACAAATCATCAAGAATTGCTATATCATCAATATTTGCAGGAGTACTGTAGTTTTATAATATATATACCTGATATGGCCTTCTTTAGTGACTGTGGAGTAGCTTTGCTAGGGACTATCAATGCTGCTGCTGGCAGTGGCTTCAGAAGCCCTGGGATCTAGAAGGGCTGGTTGAAAATGTTACTGAATTGGCACAATAAAGAATATAATTGAATCGCTGAAGTACCCGTAGCACTACTGAAGACTTCTGAACAGTTTTCCTCCACAGCAGACTGATTTTGTGCAACTCTTAGAGCATTAGTTTTATAGCTGGTATGTTAAAGAAGTTGTATAATCCAGCTTGACTGCTAGCTCTTTTGACCCTTTTTTAAGACTGGTCACCCCAAAGTAGAAGCGTTCGTCTTTACCGTCGTCTTTACTGAGTCGTACGGATGTAGCTGTCATGGATTTCAAAGCATCCTGGTGGATAGTCTTTTGTCTCAGTGAACGTCCATCAGGAACCTCTTCTACTTTACTGAGCTACCAGAATTCTGGCAGGTGATCGAGATGCTACTCCACCTTGGACGTTGGTTCGGCATCTTTGACGGAAATTCATCGCACAGGTTGCGAATATGACTGCCTTCTATCTGTGCAGAATTTTTGCCTGTTTCTGTAACTTGAATCATGTTTCTGTTGATTCTGTGCAAGAAATTAAAATGTAAATATAAGGAGTCAAAATTAATCTAGCAAATTGTTTTGTTCGGTATTACACCATCTAGCGGTAACAAATATACTAAATTCAACGATCTATAGTTTCATTAACATGTTAATTTAAAATAACTGTTAAACGTTCGTTTTATACTTTTAGATAACTTACTTGTTGTTTAGTTATTGTTGAAGATAATTTTAGTTAACTTCCAGGTCAAAATACATTAAACAGTTGGTGCTGATAAACGGTAGACGGCAGGTTTTGCTGGTTTTTTCCTGTTAACATAATAGCCTATTTCAAGGCTATCCTGCGTGCGGTACCCTAGCCTAGGTGGTTACTATGCAGGTTACTCAGGCCAGCCTTGTGTGAGGCTATGGTAGCTGTGTCACCGTAGCCTCACATAAGGCTATTTGACCAAAGTGGTCTGAGAGGCTATCCAAATTGGAGATCGCGTTGTTACGTTCAGTAACACGGCAAGTCCTATATTTACCAGTATTGCCACTTTCAGTCTTCCCCTTTCCCCCTCTTCCCTTATTTCCCCCTTTTCCCCCTCCATACTAAGACATAAAGCCTACTAACACATTTTCCCTTTTCCCTGTTTCCTTATGCTTCCCTTTTCAGACCCCGTTTTCCCCTTTTTTTTACAGGAAATTTCCCTGCAAAGTGGAAACACTGATTTACCCACGTCAATGCTTCGACCACGAAACTAGCGCCAGATTTCTTCAGATGGCTGCTGTCAGTACTAAGGCTGCATCGAGAAAATGAAGGCTGGGCGGCTGAGACTTTTAGCACTCGTAGTACCAAAACCACTCACCCGCACAAATCTGGCGCTAGTTTCGCGCTCGCAGCATTAACATAGGGAGATAGGACTTAGCGTGTTACCTGAATCTTCTCTATTTCTGTGCTTTAAAGTTTCGTAAGCTGTGAAAATATGTCTGGCTAGTCCATTTTATATTCAATTAAAAGTTTATTTTAGATAACGCTGTTAGAATTGTTCGTGTGGGTCACTCAGCGTGTATTGTAAGTCCAGAGATTTGAATTCATAAGCTCTTGAATTGAAGATTCAGAAAACTTAGGTCAGAAGGAATGTTCTGGAAGTATTATCTATTGAGTTAATGAACTTTAATCAGCCTAAAGGTCTATACACTGCATTGATACTTATCGCAAAACAGCGATACCGCAGTATTACACCATAGGGTAAAAATCCACAAAGGATGTTGCACTTGGTAGTTGGTCAGGTATCATTCCACCTTCATTTGCCCTCTGGAGTGATACTAGAATACATTAAATAGTCTGTGTTGTTCCCAGTCCACTATGAATAGGAAATAGTTGATGCCTACATCTACCTTACAGTTTGCGTACTGTTCCAGACGAATTTGTCGACCGTATGTACACCTGAAGTCAAGGCGCTTGAGAATCCAGCTGTAACGAATCTATTATCTAATATACTGATGATCCATGGCTCCATCTCAAGAACGAAAGAAACGGTTCTACCTTTTAGAAGTATATCTAATAGCTATTTGCATTCAAAACTCAAATTACGTAGCAATTTTGTGTCTACCTTTTACTGTTTAATCATTCCCATTTTTCCCATGCATCCTTCGATAATTCTTCATTACTTTTCACACTTACTGATGTAAATAACAATAGTACTGGAGGCATATTAAATGACTAATTAAATGGCTTGTTTCTCAAGAGTACCCGCGTCTTGCTGTTTTTCTAATAATAATATTATATAATACACGAAACGAACCGTGATTATTTGGTTTGTTTACTACCTTTAAAATAAGTTTATTTTTCCAAATTAGGACAGAAGCGTCAGATAAATTTGAGGTTTAACAAAAGTGTAAGTAGCTCTAACTAAAAAAAAAAAAAAAAAAAAAAAAAAAAAAACGTTGGAGCTGATTAGCCAGATTATAAATTAAAAATTCCTTTAGTAGACGAATTAATGAGGTTTACCACGAAGCTCCACTCACCCCTGTTCCTATTGGCTGTAGACAAACTCGGCAACTTTAACATGGGCTCTTATGGAACTAAAACTTTGTTTCGCAAATATTTAAAAGGTGTATTGCATTTTCCGGGAACGGGACCCGGATTCTGAATGCTTATGAATTATACTATTTTTGGGTATGAAACACGCTGTATTAGAACACAGCGATTCAGTAAAAAACTCCAAAACCCATTTGCTAGAAAAGGCTTCAACCTCGACTTACCCGTAGTAAATACTTATTTCTAGCGCGAATGCCCATGTATTAGAACTCGTTGTGTGGCGTACTATTTGAAAGAAATTAAAATCTAAATACAATTTGGTAGAAGGTAAACCTCCAGGGTGCCAAAATGAAAAGACTCGAACGCCGTTTAAATTTAAGACATATTTCAATGCAGACACATTAAACGAGCCTGACCACACGAGTGCTCGGGAACGTTCCCGCAGAGCTGTAGATTCTCGAAAACTTATAAATGCCCAGTAAATTTTGTTACACATGTCTAATTAAACTATTCCTGTTTATATTTTAGCTACACCACAGGTTAAGTAAGCAGGCATATTATTCTACTCGGTGCATCTTCCAGGACTGACATCAACTACTAGCGTTGGACATAGGAAAGTGTTTTTACACATTCCAGCTTTAATTAAAAACCAATTGCTTGTACACAGAATAAATTGTTTTATATTACAGATAAATTCCTTTTGCTATACTAACAGAAAGCAATCTGAGGTGCCTCTTATGTCGTGCCTGGAAAATCGTTCCGCAGAAATCAGGAGGCTTTCGTTTGAAAGAAGAAGCATCCACAGACTCGGAAAAATTTCATGGCAGGTTCTGTTAACAAATTGCAAAAAAAAAAATGAATATAACACCACGATGTCATTCTCAAAATAACGTGTGTTAAATTATATTTCAGTTTGCTTTTTTTTTACGTCAGCCATTCTCAAGCATATACAATGGATAAGTTTTTAGTAGGATCAAAGTTACTAACTCCCCAAAAGCAAACGAGTATTAAATTATCAAATTCAAATCAAAAGGTAGCTTTTATAATTGACATAACACTTAAAACTTCACGAATTGATAAGCAAAATAGAGATTTAGTTGCCAATGTTGACATTTGAAACTTATGAAATGCCGAATGACCAACTACGGGTAACCTGAAAGAAGTCATCCTCTTACTTGACTAAACAAAGGTTTATATTAGTTTTAATGTAGAATCTGGCGTCTAGATCGTACTTTATTCATACCAGAAAATAGCTAATTTCACGGTGATTTCGAATCCGGGTTCCGTTTCCGGAAAAGTCTATTAGGTTTTCTGATATTTGCGAAAGAAATTTTTAGCCCCATAAGAGCCCATGCTAACGAAGCCGAGTTTGTCTACGGGGGCGGGGCTGGAGGCAGGACTGGTAAACCTAATTGTTAATATACTTTTCGGGTTTTAATGACTGAACTGATTTATTCCGATTATCGCATCAGCTTTTGAGTTAATTACTATTAATTCAATCAAAAACTATAATAAAAACAAATAGCACAATATTATTATATACCACAATAAATATAGCATATAATAAGAGTTTAATAAAAGTTATATCATTACAGAATAATACTGTTACCCTATAAGTAATATTATATGATTAATATAAACATTTATGAAAATAATTCGAATTATTTTACAATTATCATTCTAACACTAGAATACTTAATATCTCATTATTCAGAAATATCAATATGTTGATAATTTTGGAATTTGAATTCGTAGTTCAGTGAATTTTCATTTAAACTTGGAAAAACTAGAAGCGAAGGGTTCTTGTTTTGGAGACAGAGGTCATCCCAGCCTGACCTGGTTTCAACCAACATGACCCTTTGCGCCCTGATACTTGGGTTTCCTTTCAGTGTTTCCACTTTTGCACGGAAGTTCCCTGAAAAAAGGGGGAAATGGAGTCTGAAAAGGGAAGACGAAGAGAAGAGACTAAAGAGGAAATCTAGACCCTATACATTCTTGCACGGAGGGGGAAAAGGGGAAAGATAAGGGAAGAGGGGAAAAATAGAAGATTGAAAAGTGGCAACACTGTTTCCTTTCAAGTTTTTCCAGGAAGAGCTCGCAAGTATATCGTATTAGAATTTCTAACCGAGAAACTCCCATATTATTTATGATCCAGGGCATATGAGATATTTCCTTGGATTTTATCTAGTCCTCTAAAGTTAATCCTCTTGTTAAATTAGTTATGAGCATTAGATATTAACCCTGGAACAGGAAAATCTCGTTAGAATCGAAAGATAGCGATTAAGTGATAGGATATGAGATTTATTGTTAAAAAGGAATGAAAAATCACCATTGAAATGAGGCACAATCTATTTTGAAAACTAGTAACAAAACAATACAATACTATAATAGACTAGATCGCATTAAAATATTACGACACTATTCATTACCCACATTACAGATATTTTTATGCATAACGGGAACAAAGAAATATTGAAATATACTTTAGGAAACCAGAAATATACCACTGTACAAGGCTGAATTTAAAAGCAAAGAAGTTGACACAAACTATTTCATAATTACAAAACGAATCACACTTAAGCCCGCTTGCTAGTTGACTTGCAATCCAAGAGACTCTGTTACAGTGCTTCCACTTCCAATTCTCCGTTTTCCCTTAAAGAGTCACGGTTTTCCCTTTTTTCCCCTTCCCTTGTACATATCAAGTATCCTTTTCTCCTCCATCTAGGATATCAAGCTATAACTTGTATGTTACTTTTCCCTTCTTTTTCCTTTTTGAGACCCAGTTTTCCCTTTTTAAGGGAATTTCCCTCCAAAGTGGAAGGACTGCTCTGTTAGCCAGTTAACTTGCAAAGCAGGAAAATCGGTTAGCGAGTTGACTTGCGATCCAATCTTTCTGGTTCGCCATCTAACGAGCAAATCTGACAACAGTTGTTAGCGTCTCAACTGGCCATTCGACTCGGTTAGCGAGTCATCTCGCTAGCCAACAAGTCGAGTAGCGAATTATCTTGCTAAGGCTGGGTTGGTTCGCGAGTCAACTTTCTATCCGACGCGCTATACAGAGGAGTTCATTCGCTACGGGCCAAAAGGTGTGTATACACCTTTTAAATTGCAATGTTAGTAGTTCATATATAACCCGTTATTCGAATTGGCAGCGGCCAACTGAAATGTATTCGATTGAGTGTGGAGAAAATTCTTGACGAAGGTATTTTTTGCTGCGTCTGGAACTGTGACTATAGCTCCATTCGTAGTTCTTGCAGCTTGTATATCCGTCCGGTAACAGCTACCATAGCAAAGTTCTGTATGATCTTTGATGGACGTGTGCACGGTATTAAGGTATTACCATTCCTGCTGCAGACATGCACAAACAGTTCACTGTACTAGAACAGGTACATAAAAACGTGCCTTCATATACTATATATAAAGAAAAGGTCCGATAAAAAGTTTGACAAATTTTAATCGTAGATTTATCACATATTGTCCTATCGTTGTAGCAAGTTACTAGTGAATTTAGTGTTCCGGCAACTTCTTGGTCAGCAGGTTTCCAATACGTGGTACAGATCCCGTGAGAAAACTTAAAGGTTTTACAATCCAAGTTTGCTTTGCACATGAAAGAGCAGTCAATCAGTGATCGAGCGTAGGCTGTTGACACGATTGTCCATTCCGAGGCGCTTTTCGACCGGGAGCAGCTATACTGCTGATACGTGGTTCCATCTCCAGATCCAAACAGAAATGAAATTAAATGTCATCTAGTATCTTTTTTAATATAGTCATGAGCTATACTTCCAGCTAGGATTGAACCGACAGCCGTTACGTAGAAAACAAACATTGCCAGCACAATTTTAACACGGTATAATATCCAGAAAAGTTTCTGCCTTTTGTGTAATCCCCGCGGACGTGGAGTGGTTTATCCAGTTGCTATACATATGACCGAGTTTGACTGATGGTATGTTTAATCGACATTTACGTTTATTGAATAATTGATTGAAATAAGTGCATGTATTAATGTGACGAAAATGAGGAAGAAAGGTAAAAAATAAGCGCCAGCGTTGCCCAGAGATTCGAAGTGCCAGGGGTAAAGTTATAAGCTGAGCTCCCACTATCACGCACACTATGAAGGAAAAGCGGAACGGTTTGAAACTTTCAAAAATCTTACATGGAAGGAGATTACGTCCAATTGGACGATCAGAGGCCGAGAAATTTCAGGGTACTGCAAGCGAACAGCTGATATGGTGAATAAACCGCGCTACTCCACAACGGTTGTCAGCCTTTTTTTTTTTTTAAACTACCTAAGCATACTTAGTTTTCTTGGCACACAGAAAGCAAAGTAAGCGGAGGTGATAGTCCGGCAATATCTGGAGGTTCCGTTTAAATGACGCACCTTTCGTGATTTCTCGTACTTTACAGTAAACGTCTCTTAATTCGCAGTTTCCAGCTCAGCATCAGAAGCTGGAGGAACAAATATAGGACACTAACTAACTAAGGATCCGAGTATCCAGAAGACCTACTAAAAATTCCAGTTAAACTGATCAACCGCATTTTTCTATCCTATTTTGATTTTAGCTGCTGCTCGATTATCAGTTAACTAGAATCGAATTGCAGACCAAAAATCCGACTAGAACCGAGGCTTGCTCTCGCTACTATATACGAGCATTCTATTTAAGAAAGTATTGATACATGAAGTAAAAAAACAAGTGCTGATTGATAAGCTGCTATCAGTCAGCACTTGTGTTTTTGGATCAGTACTTCTCATTCAGGTACAACAATCGAGAACCTTGAATCCGTTTTTTAGTTATAGTTTTAGTTAATGGTCGAGATTGCGCTGATAAGCCATGAAATGGTTTATGCATATGAATAAGTCAAATGGAAACAAAGGCAAAAAGTAAGTGGGAGGAGAACTGCCGCACTAAATCTATTCGTTTCTTGATCGCTTAAAAGGAAAGATTTGAGCATGTATTCCTATTTACTATGCAAGTGTCTCTACCCCTACCTTTACCAATGAGGCAGACCCACCTGGGATTGGGATGACTCGGACCTTTCGTCCAACATAACCACAACAAATTTCTGTGATTAGAACACGACGAAACGTTTTGGTCGCACAGTAAACATTTTTTTATTAGGAATTAGATAACTTAGTTGTAGTACGTTGTGTTTAAATGTATTAATTTAATAAAAAATTGTTAACGAAATAAGGTTTGAAAAACTTAGTTCAATGTATAAATCATAGTAAATAACAACAAATTACACAAATGAGGTGTTCCATTAAAAACCAAGTGGAGCCGGGCACGGCCTGTAGAGGCACTGAAATCGAGTCTGATGATTGCTACTGAAGTTCAAATCTTCAAATTACCTCGCCAAAGTTTCTTTGAATGATTTCTTTTCTTTCTAAAAATAAACGAAGTAGGGTTTGAAAAATTTAATTCAATTTATAAATCATAGTAAATAACGACACATTACACAAATGAGGTGTTTCATTGGAAGCCAAGTGGAGCCGGACACGGCCTATTGAGGCACTGAAATCGTATCTCCTTGCAGCAAGTAGTGGAACTAAACTGGTAACTCAGTTCTCGGGAGTAAGAACAGTATAACATTCTCTTGATTTCAGTTACCGTGAACATCCCCCCCCCCCCCCCCCCGGATTGTATAAAAATACTTGTTTTCTAATATCTTAGTGTTTCCCATTTCTAGTTCTGGGTAACTCTATAAAGGGCATCAATACGGGACTTTTGACATCCAAACTTCCGATTTCTTATGTTTTCAAGCTTAAGGAAATTCGAGTCACTTACTTCGCTTCCAAAGTACGAGACGGAGCTAATAGAGTAGTACTGACCCCAAACCCTACGTAATGTCGATGAATAACCGTTTGTGTTTTCCTAATCCAGTAGCGGGCGTTTGAGGAACCTGTCCATGACATCGGGACACTATTTAGTCTCTTGCTTCATAGGCTCCTTCAACTTCCTCTTGTAACATCCACTTACTAATGCTCGCTAACAATGATTAAATAATTTTGCACGTGCACGAGTACAGTGCTTAATTTGACATGCTAGTGGTCACCAACTTTGTCATCTATAACGACTCTGTCTGGTAATCCTATCCAGTTTCTACAACTCTCAATCGACTGCGAAAGAAACCTTGAATTACATTCTTCAAATTATGTTAATCAACCAAAAAAAGTCTGTTTTGGAATGCACAAATCTGAAGGAATTTCGAGAAACAGTCCATTAGAAAGCACGGAAAACACCAAAACGAGTAGACCAAGCCATGTATGGAATACGTGGGAAACAATACACGACTTGTTCTTAATGCTTATTCAACCAAAAATCAGGCCACAAATGTCAAATCCCTAGGCATTCATAAGGAATCGCCGGGTTGAACATGGATTAAAAAATAACTTTAGAAAAAGACTTTTCTATACTGAGACCCGGGACAGGTTGCCTTTCTGAGACAAACTATGAGCAGCGCGGGACCTCACAGTCCGTGGGCCTTAGCCTAGTCCATCTATAACCATGAGCCCTGGCTCATGGCCCTGGGCACGATACCCCACTTGGTCCCTCGCTAGCTATGCCGCTGGGTTTCTAAATCTTTAGCTGATCTAGAAAACAAGCTTAATGCGAACCATTGCAATATTTTTCCTGGACCTTACCCCTGGGCCCTATAAATCTTTGAACTTCACTGCTTAGTTTTTGCCTTTCTTCCTCATTTTCATCACATTAAAGCAGTACTTATTCAATCAATTATTCAATAAGCCAAAATGTCGATTATGCATACTATCAGTTAAACTTGGTCATGCGTATAGCAACTTAAACTTGTCCAACCTGCGGAGAGTATTATAAGAGCCGGGACCTTTTTTCCTACACCAGACCGTGTCAGAATTCCGCTGATAATGTTTGTTTTCTACGCAACGGCTATCGCTTCAATCCTAGCTGGAAGTATAGTCGATGATTACCTTAATATAGATGTTATATTTCATTTCATTTTTGTTTCTTTGGATCTGGAGATGGAACCACGGATCAGCAATACAGCTGTTCCAGGTCGAAAAGCGCCTCGGAGGGAGCCATCGTATCAACAACCTACGCTCGATCACTGATCGACTGCTCCTTCATATGCAAGGAAAACTCGGATTGTAAAACTTTCAAGTTTTCTAGCGGTGTCTGTATCACATACTGGAAGCCTGCTGACCAGGATGTTGCAGAAACTATAAATTCACCAATAACTTGCTACAACGAGAGGATAATAGGTGATAAATAAATGATAACATTTTCCAAACTCTATATCGAGATTGTTTTACATACAGTGTGTCCTTCGTCCAAAGACGGAGGGAAGTATTCGTGCGCCTATTATAACACGATGAACTTCTGTTTGTGCATGTCTACAGTAGCTATGGTAATGCAATCTGTACATAACGTTCATTGACCATATATGAATACTAGCGAAACGTTTCTTATGATAGTCGTTACCGAATGGTGACAAAAACTGCAAGAATTACGGAATGAAGTTAGTCGCAGTTCAGGACGCAGCAAAAAATACGTTCATCAAGAACTTTCTGGAAAACCAAACGAATACGTTTCGGCTGGCGACTGCTACTGCAATGGATAAGGGTAAAGTTAAATAATATTTTTCGACGTACGCCAAATAAAAGTAAGCGCCACGAGTGGTGATAGTTGCAATCTCCGGTGAAGTGGCAGAAACATAATTTACCATAAGATTAAATGCTAATGATTTTTTTCGGATCACGAGACACAAACTGCCATAAATTCTGGCTGAAAATTGTTTGTCGCTAACCCATTTTGGGTAAATTTTTTCCAGTCGATTCTTAACGCAAAAATTAGTGTCAAATAGTACTACGCCTCTTCTGCCTTCTCAACCAGCCTATTCAGTCTTAGTGATTAAATTTTAAAGGGCAAAGATGCAAAATGTCCAGCTTTTTGTATATGCGTAATGTGGTCCAACGAAAGTTATCCATGTTAGGGCCACATGGTAGAGGGGGCATGAAGAAAACAGTCATCGTGCAACATACCGTTATCCCCTATCAACACTCAGCGAGATTGCAAAAAATCAGCAGACATAAATGTGCACGCGATTTCTCCTACTCAAGAAGCTGACACTTCAGATTTTTACTGACTGAGTACCAATATGAACCAGAGTATTCTTACAGTTGTGAGAGACTCAACGTGTTGAATACAAGGTCGCACTGTAAGGCATGAATGTCCTACCAAGGAAAATTTACCCTTGAAGTTTTTTAGGGTTTACTTTTCCATGATGAACCACTTTACTTCATTTCGGTTTTCACTGACACTTCAAGGCAAAGTTAAACCTACTTCTGTGGGATACATTTTGATAAACCAATCTATCCTCGCTTAAGTTACGTGATCAGAGATCAAGGGTAGAAAATTCCTACTTATCCAAGTAAAACTTCAACAAATATTGTATGGTTTCCTTAAATTTTGTTTTATTCACGTGGTCAATTCAGCATACATTATTACCAACTTGAGACTAGTTCATCTCTGCAAACTTGTAGACTAGACAAATTGTTAACCATGTATCATAGGTTAAGAACCGTGTCAAATTTCCTAAACATATACGGAATGGTCCGAAAAACTCGGTTAGTATTGTCGCCATAGGCCCGTGAACGGTCAGGTGCGGCCCTATGATGAGACGATCTGATTTACAGCTCCCCATCCCCCATAGCTGATGTTGGGTACAATTTCGTGTTCTTCTTGTTCCTATAGTCCCCTCTAGTTTCGCAATTTTCTGCATTAATCAAGATAAACTGAGCAGGTTTTTTAAATTTTATTTCAGGTGTATGGCCGTGCGCTCTGACATCAGGCGTCCGTGATGTCCCTGGGGTGAACTCATTCATGTGGAATACCACGAAAACTAAAGTTGACATATCCATCAACAATTCCACCTCTCTTGACAACACCGGAGATTATTTGATATACAGTAGCCGCACCCCAGTGAGCAAATGGGGATGGGACGATTATTGGGGAATTGCTTGGTGTACGGCCCTCTGCGAATTCGTACCTTAGCAGATAAAAGTCCTAAAACATCCTATAGTAGGCAAATCGTTTGTTTTTCTGCTACGGCTATCAACTAAATAGACTGATATAGAAGGCAAGTGTTGCTTAGCTTTAATTGATCCAGGTGAAGTCACTGCTTCTGCAATTGTCTCTTGCAATCGTTAGCTCACAGTTACCACAGTGCACTGCCTGCAAGTAAAATTTCGATTACCGGAAATACACAATGTGCAATTCGGATGAGAGCATAGTGATAGCACCATTGTTTTAACTAAAATTAAGAGAATTTAATAATGTTCTGATTGCCTAGAACTGACTCACCAGTATAGTTCTGTGACTAGCCGCTAGGAGAAACGATTTCAGCGCCACTGTAGGCCATTTATGGTAACTAATGAATGCTTTTGATTGCAAATTACGGACAACCTTTAGTGAGTTTCCCGAGCGCACTTATCAGGTGCTCGCTCGCTCGAGCGCTTGAATCAGCGGTTATAGTCGTTGGGTTCACGCAGAATAGTTCCGTCTCACAAAGCTTGTTTCGCAGTTCTTTCCTACACTACACAAACCAAATATTCAGTGTAACACAAAGTGAAACAACAAAAGTTATCGTACCCATTTAGTTTGAAGTAGAAATGTTCGCAGACATACAAATGATTAACAGCGTGTGAAATAAAACCTCCACAACTTAAAAAGAAAATCAGTATTAAACTAGAATGACATAGTCGTCGGATATATCTGAACACGACCAGTCGCCGAAGTCATGTCGTGCATACGAGCATTAGCCTCCTTCGTATCGTGAGTTGGTAGTCGTTGGGTTCACGCAGAATAGTTCCGTCTCACGAAGCTTGTGTTTCGCAGTTCTTTCCTACACTACTCCACAAATCGACCAAATCTTACTAACTCTGGGAGTGCAACTGCGACCTGCCATTAGTTCTGCAGCAATTGTTTAACGGAACTGATGCATAAAAAGTGCAATAAGCACATTTGCAGGTCCAAAAATGTGATCGCCTTGAACTTCTGACCTGGGCTTCTAGTATTTTTTTTAAATCTCATTTGTTGGGTGTGTGAGGCATCTGCCCATGACCCCAAGGGGAGTGATTGCAGATTCATCTGCTAAGGGTCGCTGGTCTGGGAAAGGCCTCACTTGGAGTCGAGTGGGATCGAACCCACTGACCCAGAGGTGAAGGGTAATGGCCATGACCTGAGATCTTAACCATTGCGGCACCAACGCCCTTGGCTTCTAGCAGTCTTATTGGACGAAAGATTGAAAAATAAAGTTTTGTTAGTTAGAAATTAAGAATTTCGATTATTTCCACGAAGGACGATTAGTGATTTACTGCTTTGCTTGATTCCTGGTGCAGATTACGTTTTGAAATGCTTCTAATCAAGATTATCAGATTGAATAAAATTTTACGCTTTTTAAACTGAGAGAGCACAAAAAAAAAAAAATCTCGAACACCCCTGAAGCTCGAGTGCTCGAAACCCACTATTCGCAACTCGCTAAAACTCAAGTCCAAGAAGCTTCCAACCGAACGATCAGACTTAGAAAATATTTTATCATACTCCAAGCAAATTTTTGCTTCGGTGAATGAACGGTAAAGCTCCAGAACGGTTGTCAAGCCCGCTTTTAAGTGAACTAAGCATCCTTACGAGTTGTCTTGGCACGCAATAAGAGGATCAAGTGGAGGTGATATCTAACAGTATTAAATACAACAAGCTTTTTAGTTATTTTAGAGGAATAACTGAGGAAAAATTGCTGATTTAACAGGTGGAGGACCGCTTAGACCACTGGCAGGTCATCAGAGATCTCCCACCTGCAGGCTGTTTGCAACATCAACAACCATTAGTCAGGGAACACCCTTTCTTTGGCCTGCAACCAGATATACTCATATGAACAGCCCAGATCTGGCCATTACTTCATCGTTCATTTTCCTAGAAGCCCTTCTTTCTAGAATATTATTCTTGGTATAGGCCTATGCGAGTCCGTTCGTAGACAAGAACCTTTTGGATCCTTCTCGGAGGGTGCCCCTGCTTACCTGCTTTGCAGCCGCTGTTTGATTACTAACCCTATCTATCTCTTGTCACTCGCACTTTACGTGTTAGTATGTTCTCAGTACACTGGATCAGAGTAGCAGCATGCTGAGTAGGAGTGAGAGCAAATCAGGACTCCCTTTAGTAAAAAGCCTTCCCTCTTTCTCCAGATATTTTAAAGGATCGATATAGGTCCTGTGCAAAAATGCTAGAGGGGTGGAGCTAAGGGAGTATCCGCCATGTTGGAGGGCAGCTGACCGAGCGGTATGCTTGTTCACATTGCTGTGCGGTAGTCGAATGGAATATTTTGTGTCATGTTTTATTTTATGGTCAACCTAAATTTAAGAGTAGTAAAAAATCTTTTTCTTCTTTTTATTCTGAATGCTAAAGCAGCTAAGAATTCAAAAACAATATTTTCTTTGGATCAAAGCGACACCTCTCTCCACGGGTTACTGTGGTGCCTGTAAGATGCTAATTCTGTTCCTGGGAATTCTAATTCTAATTCCAAAGAATTCCATAATGAAGCAATAGGTCATTTGAAAAGCTTTGAAAAATTATCAAGGCTGATCGCGGTTTTAAGCAATCAAGCGTGCACTTGGAAGGAAGGCCCTGTTGGGAACGCGTTCCTTATGAAGTTTTGAGGTAAACCTGGACGTTTTATTTTACGCTCATGTAAATCACAAAAAAATTTACGTTCGTTTACCTATGTGAAACCGGCCATTGAAACGTTTGAATCTTTTTCATCTACAGCCATGTTACAGCCATACAGAGCACAGAACAAGGAGATATAGAAGCGGCATTGCCTGTACTAGGGATAGGGAAACCCTGTCCAGCCGATAAGGACAGAAAGAGAAAGTTTTTGGGATAGTGGGCGGGGCTTCTGAATCCCACGAGTACTGTAACCATAGTAACCACTGTCAGCTGATGAGGCCAAACCATTTGTTTACAGCCATTTTTGAAATAAAGTTAAGCAATAATTACTTTATACAGTTACTGCTTTATGTTTTTGCTAATTAATAAAAAAACAAGTTCGAGTTCTGCGAAATGTAACAAATGTAAACAAACTAAAGACGCCGCCATTTTGCTATCCCAGGCCACCAGGGCGGCGGTTTCGGCGCGGACGCTTTCTCCAATGGGATGCCGTTTCTATATCTCCTTGTTCTGTGATACAGAGTATGTTTTTTTCTTCAATTATTTTCTGATTAACTGAGTATTTCGTCTTTCTCCATTATTGTCACGATAAGAAGGAATGAACAGGCTTTTTGAAATGTTACTTTTGGTTTAGGTCATTATAGCACAAGAAATAAAACGAATCATATCCCATTTGAATATTGTACAGACACGTAAACAAGCATGCCGCCCGATCAGCTGCCCTCCAACATGGCGGACACTCGCTTAGCTCCACCCCACTAGCTTTTTTGCACAGGACCTATAACTAACCAAGCGAATAACTAGTAAAAGACAGACATTAGTTGGCTTTTCTGCAGACACCACCTATCCAACAAAATAATCACTTGTAATACACATGTAAGAGATGACTCTACAAAAACACACGTACGTCACCGACAATACAACACGCTTTAATTTTGCAGCTAAAAAAATTTTGTTCTTCAAGTGCCTGCTCTTCCAGCGAAACATTCTTAAGTAACCAGCTTAACTCGTACACTTTTTCTGTTCTTCAATACAGGCTACTTTCTTATATGGTGGATCCTAGTCAAAAATAAAATTTAAAGCGTAGCATAACTGTTGTTTTGATTATGGAATGTGAGTTGTTGTAAATCAATATTACTTAATACATTATTGATTCCAGTATAACTGCAACACATAACTTGTACCGAAGAAATGTAGTTATCCATTCTTTTCCATGTTAAGCGTGCGTAGCACAACTCATCAGAGCTCGTATACGAAGCAAAAATTCATTGGTATAGGTCTAGTTCTAGGTAATTTTTTATTTGAGACTTCAGAACTTAGTTGTTCGGACTCGTGAATTTTAATTCCTATGGATATTTGAAAAACCGAAGCTACGTTATCAAAACGACCTTTTTATTCGATCCAGTTAGACAGATTTTTGTTGGAGAAAAGATGGAGATTATCTGCAGAATGGTTGCATACTGTATATGTATTTAATATTTACGAATATAAGATTTAAAGATCCAAAAAATAAGATAAAATAAACCGGTAATGGGTCATGGTGAAGGTTTACAAATTAGTGATTCCCCACAACGGTTCAGCGGTTTCGATTAAGGTGCTTTTACGTGATTTATGAAGCTGATAAATCTTGGCAAACAGCAGATGTTGCCGCAGTAGCATTTACTGGAGGTAAAAATTCGCAAAGAATGTTGCACACATCAGTTCCCCAGGTTTCATCCCATCGCCACTTGCCTTCTGGAGTGATACTAGAACATATTACGTAGTCTCCAGCGTATCCAAAGTATGCAGAATAGTTTATGCTGGCATTCGCATTGTTTGTGTGGTGCTCCAGATGAATGCATCCACCTCTGGGCCAATGCGAATGCCTGAAGTCAAGAAGCATGGATATCCACAAGCTGAAATGAATCGTGAATCCGTGATCACTTCTCAATCTATTAGGTGACAGGTATATACAGTTTATAATCGAAGTGATATTGTCCAACTGTAACACAGTTGTCTGGTTGTCGAGAAAATTCAGGATGAACCTATTCTTCGCAGCGTCCTGGACTGCAACCGAACCCAGTCCATACTTCTTGCAGTTTGCATCTCCGTCTGTTACTATCTACCATAAGAAACGTTTCCTATGTGAGAAAGTCTGAAACATGAATAAACTTAACTGGTTGCATTACCATCGTAGCAACAGACGTGCACAGACAGAAGTTCGTTGTGTTTGAATAGGTACATGAAAGCACAGCTCTACCTATGGATGCAGGGCGTACTACACGTAAAAATAGATCTCGATAAGATTTTACAACATGTCACTCGTTGATTTATCACCTATTGTCCTCCTGCTGTAGCAAGTTATTGGTAAATTCAGTGCTTCGACAACTTCTTGGCCAGGAAGTTTCCAGTACATGTTACAGACCCTGTTAGAAAACTTGAAAGTTTTACAACCCGAGTTTTTCGTGCACATGTGGGAGCAATCGATTAGTGATCGAGGGTAGGCTGTTGACACGATGACCCCTTCCGAGACGCTGTTCGACCTGGTGCAGCTGTACCGCTTATCCACGGTTCCATCTCCAAATCAAAGAAACAGAAATGAAATCATACGTAATCTAATATCTATATTAATACAATCATGCGCTATAGTTCCAGCTAGTATTCAAGCCACAGCCGTTGCGTAGAAAACAAACATTTTTAGCACAGTTCTGACAGTACATACTATTAATTAAAGCCCATGGCTTTTATACACTCCCTGCAAAGTAGCATAGGTTATGTGGCTATACACATGACGTAGCTTGGGTGATTGCATGCTCAATAGACATTTCCGCTTATTGAATAACTGAGTGAAGTAAGTATGTGCCTATAACGAAAATGAGGAGGAAAGGTAAATTGGGAGGACTAGAGACGTTCAACTACTTTCTACAAAAAGAAAAAAAAATACAATACACTCTGACTGTGCATGATGTAATAAAATAGATCATATTAATAAAATAATAATATTGATACCCAGAACAGAAGAACACTTATACCAGAACAAGTTTATTTCGTTCAAATCCCCCAAGTTCAAAAACATTATTTACACAACTTTGTTTCATTGCACATAACAAATATAACTAAATAATCAGGTTCATCGATTGTTAAAGAGCTTCACTCTCATGGAATGTCTGTTAATATGGGTGATAATAATTTGAGTGATATTTTGGTGCTGAACGAAGTCAAAAGTTTTATATACAGGTGAAAAATTAAGGCAAGATATAAGAAATCTGACAACATCGCATTCTTTGCAGGAATCAAAACACTCTAGCAGATAAACTTCTGGCATTGTCAGTTGTTTCCATAGTTTGTTGTTTGCTTTCTTTACTATTTTGTTCTTCAGTGATACTTTGAGTATTTGTCTCGTTTGCTAGTCTCTTCTTTCGGGAGAGCTTTCGTTCCATCCGATCGACGAGGCGAAATTCGTGGCTCTCGGGAAGTTCCTCCGTTTTCTTTTCGGCTTCTGATTTCATGTTGGACCAGACATCAGTCAAAATTATAACATTCGTTTCGTTGCTGACTTTCGAGGCCTGGAAACCTACGCTGGGAGATTCCGCAAAGACCAAGCCGTCCTGTTCAATGCCACCAGTCCTCGGAGTTTCGTGAAGATCTCCTTCTTCGTCTGCGTACTCGATATCGCTATCCCGGGCTTTCTCTTCTTCCTCGTTCAGGTATCCCATGCGTTTGACAGACTTCGAGACCTGCTCACTCGGACCGAAGAGTAAATCTTCCAGTTGGGCTCTTTCTTCTGCGGTGATTGTTGATTTCACAGCACCTGGAGCCATGCCTAGGATCGACCCACCGTTAATGATAGACGCAGAAATCGGGTCTAAAGGTATCGAAGACTTCGCGAGTTTCGACGCAGCTGCTTGCTGGATCTTCCCTTGCGGTTTGGGTAAAGGTTTCCCTGGAACCGGGGGAATTTTCCTTGGAAGCTCCCCGCATTTTGGTGGTTCGGGGTGCGAGGAGGTAAAGTCTGCTTGGGAGGGAACTTGGGCTTCTGGTTCGGGGGTCCTCGGGCCGGTTGTTTTGCCGGGGCCGGCGCTGGAACTTCAGAGTTCTCTGAAACTTTCTGGGTGCGTCTGTCAAGTCCAATGATGCGACTGATCCCTTGTAGGGAAAAGAAGGAAGGCTGCTTAGCGGGTCTTCCCGCCTGATTCTGCTGCTGCTGAATAGGCTGGTTCTGAACCGGACGACCTTGACCTTGACCTTGACCCTGACTTTGACCTTGGGCTGAGAACAGTTCTGGACGTCCATTTATGGTCCCTGGTCTATCCTGGATCTGAACGGGACGACCTTGACCTTGTCCTTGACCCTGACTTAGACCTTGACCGGGGAGCAATTCTGGACGTCCATTTATGGTCCCTGGTCTATCCTGATTCTGCTGAGGACGACCTTGACCTTGACCTTGACCTGGGAACGATTCTGGACGTCCATTTATGGTCCCCGGTCTATCCTGGTTCTGAGCCGGACGACCTTGACCTTTGCCTTGACCTTGACCTGGGAACAATTCTGGACGTCCATTTATGGTCCCTGGTCTATCCTGGTTCTGCTGGGGACGACCCTGTCCTTCTCTCTGTTGCTGAGGCCTTCCTCCAGCTTGGACTTGCTGTTGGCGGATATGAAACTGCGAAGGATGCGGCTGTTTGCCAGGCTGCGGACCTAAAGGCTGCTGTTGCTGCTTCCTGCGCTGCGAAGTCATGAACTTGAAAAACGAAAATCCTGGAATCTTAGATCCGGGCTGTTGTTGCTGTTCTTGGGTCTCGGGTGTGGGTGGAGATGGAACTGAAGTCTGAGAAGGTCTCTGAGGCCTCTGGGGTGGAGGATTCCTCTGAAACTGTGGTCGTTGCTGTTGTTGAGGTTGTTGTTGTGACTGCTTGGGTCTTTGAGGCAAGTTCTGCTTCACATTCGGAGGTCCTGGAACGACTGGAACAACAGGAACCGGTAAAGGAACCGCTAACTGATTATCAAAAGCGCTAATATTCAAACCCTCGAGCTCTGAAGGCACGAAAAGCGGGTCTAAAGTCACAAAATTCGGCGTTGGTTTGAGGCTATACTCTGGGACTGGGCTATTTAGGGACGTTTTCGGTTCCGAAGCTTCAGGTTCCACTTCAAATCCCAGTGGCGGAATAGGTCCGCTAGAACTTTTAATTGGTTTAAATCCTGTTTCCCAGATTATAGAATCAGGATTGAATCCTGTATTTTGTGCTAATCTTAAATTGCTCGATGGAGATGAAATGTATCCTGATAAATCAGGTTGAACATTATTGTTCTGTGCTGGTTTCTGCTTTACTTCCTCCCATTGGTTTTGTTGCTGTTTCTGGATCTGGATTTGATTTCTGTTGCTCTGTCTGAAGTTTCCTGAATAAGGATCAAAGTTTTGAGTGTTTGTTTGAACAGGTCGCTTTTGGACAGCTTGGGTGGGAAACTGATTCGTTTGGCCCTGCTGGAAGAAAGTTTGGAAATCTTCGTTACTGTTGGAGAAAGTCTGAGCCACAGGATAGTTTTGGTTCGAGGGTAAGTTCGGGGATGTCTTCAGGGAAGTCTCCGGAACGTTGGGTTTCTGGTAAGTGGGCTGGGAAGGATAGTTTTGGTTCGAGGGGAAGTTCGGGGAAATTTTCGGGGAAGTCTCGGGAGCTTTGGGTTGTTGGTAGCTGGGCTGAGAATGATAGTTTTGATTCGAGGGAAGTTCGGGGAAGTTTTCGGGGAAGTTTCTGAAACTTTGGGTTGGTTTCCCTCTTTTCCGAATGCAGAGTCTTTGAAGAAATCATCGAATTTGGAAAAATCCTTGTAAGGGAAGAATCCCTGTCCGCCAGAGGGATCTCTTTGTTGTTTCAGGACAGACTCTTGAGGTTTGGCTTCGTTGGGGTACTCTTCGTCGTAGTACTCGGACTCGTAATCTTGTCCGGCACGAAATTCAATACTTCCTCGGACCGGAATGCTGCTACCTTCGTTGGTATCGTAGTCTGAAGCTGAGCTTTCTAGATATTTACGGTTCTTAGCTCCGTTGCAACTGTCGATGACTCGAATTTTCCAGCCAAGGTATCGGTGCGTGTAACACTACCACAAACAGAATAGTTTAAAATTTATCATTAAAACTGTATTAATCGTAAAAGTTAGATACAGTTTCCACTTTCAGTTTCCCCTAATTTCCCTTTTCCCTTGTTTTTCCCTTTTTGCTCTCCGCGCTAGAACACAGGCTGTACTTCTAGATTTTCCCTTCTTATTTATCCCTTTTCAGATTCCATTTCCAACTTTTTCAGGGAACTTCCCTGCAAAGTGGAAACACTGGTTAGATACTTACTTGATAATAGACTGTGTCGGGAGTATCTTCATCAGGCGTCCACTGGAGAATAGCGGGTTGCCCTTCCTCGCAATTGAGTTTCAAAGTTCGCTGATAAGCTCCGAAAGATGTGAAACTGTCTGCAGGATGTGCGGGGTCTTCCATCCACTCGCAAAGTCTTCCCGTTGCCGTGGGTTTAGGGTTCCCTTCGCGATCGTAGCCGACTCCAGCAAAGACTTTAACGTTCTATTAAAAAAAAAAAATCAAACACGAGTTCACGGAAAAAATCGAGAAATTAAGTGTACCGCTCTTTCTGCAGGAGTTTTAAACTCGTACCCTCCTTCGGGGTCGTCTGTAATATAGAACGGGTGGTAGCGAGCCGGTCTATCAGGGTCCTGCCCGCCTTCAACGACAAATGTGTACGTCTGACCCCTGACGACAGTTACTTCAGGTATCAACAGCCCGTTGATATACCACGTGATACCCCATCCAACGTGATTAGTGATAGCGTTGTAGCCCTGCTTGCCTCCGTTAGGTCCGATATGGGCATAGAAGACTCGGTTCTCAGGTTCATAGCATTCGATAGGAGGTATATACCACGGCCGCACAGATTTCACAGGTTGTTGAGGATTAGCTGCTGGTGTTTTGGGTTGGTACTGTTGTTGAAGGTCGGAATAGTCGTAGGGTACGAGCTCTGTAGGTTTACTGTTTCCTGCAGCGGGTAGTTCTTCAGGGTCTGGACAGTTCCACTGCGGAGTGCGGCCAAAATCTAAGAGGATGTCTCCACGGTTGTGCAGCGTGTGATAGGAAGGCTGATTGTTAGAATCTAACGGACCGATTGCCCAGACGACTGCCTGTGTTCCGTTTGTAATAATAGGCCTGTCGTGTTCGTCAGTAGCTTTCAGTGGTCTCTGATAAGTCAGCATCACGTATTCGTTCACCAAGGCAGCGTTCAGTACACGGATATTATTAGAACCTCCCTGCAAGTTAAGTAACACACATATTAAAACAAGTAGAAAAACACACTGAAAATGTATTGTATACAGGTAAGGTTGAATCAGCACAAACTCCTTGTCCTCCTGCACACTGACCCTTGTAGCTCATGAAGTAGTCGTTAACGTAGCCTTTGCCAGTCACACGGTCCAGCCAACCAACTGCTACGTCACCTCCAGTCATTCTACTGCGTTTCAGGTCTCCGCTCGGACCGAACGAAATGTATTGTCTGTCCTCTGAATGATTCAGAAGATTTTCAGTTAGGTAATCTAGATTCTAGAATAAATTTTAGACCCTTTACCTAGTTTGCCGACTAATTGCAAGACAATAGTCTCCCCGGCAACAGCCCATCTGACTTCTAGCGCTAGATCGTCCCACAGAACTTCGCAGTTAAGTTTGGCTTGCGGAGCAACACCTAGCATTTTCAACGAAGGCGGAACGTTGAGGTTCTTAGGCACTCGAACATGACCGAAATCGACGTAAAACTCTTGGCACCAGACTCCTATCCAGTCGATATCGAACACAGTAAGATCGGCTGGAAGAGTGAGGACCAGAGTTTTAGACTCGTAGCGACGTAGAGGTTCTAGTCCTCCGTTCTCGTCAGGGACTTTGAAACCGTCCTTGCCAGGTTTCTGTCCCTTACCGACCCAGAAAAACGCGTCTAGAACCATTACAAAAATGAGAGACAACTTTTTTTTTGTCTTTGTTGAAGAGGAACTAACCAGGGGCAGCTCCGTCGTAAGTGAAGTTGGGTATGAGGAAAGTCTGAGCATCGACGATGTAGATCCGATCCGACGAGACTTTATGTTCGCCGAGCAGAGATCCTAGCCTTTGAGGCCTTGGGTACTCGAAACCGACAGGGATTTTGATTTCGCTTACGACAGCCTAACATTATTCATTAAATTAAAGTTTGTTCTAGGTTTGAGTTATTGTAAATAAGTACAGAATAAGGTCGACTCCACACAGCAAACCATCGCAGGTCTTTCAAAGTCCTTCCCTCAGGCAGAGTTAGTGTCACATCTTCATTATCGTATGCACGGACTAAACCATTGGCTCTTTGAATAAAATATTTATTATTTTAAGAGTTTAATGAATATTAGTATTAATATCTTACGTTCCGCTTTCAACGGGAATTACGAATCCATCAGGACTCGGTCTAGATGAAGAGCCTCCGAAGAAAACCGCGTCTAAAAATTAAGTTATAAAATTAAGTAAAATATTTAAAATTTAATTATTTATGATATTTATTACCTTTGGCTTTGCCATCATAGTTGAAACCTTTAATGAATAGGGTTCGTGCGTCTACTGCGTAGATATCACCTTTGATATCGTGGTACTGTGAAACTAGCGATCCGATCAAACGGCCGTAGTACGCGCTGGACTCTTTGGCTAACACGCCTGCAAATATTTAATTAATTCAGAGTTCGATGATCAAAGTTTTTGTTGGGTATCATTGTAGCGTATCAGGGTGTCGTGGTTCTTCAAGCGTAGCAGAACGACCGACAATGAGACTTGCTTTTTTCCCCCAAGAAACCGGAAAAGTAATTCAGTTTCAGCCCCTGTTTAGTGAAAAGCTAACGGATCTGCGATAACACCCATCCGGAAATATTAAGTAGAACACTTAAAACCAAGCCCTACAGTCTGGAAATGCTGAATCTGTGGACAAGTAGGATCTATATGGGCATTCTTGCCTACATGTTCACGTGTAAAGCAGATAGAGGCATAACTGTGCATGCAAGTATTCTTTTGCTCTGATAGTTTTTATAAGTTTTTTTTGTATCAAGATACGGTTCACTGATCTTCATAGTCTGAATACATTAACCTTGTGATGGAACGGCCGCTTTTGCCTGATGATTTATGGACGGGGATGCTCTGCGTTGTTACGTTGTACCGTTACGTTAACTAAAGCGTAAGACCGTAACAAGCTGTTCCGATAGCATGTGCTTGGTCACTCTTCCTTAAAGCCTTCAAGCACATCATCCCCTCTTCCTCATGACAGGTTTTATCAACGCGTTATAATCTGATTCTTAGACGTATTTCTTTAGTTTATAGATTTAAATTTTAGGCTTTAATTTGTATACTAAATAAATTAACTTAATAATCAAGTATTAAATATATTATATGAAAAACCGTGAAAAGGAACCGTAAAGGTAATAGGAGAGTCAACAAAAGAGATGAAGGTTAACAGCCCCTGAAAGATTTTCTGCTATAGAAATGTCTTAAAGAGCTCTAGATCATTGTAAAGCTTGCATCCAAATTTACTCCTTATTTTACTCGCTTTTCCGTAAAGATACATATGTTTAGTCTTAAGGAAAACCTGCAGGGAGGCTTGGGGTACATTTGATCGCTTGCCCCTGAGAGGCCTGAGAAAAAAATCAGCAAAGGGGAAATCAGGGTGAACTGAGTACTGGCAAACTTTCTTTGAATATTCCCTACTGTTTGCTGCTGATTAACCGGGGAAAATCACAAGAGACCTCCTGGAATTACTCCCTTAAATCGCCATTTGGTTCAGGGAAAACAGGGAAATATACGATGATACAGAATGTACTGAGAGGCTTAGCACAGTATTCATACTGCAATACTTATTTCAATATAAATTACGAATGTAGAATAAATCATAGTGAAATATTCCAGTATAGTATGCGGTGTAAACCTAGTGTAAGTGGTCTGAGAAATTAAAAGGAGAGTAAATGAGATTCGCTTTTCAAAGTACAGTTATACGGGAACAAGTGAAAGGCCTCGAGGGAAGTGTCCAGCTGTTTTGAGTGAAACAGAAATGACTGTTTCCGCGTTTGTTAGCTGAGAACGCGAGTGACCATCTGTTGCAGCGGCTGTAGCTGTTGTTGTTGTAGACAACAACGTGGGCGAATCTGGATCGTTACTGTTACTTTCAACGAGATTTGAAAATGACTCGTAAGAATATTGATTGAATGGGTGAGAATTCACCAACTGTTTTAGAGGTTGTAGCTGTTGTCGCGACAACATCAGGAAAATGGAATCGTTACTGTTACTTTCAATGGGATTCAGAGATGAATTGGAAGAACCTTGGTTCAATGGGTGAAAATTCACCAACTGTTGTAGCTGTTGTAGTGACAACAACACTAGGAAATATTTGATCTGTGGGATTTCGGGATCTTCAAGCTTAATCTCGTGAATTGTGGTCTGAAGGATCGAAATTAACGAACTGTTGCAGGGGTTGTAGTTGTTGTGGTGACAACAACACTAAGAAAATTTGGATTGTTACCGTTATTTTCAGTGATATTCACGTTAAAATACTAAGCTCATTGGTTGTATCGATCAGCAAGTGACCAGTAGTTGTTGCTGTTGTAGCTGTTGTAGTGACTACAACACTAGGAAAATCGTCACTGTTTCTTTCAACATGTGAATCTTTATAAACTTTGGTGTTCAAGAAATAATGCAAGTTACCAACTGTTGTAGATGCCGTACCTGTTGTTGTTAATTAAATTTAATCAAAATAAGTATAGCTCACCACAAGCGAGACACAATGTTGCAGCTATCAGAATCGTCCATCGACGAAGGCCTCCCATCTTCCACTTATTTCAAATTTACCGCCAAATTTTAGCTTCAACCAACTCTTACGTCTTTAATCTACAAACCTACGCAAACTACTAACACTACTCTTGATAGTTGATAGTTGAAAAACTAAGCGGGAAAAGCACAGCTTGTTAGCGCAAGAGGCTCTGGGAGGAATGACCGTTGCGGAAGCTAGTCTACCTGCTTTTATAGCTTACACCTTCCGACAACAGACATCAGCTACTACACTACAACAGCAGCAGCGGTTTGTTGGTTGATAACGTGATAACACAACAGCGGGGAACCAACTTTTTTTCCTTGTGAACACTAGATTGACGAATCATACTTCCTATATACTATTATAAGTAGTATTAGTAGTAGTAGTGGTGGTAGTAGTAGTAGTAGTAGTGGTAGTAGTAGTAGTAGTTTAATTTACATTATATTTAGTACAAAGCAAACCATACTGTACGCGTTCATAACTTACTGTTTATAATTATAAACTTTTTATTTATAACATATTTATATATATTAAAATATGTAGAAAAATCAGTTGAATTTTATGATGAGGAAAAATTTTAATTAACTGAAAGTTATCAACAAAGAAACCGAAAGGGAAAAATTTTTGTGAAAAGTAAAAGAAGAAGAACAGGTGGGGAATCTGAAGAGTGGGAAAGATGTAGCGGTACTTATCTGATTACAAAGCCCTTGCAGCCAGATTTAACCAACGGAACTTGTAACGAGTGAGAGGAAAAGGTGTGTTAACATCGGATAACAGGTTTGTAAGGTCGGATAATATGGTCACAGGATAGGATAGTGTGAGGAAGGTGAGTAAGAGTTGAAGAGAACTTGGTGAAGAACGGAGTAGAAGTGTAGGATTAGGGGTGGGTAACATCAGATAATAGGTTGGTAAGGTCGGATAATATTGTTATAGGATTGGAAAGTGTGAAGGTGTGCAGAGCCGAAGGGATCTTGGGGAATAGAGCTGGAATGTGAAACCAGTGGGTTGGTAACAGTGGATGATAGGTTAGTAAGATCGGATAGCAAGGTTACAGGATTGGATAGTGTGCAGAAAGCGAATAATTGTTAAAGACAACTTGCTGGACAGTGGAAAAGAAGTGTGAAATGGGATGGTAACATCGGATAATACGTTGGTAAGGTCGGATAATAGGTTGATTATAGTGTGTAGCATGGATATGGTCAATGAGGGCTGAAGATGACTTGCTGGACAGTGGAAAAGGAGTGTATAATGGGATGGTAACACTGGATAACAGGTTGCTAAGGTCGGATAATAGCTTGATAGTACGTTGATAATACACGGATAACACGACTTAATGATTTTTACATTCTTCTCGACACGTTGCAGGATGATAACACGTTGATAACACGATGATAACACGTTGTTAACCTATGATAACACGTACGAAAAGTAACGTGTGCTCTCAGTTTCCGTGTTGGGCTATTCACTTTCATTACGGACTGACCAAACGACCATCAACCGCAACTTATGTTGTCTTATCCACAAATGTTCCCCCTCCAAAAAAAAATTTTAAAATTACTATTTCCTATAAAGAATAAATAGTAAATTTATTATTATTATTATTATTATTATTATTATTATTATTACTGTTAGATATCTATTTTAAATATTCAATAATTATATCAATAAATTACTTTATTAAATAAAAAATAAATGACCAGATGTATTATTAAAATAATACTTAATAATAATAGTAAAAATATGATATTAAGAGCAAATATAATAAATATCATAATTAAATGTTATGGTAAGATTAAAATTACTTTTGTAGATCAAACAAATCATGAACTATAATAAAAATTACTACATACTATTCCTTTTCTATTTTATTTATTTATTAAATACTCTTCTTACTACTTCTCATAAATGATAATATTAAATATCATGACGAAATATAATAGTAATTTTATAATTAATATATATTTTATTAGGAATTTGATTCGTTTCGTAGCTGATGCAGAATGGCTTCCTTTTAATTAATTCCTTCTTAATGGCTTCCTTTTTCTGCGAATTTTTATAATTATATTATTATTATTATTCTTATTATTATAAGTTCCGTTAGTTTATTAACTACTATTGCACTTTTCGCTGTTTTTTGTACAATTTTTCTGTTATTTTGAATTTGTTTAAATTAAGTCTTGAATATTGTGAATCAGCGCTCCAGAAATAAAACGATGCGGAAGGAAACCAGGCCATGAAAGATTCATGAATTTTGAGAATCATGAATCTTAAGAATCTTGAGAATCTCAAGAATCGTCGAGAATCTTTAAAAAAGCTTCAGGAATCTTGACAATCATGAATCTTCAGAATCTTGAGAATCTCAAGAACCGTCGAGAATCTTTAAAAAGGCTTCAGGAATCTTACAAGAATCTTGAGAAACTATGAGAATCGCCAAGATTTGCATATGTAAAGAGTATGATAACAGTGATAACAAGATGACAGCAAGATGATAACAGGTGATAACACTGAGTGAATGACAATTTGCGCGCTACAATAAGCAGAAACAAACGAATAACGCAGCGTATAACCCAATTCTTATGGTGAACTTTTGGCATTTCCTCAATTAAATGTTTATTTTAATAAAAATTGTATTTATTTTCAAGAAATTCACAAACCCACTACGGCCCAGTGCACTCTTTGGCGTTGGCTGCTTTGGTTAATGTACTGGTTCGTAGTGGAGGGTGTATTTTAGAGAAAATATTCAAACCCCACTACGACCCAGTGCATACTTTGGCGTGGGCTGCTTTATAATCAATGTACTGGGTCGTAGTGGAGGTTTATTACAGAGAACATTTATAAACCCCACTACGCCCCAGTGCTTTCATATTAACAATAATTTAATTTAACATACGATACAGCTTAACGCATAATAATACTAAATAAAACATAATATATTATAATATAATAGATATAATATATAATAATAAGATAAAGATTCACCAGAAGATTCTTTCGTCATTCTGAAACTTTTTATCTTTTCTTATTTCAAATATAAGATTCTCTAAAGATTCTTGAGATTCTTGCTTTAAGATTCTTGATTTTAAGATTCTTATTGATTAAACGGGATTCTCAACAAACCGTATGGTCAGTGAAGAGTGAAAACATTCGAATTCCTTGAGGTTTTTATATGAAAATCGCATGCAACCTTTCACATAACGGTCTCTGTTAATATTATCGATATAACTTAAATATATTCAGTTATTGCATAAGTGGTAGTAGCAGTGGTAGTATTAATACAAGCGGTAGTCGTTGTAGTGGTAGCAGAAGTAGTAGTAGTAGCAGTAGCAGTTGTAAAGGTAATAGTAGTAGCAGTAGTAGTAGCTGTTGCTGTAGCAGTAGCAGTTGTAAAGGTAGTAGTACTAGTAGCAGTGTCACAAATCTGTCGAATCCGTGGACAAGTACAACCTTGTTATCATATTTTCTCACTGTGTCCACGTATTCGACAGATTTAGCTTTTTGTACAACATTTGAATGTTCTGTCTCTTTTTACTTATCTATTATGTTAGTATTATTATCCATTTAAACTATCAAACTATCATTAATTTCAATTGAACTCGGTTTTTTAAATTAATTAATAGCGTCGCTTATTTTCTGGGTCAACTGCAGTTTAGCAGCAGCCCTCAAACCCAAACCCAAACCCAAACAAGGTCAAGGATATCTTCGTCCATTTGGTCCACTTGAAATCAGTTAATTCCATTAAAAAACGATAAATTTTCTGCTTTTTAACTGCCCCATTGTTTTCAGCATTGTCTAAAGTAGTTAAAAAGTAGTGAATCAAGTAGTTGAATGAGACAGTTAAGTAATAGTCAACGATGAAAAATAAGGCGGTCAAGTGATGTCGTGCGAATCTCCGGTTAAGTTTTTTTCTCAAACTTGTTTAATATTTAGAATTTATATTCTAACTAGTTGTTAGTATACAGAATCAGCAGTAGTTAATTAGTGGTTTAAGTACTTAAAAGTAGTTAGTGGTAGTGAGGATCGTACGTGACAAGAGACACGTTTCCCTCGCAGGATTTTTCTTTGGGTTTGGGTCAGTGTTTCCACTTTGCGGGGAATTTCCCTGAAAAAGAGGGAGAAGGGAAAATCTAGAAGTACAGCCTGTGTTCTAGCACGGAGGGGAAAAAGGGAGAAAATAAGGGAAGAGGGAAAATAGGGGAAACTGAAAGTGGGAACACTGGTTTAGGTATTTGTTGCTAAAAGTTTCTGCCATCTATTTATAAATATATGAAATTTATATTCATAGTTTATTGTTCAACAATTTGAAATTCATAAAAATAGTTGTAAACCATGATAGTAAGAGATAATAGATAGTTTAATAAGCTAACAAAATAGTTATGATAGTTGATAATAAGGATACGGCAGAGAATGAATCTACCAGACGGATGTTGCATCTAGGGAAAGGAATCTTCAACCAACACGTGACGTCAAGATTCAGGATTCAAGAATCAAGAATCAGAAAAAAAAGAATCTCAAGATTCTTGGCTAATGCAGAAACCATTACAATCCCCCAAGATTCTTGGGATTCACCCACCATGACGTCACTTTTCAGGGGGTGACAAATCTTTGGTGCTATTATTAACAAAGAAGAAAGATGAAAGAGTCATTAAGGGAATGCACCACTTTCAAGGCGAACTTTCAAAGTACCGTGAAAGTATGTCTTGGCCTAAAGAGTTTGGCGTTGGTGTTGTATCGGTTTACGTGAACAAGATCTGGAGAAATGTCGACTTTCAAGATGACTTTCAAGGTAATTTTCAAGGCAACTTTCAAGGCTCCGTGAAAGTATGGTTGGACTGTAGAGTCAGGCGTTGGTGTTTTGTCAGTTTACGGAATAAGAGCTGGAGAAATGTCGACTTTCAAGATGACTTTCAAGGTAACTTTCAAGGCAACTTTCAAGGCACCGTGAAAGTATGGTTGGACTGTAGAGTCAGGCGTTCGTGTTTTGTCGGTTTACGGAAAAAGAGCTGGAGAAATGACGACTATCAAGCCGACTTTCAAGGCACCGTGAAAGTATGGTTGGACTAAAGAGTTAGGCGTTAGTGATGTATCGATTTACGGATCAAGGACTGGGGAGGTGTTGACTTTAAAGGTGACTTTCAAGGCACCGTGAAAAAACTTGACGGAGAACACTAATGACGTGGAAACGAGTATATCCTAGTTCTTTTATTTTTTATAAGACCTTACGTAACAAGCTTGTGAACTTTCAAGACAGCTTTCAAGGCGCCGTTAAAAAAACTCTTCAGACCAAATTTGAAAAAAAACAAGAAATCATGAAAGTTATATTCTGCTTTACATTTGTCTTGCACCTAGTCTACGTTTTCGTCCAGACCAAACTTTCAAGACGACTTTCATGACGACTTTCAAGGGTACCGTGAAAAACTTGACATTATTCAAACCTAAGGCAAGGCAACCCAACTCTCACGTCTATTACCTAAAATGTTGTTCAAATACCTTCACGATGACTTTCACGGTGACTTTCAAGGGTACCGTGAAAGTGGCGAGTTGTTAACTGCTACAGTGTTCGGAAAAGTGTAAATTTAGAGTTGAGCTCTGACGTCCCGTATTTTTAGCCGGGCGCTTCTTTCTCGGCCAAAGTAAACATTTCTCGCATATTTCACACGTTAACCGAAAAATTCAATCAGATTCCTTTAATTCAATCACCAAATTAACATATTGATATCAATATATTATAATTAAACTAATTATAAATTTATAATAATTTTAAATTATAGTTAAATAGCTCAGTTACCCATACACCAAACAGAAAGTATATAGAACTTAGTCATGTTTGTACGGACGAGAGCTGTTATCATTTGTAATCAACGTGGTATAAGGTGTTACCACATGTTATCAGATGATGTTTTAGTGAAGGTTTCGGACCCCTTCGGTTTAAAAGTGCAGAGGTTTGTGGGTCAGGCTGGTCACTTGTGAACAGACTATCGTGGATGCGTGATGTCTTGGAAACATATCCCCATTAACTTTTAACTGAATTATCTTTAAAACTAAAAGTTTAAAAAATCTGAAAATGTGGATTTCTGTGTCTTACGGTTTGATTCTGGCGTTGGTTTTTCACACGGTTCATGCGGAGATTCACGCAGCGACCAGCCCAGTGAATCGAAGACAGCGGAGACATAGAAACGACCGGGCTCAGAAAATCAGAAATTTCTTGAAAAAACACGGTCGTTTGGAAGGAATGGTGCGACTGGTTGATGGATCACACCCTCACGAAGGTATTTACATCATCATATTGAATAAAAACTATTAATTTGATTTTTAAATGAATTTAGGAAACGTGGAGATCTTCCATTTGGGCAAGTGGGGCTCTATATGTGATGATGAGTGGGATAAACTGGAAGCTGAGGTTGTGTGCAGAGAGTTAGGTTTCCCTGGAGCTGTAAGGGAGACTCACAGCTCAAAGTACGGGGCTGCTAGATGTAAGTCTTATGTTATAATAATTATGGTGCATAATAAAAAAAATAATCCATGTATAGAATACCTTATGAAAAGTTACTAAACTTTGCTATAGAGGATTTTTCAATTAATATAATTTATTAATGTGCACGTTCTCTTTAAAAAAATAGATTGAATCTAATCACAAAATTAGACCAGGAATGTACTGGAACATGATTTCGAATGAATTAAGTAGAAATTACAAATTATTGATACTATATGTAATTACACTGGAAATATTATTCAAATGTTTTCTATTGTATTTGAGTATATTAAACTGAAATTTATTTCTTCAATGTTTTATTATTAGAAAAAAACTGAATGTAGAATTTAGTTATAATATTTTACCGTAGATCCGTACTGGATGGATAATCTGTACTGCTCGGGTGCGGAGAAGAATCTGACGGACTGTCGTTTCGACGGCTGGGGAATCAACGACTGCCAGGAGTCGGAAGCCGCGGGTGTCGTCTGCAAAACAGGACCACCGTCCAGACATTCCGTAACGACTACTACAACGACATCAGCTCCGACGACAGATCTCGCACCCAGCCTCGCCAAGAAGAAACTGCAACAGGACATGCCACCAAGGCTGCGTTTGAAAGTATCGTGAAACAAAACGTTTACTTTAAAGTTGAATAACTTTTTTAAAAACTAAGATTTGATTGAAAGTTAGTTAATTTAACGAATTACTAACAAAAAGGATTTCAAAGTATCGCTTAAGAAAAGTGTTTGGTTTCAAGCTGACTGATTGAATTATCTACGAACAGGACGCCATTTCAACGAATGTTAAGGTTCGACTGCGTGGAGGAAGAACGAGCGAGGAAGGACGAGTCGAAGTCAAGATCGGAGAAGACGGTACGTTACTTCTAAACTTACAAACGTTTAACTGTCCTAAAACAATTTCTTGCAGAATGGGGTCTCATCTGTGGAGATGGCTGGGGTCTCTTCGAGGCGATGGTCGTTTGTCGCGAGCTGGGTTTAGGTTATGCGCAGGACGCTATTCAGACGAGTTACTTCGGCGGAAATCAATCAGATATCGTTCTCAGCGGGGTCCAGTGTCACGGGACAGAAAAATCTCTCGCCGATTGTCATCACGACAGATTCGGTAAAGTCAAATGTCCAGGCGTCAAGGAGAACATCGCTTCTGTTGTCTGCTCCGACGGTATGTAAACATTATGGGTTTAGGGTTTTCCCTCCGAGAGGGCGTTGTTTTCCCTTTTATCCCTTCGTCCGGTTTAACTTGATTTTCCTTTTTCCCCCTTTCTATGTTCATACCTGGAGATTTCCATTTCCCCTTCATTTTCCCGTTTCCCTTCGTTTTGCCTTTTTTAAGGGAAAGTCCCTGTAAAGCTCAAGCGACATCTGGTGAGAGAAAAATGAACTACGTAATGACCACGTGGGTTTTGTTTTTAATTGACAGTAATGGCTGATCTAGCGCCGGACCATTTCGAGATCATGCGATCGGCACATTTAGAGGATCGTCAGATGTTTTTCTTGCAGTGCGCCATGGAAGAGAACTGTTTATCGTCGTCTGCTTACCAAATGCAGAAAGACGATCCACACGGTTGGCATTTAGAAACCAGACGTCTGCTCAGATTCACTGCCAGGATTGCAAACGTCGGGACTGCAGATTTCAGACCGTTTATACCGAAACATATGTGGCAGTGGCACGCTTGTCACATGTAAGAGCTATTTCTAGTTAAACTACTTGCTACCGAACTTATATTTCTGGTTCTCGATCAGGCACTACCACAGTATGGAGATTTTCGCTCACTTCGATATCACGGATCACAACGGGATCCGAGTCGCGGAGGGTCACAAAGCCTCGTTCTGCCTCGAGGACAACCAGTGCATCAACGGGGCTGAACCCAAGTACAAATGCGCTAACTACGGAGACCAGGGCATCTCGGTCAACTGTACTGATACTTACGCCTACACTGTCGACTGCCAGTGGATCGATATCACAGACATCGAACCTGGTGTTTACACTTTCAAGGTATTTTAATTCAAGAATTCATAATAGTAATAGTTAATAGTTGTTTTTTTTTAATTTCAGATGGTAATTAATCCAGAATTCAAAGTCTCGGAGATGAGTTTCGAGAACAACGCAGCGGTCTGCACGTTATTCTACACGCAGTCCTACGCAGCCGTTCGCAACTGTACTCTTCAGCGACCAGTTTAACTATTAACTATTTTTCTACTAAAATTTACCATTTCTTTTTGGAAGTATTGTTCAAACTATCGACTATTTCAACATTTTCTCATAATATCGTTTTCACTTTTGCAAACTTTTTATTGAATGAAAATAAACAGACATCAAGTGATTGAATCAAAAGTTTACATCGAATCGATACATCGAGTTATATTTCGATATATAGAATTCAATCGATTTAGTAGACATCCAGGGTATAGTCGGTACGAAATCCACGTCGATCGACAGCATATTTATTATCAGCTTGACACTCGTAGAATCCAGAATCTTTTTGAGTAGCAGGGTCGATTTCCATCTTAGATTTGATTCTGTCCTTGCCGACTTTGTACTCATGAACCTGTCAAGTTGTAAATCGATCAACTACGTCCTAAATCGATACGTGAATCGATACCAATCGATACCTGGAAGAAAGGATGAGCGTAGAGTTCGATACCGTCTTTCAACCAAGTGATGTGAGGTCTGGGAACACCTTGAGCCATGCAGTAGAAAGTTAGTTTGCGACCCAGGATGTACTCCGACTCGAAATGTGAAGCATCTATGATACGAGCACCCTGAATTATCGGTATAAAACAGTAAATAGTTGATAGTTTATGCACAGAATCAATGGATAGTACGTAGGGATTGTTGTAGTAAGCTTCAGCTTCGTCAGGACGCCTGACTCCGCTTCCTGGAGGTAAGTTTCCGCCCACTCCGACTCCTGAGAGTGAACTAGGAGGCTCTGCTACTACCTAGTAGTAGTAATTAGTCAAAGGTGAACTAGTAGTACTAGTAGAGGCCTTGCTAGTAGTTCTGGAATGCTAAACTTTGCTAACCAGTTCGTAGTAGAACTAACTAAGACTACTATTATTTCTACTATTAGAAAGTAGTGGTAAGTAGTAGTAAGAAGTGTAGTTCGGTTAGTTCAGGATACTAAGTGTACAAGACTAGAGTTAAAAGGTCTTTGCTTAGAACTGGTAGTTAGCAAAAGTAGCACTTAGTTTACTAGTTTTAGAGATTACTAGGAGGTTTTGCTACTACCTAGTAGTAGTATAGTCAAAGGTGAACTAGTACTAAGGCAATAAAAGGCTAATTAGTAGTGCGGAATGCTAACAAGTTCATGATAAATTAAGTTAGACTACTAGTAGTTCTATTATTAGCAAGCAAGTTGTAGCAAGTAGTAAGTAGTCTAAGTAAGTTAGCTTAGGATACTGGGTTTGCTAGATTAGCAAGATTAGATTAGAGGATATGCTAGATGGTAGTAAGTTTTTGCTGAAAACTAGTAGTTAGCTAAATTAGCACTTAATTTACTGGTTCTAGAGATTAGTAGAACTATTTCGTTAAATAAGTTATTAATCATGCTATAAAATTAGTAACTAAGCACCATTTGCTAGTTGTGCTAGATTATAATAAGCTTTGCTCAAACTGCTAACTATTTTTAACTAACTACATAAATTCGGCTAAAACTTGAACTTGGTCACGAAAGTCACTCTGGGACTCAGGTAAGCAAGACTAATGCTAAAAGCTAACTCTCTGGGTGGTAGTTGAAGTCTTTGCTAACGAATTACTAGAATTGAATTAGCCGCTACTTATGCGTGTCGCTTTTTACGTAATTTGATAAGCACTTAGCTACCATACAAATGCACTTCTGGGATATTCAACCATTACTACTAACAAAATTAGTAACTAGTTTCGTAACAGTTAGTTAATAGGTTTTGTAATATGAACAAAAATTCAGCAGCTGGCGGTAGTAGTAGTAGTAGTAGTAGTAGTAGAAGTAGGTTAGTAAGTAGTCTCATGTTTCTAGTAACTGTTAGTATGCTTCTACTTAGCACTAAATCAGCTATTATTGCTAACAAAAGTACTAGTTAGCAGTTGCATCAGTAGTGTTGCTTGCTTATAAGTAAGACTAACTGTTTTTCAGTAATTAGCTTCGCTAGAATGCTATTACTAATCTAGCAAACCGTTATCGCTAACATAACTACTAGTTAGCAGTTAGCATAAGTAGTATTGCTTGCTTATAAGTAAGATTAACTTTTCTTTATTAATTAGTTTCACTAGAACGCTAATACAAATCTAGTAAACCATAAATTTGCTAACAAGTCTACTAATTAGTAAAACCTGCTACAGTTAGTACAAGAAGTATTGCTTGCTTATAAGTAGGACTAACTTTTCTTCAGTACTTAGCTCCACTAGAACCTTAACACTAACTTACTGAACCACTATTGCTAACAAAACTACTAAGTAGTTGGCAAGTAGTCACTAGTTTACCGTATTAGCTCCAGCACGGACTCCAGCACTCGATAGCACAGGTCTTCTGTCGCTAGCGCCACGTCCTCCAGCTTTCTGTCTCATGCCTGATTTTATATATAATAATAATAATAACAATAAAGATAATTACTAAATGCTGAATTCACATTGTCCCATCATTCTGAAGAGTCGCCATATTCCCCACTGAGGTAAATTTCAGAATGACGGGACAATGGGTCGAAACCTACGTGTGGAAATCCATACAATCCATAATACAGTGATAAGGATAATAATAATAAGAAGAATCACATTGTCCCGTCATTCTGAAGAGTTGCTATATTCCCAACTAGGGTAAAGTTCAGAATGACGGAACAATGGGTCGAACCTTATACTCGATGATATAATAATAATAATAATAATAATAACAATAATACTATAGAAAATACCTTTGACTCCTCGACTTCCTCCGGCGACAGCGCCTTTACCCACGGCGGCTCCGCGCGACGAGTGGACGACGAAGGCAACGACGAGTAACGTAGCGACCAGCAGCGCGCGATTCATGGTTCAGTCGCTCGAGACCTCCGCTGCAAGACTAACAGACAAAGCGACTGCTCGTCTGCTTTTTAAAGCCTCGCACTGTGTCCAGTGCTGGTGTGGTCAATCGATTGATCGATAGATAAATTGGTAAGTGTTAATATGCTGTATGTGTGGACAGGTGTGATGTGGTATAGAATAGATTTAGTAGATGGATAGACGGACAGACAAACAGACTAAAACTAAAAGACATTCAGACCAATAGAAAGACAGACAGACACTTAACAGACAGGCAGAACAGCTAGCCGACACCCAGACAGACAGATAGATAGACAGGCAGACATTCAGACAAACAGACTAAGCTTAAAGACTTTAACTATGGTAGAGGGATAGATAAGCTAGACATACAAACCAACAGACGAGCAGACAGACCAACAGACAGTCAAACGGACATAAGAAAAAGCAATAGAAAGACAGACATTCAGAAAAACTGAAGTACAGACAGACTAACTGGCAGATAGATAGACGCACAGACAAACAGAGAAGCTAAAAGACATACAGAATAACGGAGAGAAAGATAGATGGACAGACATACACACAGACAGACAGACAGACACAAAGACTAAACAGACATACAGATATAGATTAAAGCATGCAGACTAAATGACTGACAGATAGATAGACAGATAGGCATTCAGACAAACTGAAAGACAGGCAGATTAAAACTTACAGACAAACTGACAGAAAGATAGACAGAGAGACATACATAAGACAGAGCAATAGATGGACATACATGCATACATACAAACAAACACACAGACAGACAGACACAGAGATAGGCAGACACACATACAGACAGACTGACTCATTATCAGGCAGACAGACATTCAGACAAGCTAAACGAAGGACAGACTACGGCTAACTAAAAGAAAGATAGATAGACCGACACACAGACAGAGAGACACACAGATAGACAGACATATATACAGACAGACTGATTCATTACCAATTGCCAGGCAGATAGACATTCAGACAAACTAAACGACGGACAGACTACGGCTAACTAAAAGAAAGATAGATAGACCGACACACAGACAGAGAGACACACAGATAGACAGACATATATACAGACAGACTGATTCATTACCAATTGCCAGGCAGATAGACATTCAGACAAACTAAACGACGGACAGACTACGGCTAACTAAAAGATAGATAGATAGACCGACACACAGACAGACAGACACACAGATAGGCAGACATATATACAGACAGACTGATTCATTACCAATTACCAGGCAGATAGACATTCAGACAAACTAAACGACGGACAGACTACGGCTAACTAAAAGATAGATAGATAGACCGACACACAGACAGACAGACACACAGATAGGCAGACATATATACAGACAGACTGATTCATTACCAATTACCAGGCAGATAGACATTCAGACAAACTAAACGACGGACAGACTACGGCTAACTAAAAGATAGATAGATAGACCAAGACACAGACAGACAGACACACAGATAGGCAGACATATATACAGACAGACTGATTCATTACCAATTACCAGGCAGATAGACATTCAGACAAACTAAACGACGGACAGACAACGGCTAACTAAAAGAAAGATAGATAGACCGACACACAGACAGACAGACACACAGATAGGCAGACATATATACAGACAGACTGATTCATTACCAATTACCAGGCAGATAGACATTCAGACAAACTAAACGACGGACAGACTACGGCTAACTAAAAGATAGATAGATAGACCAAGACACAGACATATCTTTCAACCTTTTTGTCTATTACAGAATCTCAACTCATTGATCTGTTATGGCTATCTCCCGAACTTGCTAACTTATGAACGAACTAACCAAACTTCTCCGCAGTAGTTCAAACTAATAGTAAACAACGATACCAATCGATACAATCAATCGATAGTTCGATAAAATATTTACTCGCCAAGCCATTTCGTGACTTCAGGGACAAAACAACAAATATACTGAGGACATCGTCGCGAGGTACCGAACACTTTGTTTTCAAACTACTAACTACTAAACTAACTAAACTAGTAACTAACAAAACTACTAACTAACTAAGTTACTAGCTCAGCTATTCCAGAATATCTTATTTTTTAGCTCAGTTCTTGACCTGGTCTGCTGTTACAACTCCCCAAGGATCTTTTCCTGATGGATACAACACGCCCTGAACAAATGGAAGATCCTTGTTTTCTTTTTACTCTACAAATGACATAAAATTGAACCTATAAAATTTAATGGTTCACGGCTACGGACCACGGTTCACGGTTCGGTTCAAATATGGCTCTGATATTTAAGGGATTTTTCAAATATTCTATAATGTTTTCATTTAGATTTGCAGAGATTTTGTTCTAACTTAGAGCCGGTTCAAGAACGGTTCACGGTTCGGTTCAAGAAGATCTCTGATATCTATGATATTTATAAGATATCTTACATAGGGATTTTATCGGAACTTTGAACCGGTCCGTTGTACGGTTCAGGCTACGGTTCACGGTTTGGTTCACGGTTCGGTTCAAGAAGAGATCTGATATCTATGATATTCATAAAATATTTTATATAGGGATTTTATGGAAACTTTGAACCAGTTCGTTGACGGTTCACGGCTCTGGTGTACGGTTCGAGGTCGGCTCACGGTTCATTTTGTCATGATGGGACTGTTTATATGGGAAAACTGTAATCCCCGGGAGTGCAATAGTACTTAACGAGATTTCCCATATGATCCTGCAGGATTATAATCGAGATGGACATCACGTAAGTCCTGCCTGTCGTTGACCTGTTATCACACACGCTATAAATTACAGAAAAATATAAAGTATTGTATTAAACTGTTTTAAAGTAATTGAGTAGTTGTACTTAAGTTTTGTTATGGTACAGTTAGGAATACGATGACAAGGACAGTACAAGTCAGTGTTCCCACTGTGCAGGAAAATTCCCTGAAACAGGGGAAAATTGGATCCGAAAAGGGAAAAATAAGGAAAGAGGGAAAGTGGGAAATGTACAGCTTTAAATCCTAGCATGGAGGGGAAAAATGGGAAATAGGTGTTTTCAAGCGAAGGGCTGAAAAAGGTACATAGAGCCCTCTTCAAGGGAAAGGGGAAAACAGAAAGGGGGAACTCTGCAAGTAGTTGGAACTCTATTTAATTATTATTTAATAGAAAATAAGCCATTTATTCATTTTAATAGACTTTGAATTGTTAGATTTGTTAAATGTTACTGAATGTGATAGTTGATAGCGAGTGCTTAAAGTATGTTGCAGTTTGAAAAGTTTGAACGACGCCATCTAGCGGTGGAACTAAGAACTAAATGGATTAAGCGTTTTTTAGTAGTAGGAGAAGGAAAAAGAGGAGAAGAAGTAGGAGGAGGATTACAATTAGTAGCAGTAGTAGTAACAGTAGTAGTGGTAGTAGTAGTAGGAATAGCAGCAGCAGCAGTAGTAGTAGTAGTAGTAGTAATAGTAGTACTAGTAATAGTAGTAGTGGTAGCAGTAGTAGTAGTAGTAGTAGTAGTAGTAGTAGTAGCAGTAGGAGTAGTAGTAGTAGAAGTAGTGGGTAGTAGTAGTATTAGTAGTAACAGTAGTAGTAGTACTAGTAGTAGTAGTAGCAGCAGTTGTAGTAGCAGTAGTATTAGCTGTAGTAGTACCCTCGGGACCCCTCAGTTGACAAATAAATTATTGTCATAGTATTTTACCTTCTTTTAATTATCTTATAACACTTTGATAACAGGTTGATAACACAGTAGCCTTACTATACACAACCACTATATAGCAAGTGCAAGGGGTCGAAAACTCCGAGGAAAAGTGTCCGAAAGATTATTTGATAACATATGATAACACGGAGATAACAGAGGGATAACAGGCTGACAACAGTGATAACATGACCTAGGTGTACGAAGATTATTGGAAGTTTCGGACCCTCTTGAGTAACTGTCGGACCCTTCAGATGAAATATGTGATTGTCAACAGTGTTTGATGGATTATCTATCAATCTATTCGTCACGCAAGCCAAGTAGCCCAACCAATAACCTCCGAAAAATTAACCTTACAAAATATTATTATAATACAATTAAAATTATATTATAATAAATAAATCAGTTAAAAATAAGCTAAAACACCATTGGTGTATTAAATAAGTTTAACAATACAACTAAAATTAAAATAATGAATATAATAAAAAAATAGTTCATTGAATTTTTATGTTCCCATTCATTGTTATTATTCAATCAATCGATATTAATTTCGTTAATTTATTTAATCGATATTGAACTACCATTAATTACCATCATAATTAATCAAATATTCATAAGCTTTCCTGCAATAGACCCTCATTCCAAAACAAGGTTTCTATCGATTTAACATAAGGTGTAAAGGTATACAGGGCTTATACCCAGTGTTTCCAGTTTTAGTGTTTCCTCTTTCTCCTCTCTTACCTTATTTTCCCCCTTTTTCCCCTCCGTACTAGAATACTATGCTGTACTTTCATGTTTCCCTTATCCCTCTACCTTGGTTTTTCCCTTTTCAGACACCATTTTCCCCTTCTTTTTAAGGAATTTCCCTCCAAAGTGGAAACACTGCTTATACCAGGAACACCATTCAAGACCAGTCTCTCTACTACGGACATTTAAATTTACTGTATTTATTCCATAATTTCACTTTCAGATACATACTTAAAAAAAAAAACCAAAAATTAGAGAAACATTTTCGCGTAAAGTAAGTTTTAAAATTCTTAAGAGTTGATTTGTTAAAGGTGTCCGCTATAGAGAGGCATGCCAAAAATGCCGTTAAAGACTAACTCCTCTACTACGGACACTCGAATAAAATATATGTGTGAAGAAAATCTCACATGAAAACATACCCAAAAATTCCAAAAAATTAGCGGAACACTTCCACCTAAACAAAATGTTAAAAGTTTGACTAGCTGATTTACTAACGGTGTCCGCTATAGGGAGGCAAGCCAAAAATTCCACTCGAGACTAACGAACCTCTACTACGGACACTAAAATTAAATATATCTAAGGACAAAATCTGAAAAATTTATACCAGAAAATCACAAAAAATTAGCAAAACATCTCCTTATAAACAGAGTTTCAAAATTTTTTTAAAGCTGATTTGGTAAAGGTGTCCGCTATAGAGAGGCGCCCAAAAATTCCAGCACAGACTAGCCCTTCCACTACGGACACTCAAATAAAATATATCTATGAAGAAGATCTGACTTAAATGTATACCAAAAAATCACAAAAAATTAGTGAAACATTTCCTTCTGAACAGAGTTTTCAGATTTTTGATAGCTGATTTGAAAAAGGTGTCCGCTATAGAAGGGCAAGCGTTTGCCATTCGCACTATTGAACTTGGACAGCGCATGCTTCTACCTTTCCACACATACACACACATACGTACGAAAAAGTTGCTTATCAACTTGTACACAGTTTGTGTACACCAGAGTCTTAAGGAAACCCTAGGAGAGTTAAAAAAATCTTCAGTAAATCAAGTCACGATGATGTTTGACGTGTTTTTCACTCCCAGTTCTCCGGGACATCAGCAAACTACGAAGGACGTCAAACAGTCGAGACATTACAACTGTCACCACACTGAAAAGCCTTCGATATCGAAGATACCTCGATTGTTAAGTGTTAATCGATCACGAACGATACGCGTAGCACCTTCAGTGACCGAGCAATCAGAAGTGAATCGATTTAAAATCGATACAGCGAAGTTATACGCCATTCCAGCGACTATCCGAACTCTGAACGAAGAACTGCAGAGTCAAGATATCGATTTTATTGCTGGAAGAAGTTTGAAAAACGTTCGGTTCAAGTGCTCTAGAGCTACTAGTACCAACCAGAACCTTCTAATCGAAAAATCGATTCAAACTGTACCAAATTCTTACGAATATCGATTGAAATTCTGGCCTGTTTCGCCTAGGATCAAGCAATCGGGACTTCGAGGATGCTACCAGAAACTACTAGGATTCCTACTATCGCAACTAGGATTGTTACTATTCCTAACTACTTGGATACTAGTGAACAGTGCCGTGTTTTATGCTATCGAACATCCGCAAGAAGAGATACTAGTAACTAACTTTACCACTAAAAAGAACGAACTAGTCATCGGCTTAGCTACTGAACTGCGACAAGTAGTACCTTACGAAATAGCATGGCGGAAAAAAATCGATGACTACTTTGCTAAGTACGAAACCATCGTTACTAATGCTACCCGTGAAGGAATCTACGAATCTAGTAACACTGTAACTAACTGGAGCTACGCTGATAGTTTTTTGCTATGCTTACATCTAGTTGCTGGACTGGGTAAGGCTTTGGTAACTACTAACTAAAAGCAGTAGTAGTAGTAGTTAGAAAGTTTGCATGCACTTCGTACAAAGTAGTCGTACAAGTCATAAAGAAAACTTACCGTTTGCGTGTTAATGTCTCTTAAAACCTCAACATGTTATATGCAGTCCGATATTATTCCGGAATAAGAACCGAGTTAAAGAATGGAAATCCTTCAGATTGGAACCGTATAAATTTTCGGTTCAATAAAATGAGCCGCGAGTTTTTGGCTGGTCACGCGACTACTCAATCGACTGAAGCAAACTGGGACACCAAGTAATTTCAGTTGAAATGCGATTTCTTAGAAATGCAGCAAGCAAAAAGTTGAACTTTTATATCCCAGTACTTTGCTTTAGGAAAAGTTACGAAACAAAAAGTACTACGAAGCCTTATGGGTGCTGATAAAAAGTGTATTATAGCATAGAATTACGTTATCAGAGTCCATAGTTATTTATAATAGTTTGTAGTTGTATCGTAAGTTGTATCATAGTTGTAAAGTTCACGGTCTGAACTCGAAACTGAACTTGTACGAGCCGCCCCACTCGATCAACTGCTGTTCCTTCGACACGAATTTTACCAGACTCGACTGGTTAACGAACTGGACTCGGTTTGATTTCTTGGCGGGGATCAGAAGTTTGACGACTGCCCAGAATGCTGCAGGAAGAAAAAGATTTGCGGGTTAAGTTTGACGTAAGTAACGATAAAACGTTGACTCGACTAACCCTAAAGCCTTGATTAGAATAACCCTTGATCATTGACTAGGCTAAGGCTAATTTGCCGACTCGACTAACGCTTACCGCTGAACACGCGAGGCGAGTTGAGGATGAGAAAGTAACTGCAGAACTCGGGGTAGTACTCGATAAGAACCTGGTTGAGGAAACACATGAGATCGAGGTCCATGTTGTTGTACCTAGCGTCCGTCAAGTCAGCGACAATCGTTACCCCATTGTAGTTCTCTTCCCTAATTTAAATAATTTACTGTAAACTTTTTTTTTACAATAAACTTAAACTTAAGATGTTTAAGATTAACCTTTCAAGTCGTTCGAGCCAGTAGAGACAAACCTTCCTCAACTCTTCCTGCGGGAACGTTCCTTTCACAGTCACCGCGGGCCGGATAACGAAGAGTCGCTTCCCTTCCCGGTCCCGACTGCAGCTGAACGCTCCACCCAGATGCAGAATCTTTAAGTTAACATTCGTGTGATCGATACCTGAAACAATTGCAAACAAAATAATTCCTTTTAAGAAATGTAAACAAAGTCACGTGGATTTAAATTAGTTCGCGGAGATGCCCGTAGATGGCGCTGATCAAAAATGGTATAATTTGAATTAGTTAAGTTAATTACCGTTAATTTTGTTATCATTTCGCCATTTCAAAATCTTCAGGACATGTTTTGCAGATTTTTCGAGGTCCATTTCGTTTTCGATGAGAAATCTGCGCAGCCATTTATCATTGCGGACTCGTTCCAGATCTCTGGGACAGTACAGATCTGAAACAAATTAAGTTTAATAATTAATTTAATTAATTTAAGTTAAAAAATGTTTAAGTTACTTTTATTAGAGTCAATTTCAGTCAAAACAGTTTGACGCAAATCGTGAAGATCTTCAACTCGCGGCTCCATTCACCAGACCGATAATAGTTGTTAGTTTGAAAGTCGATAGCGAACTGAAAACTATCTTAAACTATTAAAATAAGTAGTTCACAATCTTCGTCTATGTGAACAAAACCAGTTTTGTGAGATTTTTTTTTGTGTTCGCAGCAACTAAAAGCAGCAGTACTAAAACCTGACAAGCTACTTTTCTAGCTGCTAACTGTTCGATAACTAACAACTGACTGAAAGTTTCACTTGAAGTTTTTGCTGAGAAAATCCTTGGATTTTTTCACGTATTGCTGAAAAAATTCCGTAGAAAAACTGCTGAACCGTTTCGCATAAGAACTGGATTTACTGGTTTTCGCCAAATTCCCCAATGGATTAAAAATTGGAAAATGTGTTCAACTTGGTTAACGAAAACAGTTTTAGCGAGAAAAGTGAACAAAAGAAATTCGCAGAAGTAGAATTAAATTTAAGTTTTGTCCTAGTTTTCATTAATGTTGTTATTAATATTAGAAAATATTTAAAAGAAAACTGAAATTATTTATGTTCCAACATATTTCATTCGAACAGTGCTATCCCAGTTCTATCTCATCCATATCCTCCTAGCAGAAAATTAAGGATGGTTTCAGGACCCTGACAACATCTTGAAAAGAACATTTTCAGGATGCCAGTCAGGACTTTGAGTATAGCGAAATTGGCCCACTTCCAGGGTGTTCAGGACCCTTGATACTGGAATGCCTCAATAATGCATGTTCAGGGTACTTAACAGAGTCCTGAAAAAATTCTTTTCAGGATATGTTACGGGTATCGTTCAGGACGTAGCCGACATCCTCAATTTTCCGCTAGGATATTGCTATCCCATTCACCATCATTCCTATCCCATTTCTTCCCCATTCTGTCTTATCCCCATCCCGTCTCTGTTAATTTGTTTTTCACTCTGTCTTATTCCTATCCCATCTCATCCCATTCTATCTCGTTCTCACTTGTTCCTATTCCATTCTCTATTATTCCTATCCCACCGCTATCCCATTCCATTAAAGACTCCTCTCCCATTCTATCCCATTTCCATCCCACTCCCATCCCATCTCTGTCACACTCTACCTTATCCCCATCCCATTTCCGTCAGTTTGCTTTTCATTCTCTCTTATTCCTATCATACTCGCATCCCATTCTATCTTTTCCCCTTCCCATTTTATCCAATTATTCAATTCCTATCCCATTCGACTCCTTTTCTTTTCATTTCTGTCCCAAATGTATCCCATTTTCAATCATTCCTATCCCTTTTCCATTTCACTCCATCTCATTTTACCCTATTCTGTTCAATTCTTATCCCAAACGCCTCCTTTTAATCTCCACTCTATCCAGTTCTCATCCCATTCTTCTCACTCCGCACATATAATCCTATCCCACCGCTATCCCATATTTCTATCCTATTGCTATCCCGTTCCACATTATCCTACATACACAAATATAGCACTATATTCCGGCTTCTTAACCCAAATATTTTTTTCCCACTAACATTTCAGGTTTCGGGACACTACAGCCCAGATCTAGTCTAACCAGTCTAGTCTCCGTCCCATGCGTGTTCATAGGTTTCCCACTAACCTGGCTCTTCCTCATGGACCTAGGAGCCAAATGGAGTGATTTTGTCCTCAAAATAACTACAAGGATTCGATCCTGGCTGGCTAAAAAGTATCCCGACGTGTTCCTACTTCATTGGGATAGGCAGATTCATCACAAAGTGTCCCACTCAAACGGGACAGCAGCTATTCCAAACGGGACAGCAGCTATTCCAAACGGGACAAGACCTTCTGGAACACTCACCTATCATCCAGGATCTAGTAGTTCGAGTAGTACTGCTAGTTGGATCGTACTAACTATTTTTCTGCTGTATCCGCTTACGGGGAGTTTAGTTTTCGGATTCTGGAACGAATGGGATTTTATTTCTAGTATATCTCAACCAATCACGTCGCTGTTCTTCATAAACTATCCTAAATTGACCAATAGGAGTGTCAGAATATTTTATTTGATCTATTTCCTGGTTGGTTGGGTTCTCGTCTGGGCCGTGGTTGTTTCGTGGCACAGAAAATGGGCTAAAATCGCCTCAAAAATCTGTAAAGACTTTAAAATAAGAAGAAAATTACTTAAATAGTTCATTTATTATATAATTAAACCCTAAAATAATTTCATTTTGATTATTATACGTTTTTCTTCGAAAACTTGTGGAGTCCCAGCTTTAGTTACACGATCTACCACTAGGACAAACTTATTTCGTAAAAATGAATTTAAAAATAAAATCAAGAATATTTTGATTAATCATGAGTTTCCTAATAATTGGAATATTTATTTATATTTGTACAAAGTACAACAATCAATATTAAATATCCATTTAGTTTCAAGAATGACCGCTAGATGGCGCTGTATCAAAGTAAAATACCGCAGTTTTTTTTCCACTTTGATTTGACCGTAAAAATGTGATTTTTGTTCTAAATGGTGTTAAAAAGTGGAAAATATAATCTTTAATAAATGCAGAACGATTTAATAAACTTAAATATTCAAATTTTGCGACTTTAAATGCAACTTTTAACGTTTAAATGTGTTGGGGAGAAACGCCGTGGACCCGCACATACAAGTTTCACTCAAGTTTTCAAATGGAAATACAATTCTAAATTGATCTTGATTTGTTTTAAATTTTATCGTAAGGTTCTTATTACTTGCTTTATGATAAGAGTCATAATAAAAGAAGGTCAGAATTTCTATAAAATATACGAAAAGTAATTCAAGAAGCATGGAATCGTAAAAGTGGATTACCGGCTCATATCAAACATAGATTAAGAAGCCACAAAACACAGAATATAATTTATGGCGTTATTTTTTTTAAATTTAGAAGGTACAATAATAATTGTAATACACATAGAATAATAATACTTGATAATAAATGAATTAAAAGTTAATTGTTCGTAGATTAGACGCTTGGTTCACGTTATCTGTGTGAAATTTATATTTCTTGATTCACTGTGTGTAGCAGTTTATGGGGGGTATACAAGAATGCTGTGTCATGCAGTGTAATCAGGGGTAATTTGATTTTAAAAAATTGGGAGAAATTAGGGGAAAACCAGAGGGAAATTTGGGGAAAATAGGAGGAAAAAATAGGGGAATATCAAGAAAATTGAAGGGAAGAAGGGAAAACTGAGTTAAAATGTAGGGGAAAACCAGAAGAATTGAGGGGAATATAAGTGAAATTGTGGGAAAACCGAGGAAAAATCCCGGGAAAAATCAGGAAAATTTATGGGAAAATAGGGGAATATGAGGAAAATCTTTTGTTAGGGGGAGGGACTTTGGGAGAATGTAGGGAAATCAGGAAAAATCGGGGAAAATCAAAGGAATAGAAAGAAAGTTGAGGGGAAAATTTGGAAAAGTGGAGGGAATCAGGGGAAAACCATGGGAATATAGAGAAGACTGGGGAAAATTTGGGAAAATGGGGGGGGGAATCAGGGAAAATGGGGGAAAATCAGGGAAACATCAGGGGAATATAATGGAAATTGAAGGGAAATTTAGGAAAAATTAAGGAAAATCGAATAAACATCAGGAAAAAGCAGGGAAAAATCCTGGGAAAATCCAGGAATTATCAGGAAAACTGAGAGGAAATTAGGAAAAAAGCAGGGTAAAATCATGGAGTAGAATCAGGGGTAAACTGAGAGAAGGGGGGAACCAAAGTGAGCAGCAGGGGAATCGTTCATTCGGTAGCGGTCGTTAAAAGGTGGTTTTCTTATTCCAAAGAGATTAGGGACTAATCCCCCCTAGCTTAGGGGTTATGTGCTGTGTGGCTACCGGGGATTAAGACACCCACGGCAAGGGCCTAGTTCCATTGCTCTATTCTCCGTCAGTAGGCCTAGGCCTAGTTTATCAACTTGTTATCAACTGTTATCATCCGCATCGTGATAATAGTAGTAGTAGTAATAGAAATAGTAATAGTACTAGTAATGGTGGTAGTAGTAGTAGTGGTATTAAGAACAGTAGTAATTGTAGTAGGTACAGTAGTAGGAGTAGGGGTAGCAGTAGTAAGTAAAGTAGTAGAAGAAGTAGTAGTAGTAGTAGTAGTAGTAGTAGATGTAGTAGGGGTAGCAGTAGTAACTATAGTAGTAGAAGTAGCAGTAGTAGTAGTAGTAGTAGTAGATGTAGTAGGGGAAGCAGTAGTAAGTATAGTAGTAGAAGTAGCAGTAGTAGTAGTAGTTGTAGATGTAGTAGGGGTAGCAGTAGTAGTAGTAGTAGTAGTAGTAGCTGTAGTAGCTGTAGTAGTAGTAGAATTAGTTGAGTGCGCTAATAGGTGCAGTAGTGCGAACAATAGTAGTAGTAGTAGCAGCAATAGTAGTAATAGTAGTAGTAGTAGAGTGGGTTACAGTAGTAGAAGTAGTAGTAGCAGTAATTGTAGTAGTAATAGTACTGGTAGTAGTAGTTGTAAGTAGCTGTAGTAGTAGTGGTGGTGGTGGTAATAGTTGTAGTAGTAGTAGTAACCAGTTCCAGTTCCATTGTTCTATTCTCGTTTGCTTAGGCCTAGGCCTAGTTATCAATTTGTTATCAACTGTTATCATCTAATAGTAATAATATAGAAAACACAGTATCAGTTTACACGGATCAATATCTGTACTGTCCACACATTCGACAGATTTACTTTTCTGGTAAAATAATAGCAATATTCAATATTCAAGGTTTCTCACGGCGATTAAATGAAAAGAAAAATGTTATTAAAACATTTTTTAGAAAAATCATAATCCTACAAGTTGTAGGACAATAGGTTGTAGGCTACAGCTCAACAACACTAGAACTTTGTGTGTAAGGTAAATGTGATTTAAACGCATGAAATCCTTGTAGTATGTTGTTGCATACTGTTGCATAATGTTGTACACTGTTGCTGAGTGTTGTAGAGTGTTGTAGAGTTTGGTAGAGTGTTGTATGTACACAGTTTAATCCTTTGAAAGTGGGCAGTGAGCATCTGCTTTCACCACCGCGAGGAAAACTTGTTTCAGATTTGAAAAAATAAACAACACGTGCCTTGAAATTAAATGTTTAAAAGGACAAATCATTAAATTTAAATGAATTTAAATAATATAATATTATTTATTTATATAATAATAATAATAATAAGATGAAATAGTAAATAAAATAAATCAAAAAGTAAGCTGGGTATATAAGGTACTTTATCCATACTAATACTACTACTATAGTTCTATTGCTATTATTTACTAGTACTACTACAACAACAACTACTACTACTACTGCTACCATCACTACTTCTTAGTACTAACTATTACTCCTACTGCTATTCCTAGTACTGCTACTACACCTACTGCTATTCCTAGTACTGCTACTACTACTACTTTTACCACCACCACTATTATTATCTTTACTACATTTCCGCCGTAGCTACTACTACTCCTCCTCCTCCTCCTCCTACTACTACCACTACCACTACTACTACTACCAATACTATTACTACTACTACCACTACTATCACTACTACTACTACTACTACTACTACTACCACTACTATTACTACTACTACCACCACCACTACCACTACCACTACTACCACTACTACCACTACTACTACTACTACTACTACTACTACTACTACTACTACTACTACTACTATTACTACTACTACCACTACTACTCCTACTACTACTACTACTACTATTACTACTACTACCACTACTACTACTGCTATTACTACTCCTACTACTACTACAACTACTACTATTACTCCTCCAACTACTACTACTACTACTACTACTACTACTACTACTACTACTACTACTACTACTCCTACTACTACTACTATTACTTCTCCTCCTACTATACTACTACTACTACAGATCATGATATACATTTAAACATTACACAACATATCACATACGGCCAACTGACAACATACATTATCATCATGCGTTACGCCTACTACTTTTTTTTCTGAACACATCCAAAATTCTGTTTATTCATACAGTAGGCGTGTGTGTGTGTGTCTATCCTTAGGTGACAACAACGTGGAGGGATGGTGACATTAACTATTGACTATCAACTATTAACCGAATAAAAATGCGATTAAAAAAGAGAAGGTGTGTATCATCCCTTTCATTAATATTGCCCTTTGATATTGTGCTGTGTGCGTGTGCGTTGATCTGTGTGATGTAGTGGCAAAAACCAACACAATAGGAGGAAAAAGAGCAAACGTTATGGGGGGGAGGGAGGGGTGAAGGGGGTAGAAAGTGGGTGGATTTAGGGGAAAGAGGGAGGCTAGTGGGAGGAATAAAAGGGAAAAGGAGGGAAGGGGAGGAAAGGAAAGGAAAGTGAGTGGGTATGGTGATGGGAGGAAGAAGGGAAGAAGAATAAGGAAAAAGGGAAGAAGTGGGTGGCAGTGGGAGGAGAGTGGGAGGTAGGATGGGACGAAAGAGGAGGAAGTGGGTGAAAGTAGGGAAAAGGGGGAGGAAGAAGGGAAGAAGAAGAAGGAGACAGGACGGAAATGGGTGGAGAGTGGAGGAGGTGGGAGGTGTAGACAGTGTTATCATATGTTATCAACCTGTTATCATCCTTTCTACATCTCTCTATTCAACCCTTTTGAAACAAGGATCGATCCTTGTGTGTTGTTGTCACACACTGCGCTACATGTCCGCAATGGGGTGTCCAGGTGGTTCTTATACTATCCACAGCACAAGCAACATTAGGCCTAAATCCTAGTTGATCCCTACAGTTGATCCTACGTTGAATCCTTGCAGGATTACTACAGCCTATCTGACTGGTATATATATATAAGCAAAACAGATTCACCCCAATGTTTCCACTTTGCGGGGAAATTCCCTGAAAAGGGGAAAAATAAAAGAAGAGTAAAAAAGGAAAAATCTAAAAGTACTGTCTGTCTCATAGCGCGCAGGGGGAAAAGGGAAAAATAAGGGGAAAGGGAAAAATAAGGGGAAAGGGAAAAAAGGGGAAATCAAAAATGGAAACACTGATTCACCCCCTCCGGCTAAGGGTAGTGGGTAACCTGCATCCCTTACACACAACCAAGCAAAACCGCTATATTCAACTTCAACTCCCAAATCTGCATTATAATGGGAACAGTGGTTTCCCTTTCAACTTCCCCTTTTTCCCCTCTTTCCCTTCCGTACTAGAATACAGGGTGTACTTCTAGATTTTCCCTTTTCATTCTTCCCTTATTTTCCTTTTTTTTGTCCTCCGTGCCAGGATACAGGATGTATACTTCTAGATTTTCCCTCTTGTCTTATTTTTCCCTTGCCAGACCCCATTTTCCCCTACTTCGGGGAATTTCCCTGCAAAGCGGAAACACTGAACAAGACAGTACGGGAAGAATCGGTACTAAGTAAAGAATCAGTTGAAATTCAAATCGATACTTAACTTTGATAGTTAAAGTCGATAGTCTAGGAATCGATAATTTTGTAATAAGTGGCATATGGGGATTAAATAGATGTCATTTTTTTTGTCACCAGAAGGTATAATCGATTACACGCAAATTAAATCGATACTTTAAAAGAGCACCAATTCAAAATGGCGGCCATATTGAGCGTTTCCAAGTGCAGCAGATGGACAAATTAGCATGTGTGACAAGATAGTTGACATAAAAAGCGAAAACTAAACGTTTAATGGATGACTCTTGTGGGACTTCAACCCCTTCACTTTGTTATCACCATGTTATCAGTGTTGTCAAGTGTTATCAAGTGTGATTTGGGATGTTATGGCTCCTCTGATGATTGCTGGATTTGTGGTTACAGCCACCATTGTTACGATTAATTGCCTTTTGATGAATATTTATGCAAGGTCCCACTGGGATGATACCCTTCTGTTGCTGTTATCAGTGGTTAACAAGCGTTATCATGTGTTACTATCATGTTATTAGTACAAATCCACAGAGCTCTTTTTAGTCATGGGTTTAATGGCTGTACGGATGAATAGAGTTATCCAGTGTTAACAAGGTATTATCATGGGTTAACAAAGTGTTATCCTAGGTTAATAATCAATTATAATAGGCCTAACAAAAAGTGTTTTTATTCAGTTCTGGGTTCAATACTATGGGAATAGTGTTGTCACTTGTTATCAATGGCTATCAACTCTGTTATCAGTGGTTAACAAAGCGTTATCTTTGGTTAATAAATCGACTTTCACAGACTGATTAATTTAAAATTTTATATTTCATGCTACTGGAGATGAATGTTGACTATTGTTATCAACCCGTTATCAACTGTTATCATTTGTTATCGGCTGTTATCATCCTTTAGTGACATGTTTCGAAGATTTATACCTTTGTTTACCCTCGATTCGAAAGATACCGTATCGTTGTACAGCACACTCGATATATATACGCATTCAAATAGATGAGATAACAATAGGGGAGGTGATAACACTTGATAACACCTGATAACAGGTTGACAACAGAGTTAAGTTAACGTAATGCATTGATCGAAAGTGAAAGGTAAACGGCGGGAGCACTTGATAACACTTGATAACATCGATAACACTTGATAACACCCGATAACAGGTTGGCGACAGTGTTAAATCAACTTAATGGGTTGAGCGAAAGTGGAAAGTAAACGAGGGGAGCACCTGATAACTCTTGATAACACTTGATAACACCCGATAACAGGTCGGCAACAGTGTTAAATCAACTTGATCGGTGGAGTGAAAACTAAAAGGTAAACATCGGGAGCACTTGACAACAGTTTGGTAACACCTGATAACACGTGATAATGTTTGATAACAACCAAGGGGTCAGAAACTTCCAATAATCTTCACACTCCTGGGGTCATGTTATCACTGTTATCGACCTGTTACCTCCATGTTATTTCCGTGTTATCACGTGTTATCAAATAATCTTCGCACATTTTTCCCCGGAGTTTCGGACCCTTTGATAACAACCTATTTACAAACTCACTAACAAATAATAATAATAATAATATAATAATTATGATTACTATCATTATTTGTTTGGATACTCGACATACAAAGCAATCAAAACAGTTCAATAATAATAATAATAATAATAATAATAATAATAATAATGAATATTACAAATAATTTAAAGGTCTTTGGAGGGTTTTGTGGGGTGTGCAGTGGAGTAGAAAACGTTCGGCACTTGTTTCGATTCCCAAAGCTTGAAAAATAGTTTTAGATACATTATTTTAATAACTATTATTTATAATAATTATACAAAAGTAAATCATTTTGTGACTAGTTTACACTCTAATTATATTAAATTCACGATGAATAATTGACTATTCCGAAAGCGGCAAATCTGCTGAATGTGTGGACAGATAATAGAAAATAATGTAAGTAGACGGATTATACATACTCAGTTTGATGAATCGGACATGCTATAAATATTCTTACTACAACAACAAAAACTACTACTACTACAACCACTACAACTACTACTACACTTACTACTACTACCACTACTACTACTACTATTACCATTATACAAATACTACTATTTTACATTACTATTATTACAATAGCTACTACTACTACTACTACTTCCACTACTGTTGTCAGTACTACCACTATAATGTATAATTAGTATGTATTATGAATTCCTCAGCGGTATTATACGATAAATAAATCATTCAAATAATCTATATGATGTCACTCACAGTGTGAGTCCTGAGGGAACAGTGCACGCAGAACGATAGGGAAACAACGTTGAGTTTGTGCAACAAAGTGTAGCAAATTTGCGTCCTCTTCTTGCCTTTTGATTGAAAGGCGAGAAACACGTAAGAGTACATTGTAAGGGAGAAAGAAAAAGACGCAAGCTGCTCTTTTCCCAAACACCAAACTTTGTGAATAGAACCGGGATTATTACGAGGAACAGCGAAAGCAGTATGGAGCCCCCGCTTACCGTGTGACAGGTCATTATGAATATCAGCAGTCAGCGGCAAAAGGGGCAGCGCCTGAAGCAGACGGCGTCATGCAGCAGCCTTCTCCCTTGCTCACTAGTGCAGTATTGCCAGATTGATTATTGTAAAAAGTTGTAATATACTGTATTATTAATTAATGTCGGCAGTAGTAGTTGTAGTTGTTATAACATTAGTAGTGATAGTAACAGTAGTAGCAGCACCAGAAATGCTAGTCGTAGTAATGGTATAGCAGGAGTAGTCGTAGTAGTGATAGCAGCAGTTAGCAGAGCGATAGTTGTAATAGAAGTAGTAGTTATTGTAGTGGTAGAGGTAGTAGGAGTGGTAGTTGTAGTAATTGTAGTAGTTGTAGTCGCAGCAGCAGCAGTAGAACTAGTAGTAGTAACAGTAGCAGAAATAGTAATTGAGGTAATAGAGTAGAAGTAGTTGTTGTTATAGTAGTTGTAGTATAGTAGTAGCAGTATCAGTATTCGAAGCAGTGGTATATTAGTGGTGGGTGGTCGTCCAGTTTGTCCACACATTCAGCAGATTCTCTATGCTTATAGCAATAAAATAAAGTATTTTCTAAGCAAGAATCAAAGAATCATAGCACTGAAGGATCTTGCATCTAGACAACCCCAGCAAAAAATTAAGGGTAGTTCCAGGACCCTGAAAATATCCTTTTCAGGATGCCAATCAGGACTGTGAGTACACTGAAACTGGCCCACTTCCAGGTTGTTCCGGACCCTGACACTGAAATGCCTGAATAATACATGTGCAGGGTACTTAACAGCGTCCTGAAAAAACGCTTTCCAGGATACTTAATGTAGCCCTCAGTAATCAAGATTCACAATTTAACATTTTTTTTTTTTTACTCATCCACGATTGGACGTGGTTCAAGATATTCAGGATGTGTTACGGATATCGCTCAGGATGTAGCCGACATCCTTAAATTTCCGCTGGGACACAGTTATTCGCATATGAATGTTCGCATGAGTAAAAAACGCAAGAATCATGTTAAGAATTAAGATTCTCGTAAGAACCTTAATTTCATAAGAATATAGAAGAATCCCTATTAGCAGAAACTAATCAAGTATCTTTTAAGAATCTTACTGAGTCTCTTTACAGTGTAAAAAGTGCAAGAATTATAATGAAAATCAAGAATCCTACAAGAGTTTTATCCGTGAATCTCTACACGTGAAGGTCTAAGAGTAGGAAATTTTAAAAAGAATCCGGAATTTCGTAAGAATCTTACCGTGAATCTTACCTTCATATTCCAAGAGCCACTATTCAGGATTCAAGATTCTTCAAGATTCTTCAAGATTCTTACCGTGAATCCTTACATCTCCAAGAATCAGTCTAAGAATCACGAATCTCCAGACCTTATAACTTAGCGACATCTTTTCCATTAGTACAGGATCGACTAGTAATAGCAGTAAGCAGTACAAACAGTAGGAATATTTACTATGTCTGGGTGTCTAACGACCCTGTGTGCTTTTGGGTTTGTGAGGCAATCCTGTAAGGATTTCTCTGAGGAAAATAAAACACGTCCAAACAGTCTCTATTCTCATTTCGGCTGTTATTCCAGTCTCTTTTTCTTCTTTTTGTTTTCCTTCCGTGCTTCCCGTTTTATGGTGTGCGTCTAAGTCTTTGTGGAATGGAAGCGGGATTGCATCTTTAATCCTGCAGGGATCTACACGAGCTTTGCTCACCCGGGGAGAAGAGCTGCCTGCATTTCCTTCAAGAGAAGAAGAAGATGGAAAGAAAAAAGCCCCTGGAAAGAAAAAAGTAAGAAACGCGCGCCTGGCATAAAGTACGGCACAATCCCTATGAGACACTTTCATCCCCTGCTTAAGCTCTGGGGATTTGCAAGCCCCTCCCTGCGTTGCTGGTTGCCAGGGTGCCCTGAGGTGTTGACTGGTTGGATAGAAGCACAAGGGGCCGGGCCGGTAGCTGAGCCCGGCCTCTATTGATGGCAGGGCGTCTGTTGATTTGGGTGTGAGGCTATCAGTTGGAATGAGGGAGGGCTGAGCCAGTAGAAAGCGCAGGGATCTTGGTGCGGAGCCCAGTATCAGCTGAAGCTAGCCGTGCTGTAGTAAGCAAAGTAAGTTGAGTCGGTGGCGTCGCGTCCGGGTCGCATGATATATTGGCTAAAAGAGGAGGGCCTGACCGAGTAAATCGCATCAAGAACCCCGGTGAGATTACACTGTGAGCCTCCACTTTAATCCAAGTGCCTCAAAGTGCTTTGGGCGTGCAACCGTTTTTGGGGCTTTGGCCTTAACACCAGCATCATCATCTCACCTCCTCGCTACAAACACACACCCCTTTTTGTGCAACACATACACAACAAATCCCGGGGTCAAAACTCTTACCAGGATTTGGTCAAACGGCACTAAGCGAAAGGATTTCCTGGCAAAATCCCTTCGTTTCTCGCAAACGCAATTTGTGGTGTATCCACTTGTCACCTGGAAGATCCTCCCACACAGTTTTCGGTGCGGACAACTTTTTCCAGACCCTAAAAACTGAAAAGAGGGTAACTGCGCCTGTCCCCTTGGTGTGGATTTTTTCTTGTTCCAGGAAAATCCTTGAGAGGATCTGTCGAATGATGGAAGGTCTCAACTTGAATTTGTCGGATCCGACACTTTGCTTGCAAGATCTGGTGGTGGGAGTCGGGGTGTCGGACCATCAGAGGAGTCTGGCTGCCTATCATCATCACCATCACCAGCAGCATCCTTCACACCATCACCACTTACAACAGCACCACTCCAATGTGCACCAATCACTGCAGCACCTCCAAGGACCCACACATCTCGGTGACAGTCATTTGCAACTGTCGTCCGCTTCTTCTCGAGTCCCCTGCACTGATTTGATTTCCATTACGTCGTCGACTTCTTCAGCTCCTTCGCTGTTTCACCCCAACTCTGCGGTTCTGTCGCATCACCAGCATCCTCAGCAGCAACAGCAGGGTCAGCAGCAACAACAGCAACAGCAGGGTAGTAGCAACAACCTCCCGACTGCCCCGTCGCAAAATCGGAGGACTGCTGGTGTTGCAGCACTCGGAGGAATCGACTCCAGCACTATGCCTACCTCCTCCAGTGCTTCTGGAAACACCATATCTCCGGACAAAATCAAAAGAGGTTAGTAAATTCCTTATTTGCATAAAATAAATTATATATAAAATAATAACTCATAAAATAGACTATGTTTAGTAATGGTAGATATATAATACAATACATTTTATTTAGTTTTAAAAAGGGTTCAAACTCTCCATCATAAAACGATAGGCTATCTCTAGGTCTATAGGTTTGGTCTATGCTACACAAGGCAAAAAGTTCACGGGGATCCTTGCTAATTTTAGAGTGCTTTCGCCAAACAGAATTTTTATTACCCTTTTGGAAATAGTGGGAGAAGAAGAGGGGGGCCTTCCCGTTTCCAGAAAACCTGGTTCAGACCTGGAATCATAAAAAAGGGTCACTAGCAACCCCGGAAAGGTCACAACAGTTCATGACAGGTCCTCATGGTGGTCATATACGAATAGCTTTGTCGGCTCACCACTCTAATCCTCCGCCACTAAATCACTCGCTATGAAATCTATTTAAACTGACAAATTTCACTTGCCGGAAAGTTTCTTAAGGAATCAAGAATCTTACAAGAATCTTGAAGAATCTTGAAGAATCTTACAGGAATGTCCCTTCTGGTAATCCCTTTTTAAGAGATTTATAATCCTTCGGAGGATTGACTCTGAAGAGATTGCTCAGCTGCTAGCAAAATGAATCATATAAGTATAAAAAACTGAATTAAATATATTTAAATGTATAACTAATTATAATAAATCTAAATGTAAAATTTAAAAAAAAATGGAGTGTGAACATGGTAAAGAATAGTTGGCGGTAACCGGAAACCTTCGGAAATAGATGTAACAGTGACACGCCATATGACCCAACATGTGACCTATGACCTGACAAAAGCTCCCAATACGTTTTAATGACAAAACCACACTTTTCAAGAGATACCCGTGAAAGTCAACTTTCAAAAAAGTCTATTTGTTAAGAAAAAAATTCTGGATAATTTTGTAGTTTTATCGGGAGAAACGTAAATATGTCGAATACGCGGACAGAGTAGAGGTTTGTTTATACGTATACTTGGTGTGTCCAAGGATTTACAGATTCGTTATTATTAGCGTATTGATACTATCACTACCACTACTACTGCTACTACTACTACTATTACTATTATGATCATTACTGTTACTGGCGGTATTACTACTATTCTGCTACTATTACTACTTGCACTTCAGTTAATATTACTGCTATTACTACTGCTACTACTACTGCTACTACTACTGCTACTACCACTTCCACTGCCCTAATAATATCACTGTTACTACTGCAACTACTACCACTACTCTTCCCACTATTACTACTACTGTAACTATTATTATTATTACAAAATTTATGGAGAATTCCAAATAGAAATTTTTCAAGCGAGTTGGTTGTGTGAACATATGTTCGCGCGTGTTCATGGAATCGCTACCGAGGATTACCGAAGTGTCAAGACTTCGCAGAAACAGAATTGCTGTCTTCAGCTGTTCACACCGATTTAACTCGCCAGAAAAAGTCACTCAAAATCAATAGTTTAGCTATCTGAACGCTAGTATTAGTAGCAGCAGCAGCAGCAGCAGTAGTAGTAGTAGTAGCCATAGTAGTAGTAGTAGTAGTAGTAGTATCAGAAGTAGTAGGAATAGTAGTAGTAGTAGTAGTAGAAGCATAGTAGTAGGTGTTGTAGAAGAAATAGTAGGAATAGCAGTAGTAGTTTAGTTAATGTACACACCACAAATGCAAATAGACCAACTATTATTGTCTTCACGCATTCGGCAGATTTGTTATGTGACGCTGGAAAAGTATTATACAACTACTAATAATAGAATCTGTCGAATTAGTGGACACAATGCAAATGCATACAAACGAACTTCTACCGTGTCCACACATTCGACAGATTTGGTTTGACCATTAGAAATCATCTAACGACTTGTCATGTCCATTAGCGTGTCGGAAACAATCGGCACCATCGCACGACATTCCGCTTCACAAGCCAAAACCTCATTTAGAAATCCACACAGCTGCGTTTCTGCTCCATTTTTACCTGGGTCTGACCTTTGACCTGAGGTCATGACAGCCTCATAAAATCTCTGACCTTTGACCTGACATCACGAAAGCCTCATAAAAAACCTCAATAAAACTGCGGGACAACTCCTTTTAGACCGAGAAATTTTAGCATCGATTTATTCTATTGCTGCATATCGATAGTTAACAAATTCTAGAATCGATTTATACGTTCCATCGAAACAAAAGAATAACAGGAAACGTATGCTAAAGATAGCAATCGCTCATTCAGACCTTAATGAGCACTGGTTGATAACAGTTGATAACAGAGGGAAAAAGGTTTAAACCACCCTGGAGAGTTTACAGCAGCCGGTTCAGACGGTTCACAAAAGGGGTTCAGCCCCCAATTGTCGCCATATTGTGATCGATTCGATAGTTTTTGGGTGATCGATTCGATTGATTGTGATGGATTGGGTGAAAAATCTGGGAGCTGAGTGAATCTGCGAATGAATTGCTCATCAATCATTCAGTGTTTGGACTGTTTGAAAGAGCAGCTGACAACTTTGTCGGACTTCCTTAACTAGGACAATTCAATTTAGCTCACTAATTTAACTCAGCAATTTAACTCGGTGTGTTTTAAAACAGAACTGGACAAGAGTTCAGCAGACTGTCCAGACTCGAACGGACAGGGCACAGGAACAGATGACGACAAGGACGGCCGTAAGAACAAGCGGCAACGTCGCCAGCGGACGCACTTCACGTCGCAGCAGTTGCAGGAACTGGAAGCTACTTTCGCTAGGAACCGTTACCCAGATATGAGTACTCGAGAAGAAATAGCACTCTGGACTAATCTGACGGAACCACGAGTCAGGGTAAAACTAACAAAAATAGTAAAATTAGCAAAAGCAGTAAAAGTAGTGGTCCAGTTGGTAAACGTGATGTAGTAGTTAAGGGACTAGTGATGGACTAACTAATAACTGCTAATCTTGTAGAGCTAAGAGTCAGGGTAAGACCAGCAGAAGTAGTAAAAGTAGTAAAAGTAGCAGTAGTAGTAAAAGTAGCAGTCCAGTTAGTAAACAGTATAGTGGTTAAGGGACTAGATATCTGGTGGACTAATCTTTCTGAGCTAAGGGTCAGGGTAGCAAGACTAGCAATGTAGTACAAGTAGCACAAGCAGTAGAACTGCTAAGTAAATTAGTAAGGGTGCTGCCAGTAGTTAAGAAACTAGTCCTCCGATAGGATTAATCTTGTGGAGCTAAGAGTTAGGAATAAGACTAGCAGAAAGTACAGAAGTACCAAAACTAGTATCGCTGTTTAGTAACTAAACTGTATTGTTGAGAGTAAGGAAACTAGTTGTCTGTGAACTAAAATTACAGAACGAAGACTCAAAGGAAGACTAGTGTAGCAGTAGTAAAACTAGTAAAAAGTAGCAAACGGTATTGGTAGCAAGATTAGCACATGTGCTGTTAGCAGTTCGAGTATAGTGCTCCGACGGCTAATTTAGAAAACTCCGACTACGAGTTAGTCTATTCGAGTAGCGAAGTTAGTAAAGTAGCAGTGCTAGAGGCTAACTTAGTCTGTGATACTGCTACTAGCTGAGTTGGTGTATGTTAGTAATAGTCTGCGAGCCAGTTCTGTGCTAATAACAAAAATTTGCCTAGCAAAAATGACTACAATCAAGCTAAGTAGCTAAGGAGGAGAATTACTAACAGCAGTTTCACACCAGATATAGGTACAACAAAAGTAGCAAAAGTAGTAATACGATTAGCAGATGGCTTACTGACTACTTCTAGTAGCAGTTATGCGGGCTAACAAGGAGAACTAGTATTAGTAAGCTTAGTAAGCAGTGTGACACAAAAGTTACTAACAGTAGAAGCACAATCTACTGTTAACCAGCTAGTTCACTTAGATTACTCAGTTTCAGTTTCCAGACTTTTCTATATTTGTTCATATATAATCTTGTACCAGCCATGGGCCTAGGCCTGCGTGCTTGAATGAAATAAAAAAAAAACCAGCTAGTTCAGCTATTAGACTTCGCAAAAGATCAGCTGCTACTGTAGTAGCAAAGGCTACAGTCTGCACTAGCACTATAGCTGCTTAGTTGCTAGTCGAAAACTAGTTCAGCTACAAATTCTCTCTATTTGTTATCCGTGTAATGCTAGAAATTAGCTAAGACTAGGTTGCCAACTAGTTAAGTTAGCAGTTAGACTATACATCCGCATTAGCTAAATAGCTACTAGTTACAAGTCGAAAACTAGTTCAAGTAGTTTAACTACTTATTCTCTCTATTTTCTATCCTTGTAACGCTAGAAATGAGTAGCACTAGCTACAACATATTTACAAGTCAAAAACTAGTTCAGCTACAAATTTGTACAATGCTCGAAATGAAGTAAGATTATGTTGACACGAGATACGGTTATATTTCTGTCATGTTCCAATGTTTGGGCGAGGCTTACATCTGCGAGGACAGGGGCGATCGTAGTAGCATTGTCGGCATGTACTGAACATCTCAAAGAGATTTGCTTTCGTTTACACTGCCTTCTCTCTCTCTTTTTTTCCTGCTTTGTTATCAACTTCAAACATCGCCTCATGTCCCTAGGTAAACTTTTACTGCAGTAGTTCACTTAGCTGGTGGCAACGTTGCTTATCTTTTTCCCTTCTTCTTTCCCTTACGTTATCTGTATCAACACGCGCACGCATAGTTTCGTCAGATAGCCACACATCACGTATCAGCACGCACGTATACAAAACACAAATCAAGTGCGAAACATACTCCAACAGTAGTCTGTCAACATGCAACCTCTTGTGAGATTCCGCTACCGGCGACAGCAGCGCCACCTGTGGCCAGACTTGGTACTAAAGCCAAGATGGCGACTCTTAAACGTCTGTACTTACTCGACACTAGCGCCGTGAGCGCCTGTAACTGGTACTAAAGCCAAGATAGCTGCTGTGTGATTGTTCCTGTAGTTCATTTCTCTAATTTTTAATCTTCAATAAATATAATAAAATATTACAAGTATAAACTATGTCGGAAGTTTTGCATAGAGAAGGTGTAGAGAGAATTGTGTTAGTATTGTCATAAAACATTGTTACTTATCCTATAATGTTATATAAAAGGTCTCTTGTCCCCCCAGTAGGGATAAACATGGGGTGAATAGGTAATGATACCAGAAAGTTAATAATGTTGCTAGCCATGCTGTTGTTGTACTACCACCAAACCCCAACACATACGGTATACGACAACATGCCAAAACGCGCGCTTCTCTATAGCGGACAGCTGTATTAAATCAAATATTGCAAATATTTAAAATTTCTTTATAGTGGAATGATTCGCTATTTTTTCTGTTATTTTGGTCTGTTTTATATTATAATGATAATTATAAAACTACTTTATTCGCATGCCGGTAGTAGAGAGGCTGGTCTTCTAGAGCATTTCTGGTGCGCCTCTCTATAGCGGACAGCTGTGTTTAATCAACTACTGCGAATTTTCCAAATTTCTTTATACTAAAATGTTTTACTTGTTTTTGCAAATTTTTGGGTACATTTCTTGTTATTATAATTCTGATATAATATTTTACCCGCTTGTCCGTAGTACAGAGATTACTCTTCGGTGTAATATAGAACCTATAGAAACGTAGCGTGGGTGCTGGACTAGAAATATAGTGTGGCATAGAGCAGACATACTTACGCCCCTATTGTGTTGGTCGGTGTATTCGTTTTCTGGCCATATTTATTGTTATTGTGATGAGTTAGTGCAGCGTGAAACGAGCTTCTGCTCCGCCTATCGGGTGTGAATTATAAGTTAGTCGACTAGAAAAGGCAAATGTCAATGGTTCCATAGGGGTAAGCCGGGGGAGTTCAGGACGGTTCAGAGAGGGGGATTCGCGGTTCGAGGGGGGTTCTAACCACTGACTCAGAAACAAGGGGAAAAGTTAAAACTCGAGTAACACTCGCCCTTTCTTACTGATAAGCTCATCAAATAGCTCAACCCTACTGTGAACACATTGTTTGCAAAAATCTCAAAGTCCTAGTCCCTGTTCATACTTACAGTTCGCGAACTGTTTAGCGATTTGGTTCAGAACAGTAGTGAACTAGACAGATAGAACTTAAATGTTCTGTTACCAAATTATAGGACACCTAGAAGAGTATGCATACACGAGTTAGCATTGTTTCGTTATCTTTGTTTCTTAGCTTCAGGGGGGTCGATAAGAGGCAAAGCAAAGGCCAGCACCAATTCAGAAGTTGTAAATCACTCGCCACTGACGACTTAACCTGCCACTACAATGCTTTTCCTGATAAGAAAGGCACACAACCTTCCGAACTTTTTGATAAAAACTTTTTCGCTGTTTCCATTCGACAATTCAAAACTATAAATGCCTATGTCTGAAAGTAGCACTCAAGTAGTAACAAAGCTTGAGCCGTAAAATACCTATGAAGATCAGCCCCTCTACTGCGGATAGCTAAATAAAATATAATTACTTACCTTATTATAACGCAAAGTACTTCAAAAGATTCGCAAAAAATGAGAATATTTTGCTGTAAAAAGTTTTAAAATTTCTAATAGTTGATTTTATACTGGTGTCCGCTATAGAGAGGGTTGCCGAAAATCCTACTTAAGACTAACCCCTCTACTAGAGACTGGCGAAAAAAATACAAGTTCGAACTTTATTTTAATGTATAATACTTCAAAAAATTTATAAAAATCAGAGAAATATTTTAGTGCAAAGAAACTCTGAAAATTTTAATAGCTGATTTGATAGAGTTGTCCGCTATAGAGAGGCACGCGTTTAAGTACCTACGGTTTATGAAGGGTTTGGATACTCGTAAAAAGCTAAATTATTATCTGAAAATGACACTTTTCATGTGGTTCTTCCGATATTCTAGGATCTTTTATTTGATACAATACCGAACCGAGATAATTTCCAATCTAATCTTCATCTGTATTTCGTTTCAAAGGCTGCCATCCCCTCAAGAAACAAGGGGGGAAGCTTGAAGTTGCCTAGTATTTGAAGTAGTCATAGAACGGTGTTCCCACTTTTCAGTTTCCCCTTTCCCCTTTTTCCTTATCTTTCCCTTTTTCCTCTCTTCGGGCCAGAACATACAGGGTCTAGATTTCCCCTTTTCCCTCTTCCTTTACTTTTCTGTTTTCATATCCCATTTTCCCCTTTTGCAGGGAATTTCCCTGCAAAGTGGAAACACTGGTCAAGTTCAAACAGCAAACTCAATCTAAATATCCTAAAATCGAATTCTGTTGAACGCAGGTCTGGTTCAAAAACCGACGGGCCAAGTGGCGAAAACGCGAGCGCAACGCCATGAACGCTGCGGCGGCTGCAGCAGCAGCAGCCGACTTCAAGTCATCCTTCAGCCCGCAATTCAACGGTCTGATGCAACCTTTCGGCGATGATCTCTACGCCGCAGGCTACGCTCCGCCTGCCTACAACACCTGGGCTACGAAAGTCCCCAGTCCGCTAGCCGGCTCTGCGAAAAGCTTTCCCTGGGGACTCAACTCAGTAAACATGGCGCCCCTGACTTCCGTGTCGATGACAGGGCAGGGTGGCATCAACTCCATTAACTCCATCGGATGCTTCAACACAGCTCCGGGCTCTATGAACAGTAGCGCCATCATGCCAGGGGTTGCCATGACCAGCAGCCTGGCCATGACTACGCAAGCCCCGCCCTGTCCGTACGGGTCCGTGGGTAACCCTTACATGTACCGGGACCAGTGCCCGCCTTCCGTGGGATCTATGACCGGCATCGGTGGCTTGCGCCTCAAGTCCGCGGCTAAGACCCAGGCGTCCGGCAGTAGCGCTATCCCGGCCTACGGTCCAGTGAGTCCTAGATCCGCTTGTCAGTACGCCGGGTCCGATCGCTCACCTGTTTAATATTATTTGTAATATTAAATTTCGTCGAGCTCGAAAATTTGTGGCTATTACTTAGGAATCACGGGACAATGTGAATTTTTTTGCTGAGTCATTGTCCTCGTTTATTTTGTTCGTCTTGTTTCAATGGATGTAAATATGAATCAAAATATTATGAATTCTTGAAGTGTAATTTCGGTTTATTTTTCAGAAATATTTGATTTGAGATGTGGTAGTTTGTTAGTTTTGCAGATTGCGGCTATCTATTGTGACTTGTGTGCTACTTGATTCTAAACTATTTCGTAGGAAAACTTAACTGTTTCTTGCTGTCTTGCCATAAATCATTTGAATATTGAAGAGATTCCCCATAAAAGAAAAAGGTTTTGTGTCAAAAGTGAGAGATTGTACAAATACAAAAAAGCATTTTTATGTTTGAATCATGCACTAGTACTCAATTAGTTCGTGATAGTTCATATAATAGTTCAGAAAGTGTCAGTAGTAATAGTAGTCGACACTTGTAATCCGCTTAGACGACCATAGATTTCGGAATGTTATGTTAAGGGGGCAACAAGCCTCATAGCCTCAGGGCATACATCGCCTGAGGGCACATAGCCTCAGGGCACGAGTCTGGGAGTCCCGTTTACTTTGTTAATGAAACATTTACATACGTATTATCTATTGCTTAACAGTGTTGCCACTCTTATTGTCGCCTGTGTTATCTGTGGTTATCACTGCTTATTTACCAGTGTCTGTGCATAATAAATATCTGTGGTTTACTTTATTAAAGGAGCGAGGGGACCAAGAGTCACGTGACAGCAAAATTAAGCGGACAGATATTAAATACCTCCTGCTGGTTGATTGCGTTCGCTTTGCCGCTTAAGAGATCCTCGACCAACGTTTACTTTGCCACTAAACGCGGGACGTAAATAAATATTTCCTCGCATAATGGATGGGCCTAATACTTATTCAATTGACACGTGAGATATAAAGATACATTGCGCTTTGATTTAGAAAATAAATACGTAGAAAGTTGTATCACGGAATAATAATACAAAATAACACAGTTCGATTTCAGTAATAGTAGAAATCACTGAATATTGCGAATTTTATTTCATAATTATTATTTACTAAATAAGTTAAGAACACTACAAATAGAAATATTGTTCAAATTATCCAGGATATTTAGAAATATTCGCGCATATTCAGAATAAAAATATTTTTCTGAAAGCTCGCCATCTGTCAGTGTAAAAGTGAACTTCGTAGTTTCGAAACTTCGCTTTTGCTTTTCCTTGCTAGATGGCGTTGTACTCGTTTTATATATTTTGAGCGTCCAAACAATAACAGTGCAAAATTTTTTCTACGATTTCATAAATTCAACGTTTCAAATCATGTACGAAAACGTTTATTTAACGTCGCAGCTTTTTAAACTATTTCTAAAGACCAACGTTTTCTTGAGAAACTTTTATAAAATAAAGTCACAAAGTCTAAGGCATCTTTCCTTGCAAATGCCAACATGGGTCGACAGCTAAGTTTCGGACTGTTCCGATTTCACAGCAGAGATATTTCGCTTCAAAATGATTTTACGCAAGAGAAACAAGAAGGAAAGGCGCGAAGGGACATTCTCAGGAAATTTGTCATAAACTGGTCATTGGCATTTTACACAACAGCCACTTACAAGATTCTCAAGATCGTGAACGCAGTCCAGCCACTACCCTATCTCGACGAAGTTTACCACGTCCCGCAGGCGCAAGAATATTGCCTTGGAAACTTTACCTACGTACTTCCACATACTATTTAAAAATTAATCCTGAATTAAAATTTGAATTTTAACAGTGGAATCAGAAAATAACGACTCTTCCTGGACTCTACCTCCTCTCGATCAGTGTTTTGCAACCTCTTTCATTATGGAAAGAAACATTTTTGTGTAACTCGTTCAATCTGAGACTTACAAACGCTTTTCTATCAGCTTGTAATTTCATGCTTTTTGTCTGGCTCGCGGACAGACTACACGACAGAGAGGTACAGACCTTATCTCTTATTTTTTAGATTCCCAATTAGATATTCAGCTTTTTTAATGTTACAGGATAAATGGAAGAGACTTCTATCAGCCGTTAACATGGCAATTTTCCCGCCGCTGTATTTCTTCTCGTTTTTGTATTACACGGACGTTGCGGCAACCTGTTTCATGCTGATTGTTTTTGCGTTACATTTTTTGGGTCGCAACAAACTCGCAGCTTTAATGGGTCAGTCTTAAACTTCAGTATTGAATTATACGAATTATAGGATTCTTTTTTTTTAATTAGCAATTTTTTCAATTCTAATGAGGCAAACGAATATCGCGTGGACGGCTTTCTGTGCTGCACGTGCTGCGGATCTTATTTTGCGAAAATATTTCATCCCTCCAGCACTCGACACACCAACAATAACTCAATCTTGGCAACAGATACCGGTAAATCAATACTTAGTTCGAAACGAAATCATGAAGTAATTTATCTACCCGAAATAGGTGATTCTTAAAGGTCTGCAGCATTTCCGCAGTCGGTTCTCGACCAAACGGCTGACATTAGCAGACGACATTTTGAAGAATTTAGTTCCATATCTTTTCGTTGCGATGCTCTTCACAGCGTTCGTTCTATGGAACGGAGGTCTAGTTGTCGGGGACCGTTCGGCTCATACCGCTTCAGTTCACCTTCCGCAGCTGTTGTACTACTTCACCTTTGCGTTATTCTTTGCTTTCCCACACTTCTGCGAGCAAGTCAGACCTTTCCTCCGTGCCACGTTTTCCTGCTGGCCAGTCTCGATTACTCTCGTTGCTCTCGTTACACTTATCATTCACTGCAACACTGTGGTTCATCCATACCTCCTCGCAGACAATCGGCATTACGTATTTTACGTTTGGATGACAATTTTTCAGCATTCTGCTTACGGGAGGTATTTTCTTTGGCCATTCTACATGTTCGGAGCTTTCTGTATTTACAAGACAGTCCACAAAAAGCAGAGTTTCCTCGTTACAACTGCATTTTTCGTCTGCTGCGTGCTGGCCCTCGTCCCGCAGAAGTTGCTCGAGTGTCGTTATTTCATCATTCCGTTCATCCTCATGCGTTTACACGTCAAACCTGAATCATGGATCTCGCTGATTGTAGAAAGCGCTTTCTATGTTGGGATAAACGCTGTAACGATCTATCTGTTTCTCGAGAAACCTTTCCCGTGGCCCAATACCGGTGAGCTACAGCGTATCATGTGGTGAACATTTACTAAGCACAAACGTATTTGGGAGAAATTATTGATTCAGGAAAAATCTATATTTCGTATATTTATTTGGTGAGACTTTATTTTTCTCAAAAGAAACCAATAAACGATATACTACAGAATGTTTCGCTTTCTCACTGTTCTCGGGATCGATACAACTTAACGTTTAAACTTATCGTTCGGTGTGATATTACTACAATAAGGAACTTCAACCTGAAGCTTATTTTGCATATAACCCGCTGTGTATTTTAAACCCGAACCTGTTCATCCACACAAATCTAAATTACAGGATTGAATTTAAATGAAATATATCCTGCTGACTGGAGGACTTCAGACAGTCGGGTGGGCAACCCAGGATGTAATGTTGCACATGTTGACAACACGCAGGATGTAAGGGTGAGATTAACCTTGCCATTCCCCAAGTGGTTCCCCAGGAGTTACGTACGATCCAGTATTTGACGCTATTCAGGGTGCCGTAACCGACCAGCACAACGCCGTGGTTATCCGTCGAACCGTCGTTGGAGCAAGTACTGGCCGAGTAATATGTAATTACTAAAGAGGCGCTTATATTACGTTTACATGTTTTTTCAATTTCTCTCAAAGCGTCAGGCCAAATGCCTATGGCTGGTACATAGTGGTCTTGGTTAACTTGATGATTGTATTAATAAAGGGTCAAAAGAGGCAAATCTTTAGCAACACAAAATTGACACTGCAGTTTAAATAGAATCAAAGATGGGCCCGATGGAAAAATGATACGCTAGTCATACGTATGAATGACCCTCTGAATGGTCCAGAATCATATTTAGATTCTGCTAGCTGGACCGCACGAAGTTGGCCCACTTTCGTACGGTTAATACGCGTTGATATTTTTACCTTAAAATGGATTAGTCGATGAAAACAGGCTATTCTGTCTGGCACTTTACCGCTAGCTGACAGCCGTTTATTTATTTAGTACTCTTGCCTTTGAAAGCTAGCAGAAAGCCGCGTGATTATTTACTGATGACTAGCTGAATTCATGCGTTTCAGACGTCTCTCCTCTAGCTAAAAGATGTCTGAATTTTCCAACATTTAAACGTTTTACCGCTAGCTGAAACTCGTTTTATTTATTCAGCATTCTTCTGTATGAAAGCTAGCAGAAAGCCGTATGATTATTTACTGATCACTAGCTAAATTCATCTGTTCCTGGTGTCTCTTAGCTAGCTGAAGACTGTCTGAAATCTATTATTATATTACTATAATTATATTATATGTATAATATATATTGTATACAACATTTTATATGTATGTAATATATATTGTGTATGTACTGGTACCAGACATGTATAAAGCCGAGCAAAAAATAACAATAATAATACAAACATTATCACAGAATATGTGAGAAGAGAACTTCTTTATTCCCATTACTGGCCCATACGGCCTGTTGAGCCAAACGTGCGAGATCCCGCGGTTCAAAGCAACGTAACTGGACAACAGATACCGTTTTTTCTCTAAAACGTTGTCTGCACTTATATCATGTGCAAATCTATTGATTCAAGAAAATCTTAGCAAACTTCATTAATTGAGATTAGTTCTGCAGCTAAATTCGGGTTCATGGCTCAGCATATGTGGACAAGGTGTTTTAAGTAACTTTCAATGTAAATCTTGAAATCGTGGAACATTTATAACAGTTTTAATTCCTTTAAAAAAAAGGGATATTCAAGTATAACTATGGAAATAGAGGAGGATGACGAAATGAACGATAAACTATTCACTTTATTTGCTACAATTGATTGTTCTTGTATACTTTGTCTATTTAAAACCCAAGTGTTATCAAAACCAGCATTTGGAACTTAAAACACTTGGAACGGAAAGAAAACTTTGCTAAATGGCATATATGCACTAATAGAGGTGTATCGTAAAAGATAATAGTCTATTGTCAGAAAATATGTGTCGAACGAACTCGTTTCTTTCCGATGCTGTCACCGTACGCCCATACGGACATCACGAGATCTGGCGGTTCAAAGCATCATAACAGAAAGGAAGAAAAGTTGAAATCTCTCTAGAATTCGCTCAGATCTAGCTCAGATTTTGATCTTTACACGGTTGCACAGTTTAGTTTCAAATTTATTTTAAACACTCATATTTTTAGCTTTTTAGAAGCTGTTCAAAATCCGTCAAGAAAGGCGTCTAGATATCTCCTTGGTGAATAAATATAACGAGATTCCAATTCAATTATATAGTAAAAATATTTTATTACTTTGAAAACTATCGCTTATAGTATTATTTGGATTAAAATAAGAGGGTTTTTAACTTGAAAAAAAAAATTCAACGCTGCAATACCTGGCCCCTTGGCGGTTCGACTCCTCAAAAGACCTCAAGGAATTTGTACGTAGGGCTTACTTGGCATAGCGGTTTAAACTACTCAGAAGACGTGAAAAGCCAAGACTTTTCTAGAACATAAATCAGTCTGTTTCATTCATTTGAAAACTCAAGGCTTCAATCAAATTCTTTCCGAGATTCGATATTGTAGATTCTGTTGGAGTTTGAAACGGCTCCGCGACAAAGTTACGAGGAGTACAAAAGCAAGTCATCCAGCAAGCGTATGCCGCGTAGATCAAAATATGGGAGAGGTCAGCTGATATTTCAGTATAAATTGCGTGCAGATCAATTGAAGTTATGCGAACGATTTTTTTAATAAATAACTTACTGGACACAAGTACTGATGAATTATTACAACAGGACAATCGCAACTCCTCCGTGACTCAGGATTTCGCGCTGCGTCTACAGGGACAACTTGATGATGCGAACGTCAGAGCGGGACCGAGTTTTTCATCTCAGTTAGGCAATAAATTTTTCTTTTCTAAGTCGCATAATGTTAGGTTATTCTCTTGGCATTTGAAGAATCAGCCAAATAATTAATTCCAATTTAACGTACTCTTAATTGATTGTTGTTTATTTATAACTTATTTTTTTACTATTTGATGTTTTAGTTTTTACATACTTTACACACACATACATTAACGTATATTTATATATACATATTTAATATACATATATATATATAATTGGCAAAAAGACTAGTAAAAGTAAAAATAGTATTATAAAATAATAATAATAAGTAATATGATTTTAATTATAATATGAATTATAATTGGTATAATGTTTCTAGTATCATAACTAGTAATATACAATTGTATACTTAATTTATTTTAATTATTACAATTATTGATAAATGATATTTACTATGATAATTATTAATATAAAATCAATTAAAATATTTGAATATTAATTATATTAATAATATAGTTCATAAGATTATTTTTCAAACAAATATCTCCTTGAAAAATAAAAAAAAAATATTTTTCTTTTCAAAGGCGAATGACGTCAATCTTCATTATGGTGAGACTCCGCATAGTGATCCTGAATCTTTATCTGATGATGTCGAAGGTAACCACGAAAGTGAAGACGGGACCAGACGTGACCCGCTAAGGCAACCCCTGTAAAGCGGGGCATCAGTATCACTGTACCAAGCGTTATTCCTCCTTCTGACATTCGTAAATGTCAGTTGTATAAGCAACTCCAAGATCCAGATCCTCCTTGATATTTTTCCTCTGCTGTTACCAGAGGGGTCCATTTTCCCTCAAACTGTTTATTCCTTTCGCCGACTTGTCAAATGGGCAGATTATGTCACATTTTTGTTTGTCCAAATTGCAAAAGTCCAATTGGGAAAACGAAAGCAGATTTCGATGCACGAGAGGAGGTTGAACTCAACTGTCAAGTTCTGTAATCTTTCTTTTTCTGAGAAGTTCCTTTTAAAAGAACGGAATTTCTATCTTCATAAAGCTATTGACAATCAATTAAGATTTCTGCTTCAAGACCGAAACCTTGGCGAGAAGTTAAACTACCGATTTACCAGGAAAAAGACGAGCGACTTGAATGATATATGTGACGGCCACTTGTATAAAACCTTCAATAATGGGGAACTTCTTACAAACAAAACAGCACTCTCTCTTACTGTCAATACGGACGACGTTCTCCGCTTTGAGGCTTCGAACAAGTCAATATGGCCTCTTTACTATACCGTGAACGAGCTGCCCCCAGAAACGAGGAAAAAGAAGGTAATTCTATGCTCCCTTTGGTGTGGCTCTGGACAGCCCGAGTTCCACAGTTTCTTGTGGGATTTCAATGAAGAGATTCGTGAAATTTGGAAAATGGGATGACCTGGGTGTCCAAAGCAAAAGGAGTTATTCGCTCTAAAATTTATCTTCTGCTGGTGTCCTGTGATACCCCTGCTAGGTGCAAGTTGCAAAACACCAGACAGTTCAAGGGGAAACTGGGTGCTGTTGGTGCGTTGCAAACACTGTTAGGTTCTCCAACGATTCGGCAAAACTTGTGTACCCGTACGATGGGAGTAATGTGAACCTCAGAAGTGACGCAGAAACGAGAACCCAAGCAGAAGAAGCCCTGGAAAGTGGTAGCATAGTACAAGGAGTGAAGGGACCTTGCGTTTTTGCGAGTATCAATCACTTTGATACGGTCAAAGGATTTGTAGTAAATGCGGTGCACTGCGTAGATCTTGGGGCGGTAAGACAAATATTGAACAAACTGTGGCTAAACCCTAACCATCATCTGAAACCGTACTACATCGGAAGACGAAAATTGTTATCGAAACTCGACGACGCACTCAGGGAATGCATGGTCCCCATTGATGTACCCCGGGCTCCACGATCCTTAAACGAGACGAAGTGTTGGAAAGCTTGAGAATTTCGAAGCTTTCTGATGTACTACTTCGTCGTTTTAAAAGATATCATCCCCGATTGTTATTTGAAACATTTTAGCCTATTGTCAGAGGCAATATTTACGCTCTCCCAACCCTGTTCGCTCCTAGATGTTTATTACGCAAACCAAAAGCTGAAAACCTTCGTTGCAGATTTTCAGAAGCTGTATGGGTTAATTGGAACACATGTCGTACAATATCCCTCAGCTTCTGCACATACCAGACTGCGTTACCTCTTGGGATCGCTGAACTGTTATGACAACCAGTGTTGTGTAATTGCGTTTATAAAAGTAATTAATTACATCTAAAATTATTTGGTGGAAAAAGTAATTCATTACAAATACAATTACTTATACGGTCAAAGTAATTCATTACAATTACAAAAATAAGCATGTAATTACACAATTACATCATAATTACTTTTGCTATTAAATGAAAAATGGACAAAGCACATAGCTTGTCCGAGATAAATCTAATTCTTTTCAAAATAAACAATTTTTCAAACAGTTCAGGCTTCAATCGATTCCGTTTAGCAGTCATTATATCCTGGGCTGTAGAAAAAACTCTTTTGATATTGCCGCTTGATGTAGGAACATAGAAAATGTTCTTAACATAAGTGGCAATAGTCGGAAACCGTCCCGAATTTGAAATCCAGTTCTGAAGAGCAGCGACACTCAAATCAGAAATAGGCTCCGAGAAGTACAGTGATGTCTTCCTTGACGCGTTACGTGGGCGAAGAAGTAGTATCACGAATCGCTAGTTGAGGTGTGTACCGCCAGAAGAAGTTGATAAGAAGCGCTTCATTACTGGGTGTTTCCGTGTTTGAGAACAGTCGGAATCTGACTTGAACTCGTGGAAGTCGCGACTATATATACCCATTTATTAATCCATTTCCAAGCAATCCTTCGAAAGTTGGTTGGATAAAATTGGGTCAGTTACTCAGAAAAACTCGTTAAGTCAACAAAACTTCATACTCAAGTCCATCTTACCTTGAAATACGCGAAACAGATTCCAAGAAGACGCACAAGGCAGTATATGCTAATAGCATTTTTATCCTCTTTTTAATTTCCAACAAAGTGTGGAAAAATTTAATTATTAATTAAAGTAATTGCGATTTTTGTAATTTCGAATTACAAATACAAGTACAAATACTTTTATGTTAAATGTAATTAATTACAAATATAATTACTTACAAAAAGTATTTGCAATTACAAAATTACAACTACAAATTAACAATTGCAGAACACTGTTTACGGCGCAGTAAGCACCACGGAAATTCCGTGTCAATAGCAATAACCGTCGTGAACAGTGTCCTAATATTTTAATGTATTCTAGTCTATTATAATGTTGTATTGTTTTGTTATTAGTTTTCAAGTAAATCGTGCCTCATTTCAATGGTGATTTTTCATTCCTTTTTAAAATTAAACCCCATATCCTATCAATTAGTTGTTATCTTTTCGATTACTATGAGATATTCCTGTTCCAGGGTGAATCCCTCATGATCATAGCTATTAAAAAAAGAGAATCGGTTGTAGAGGCTTAGATAAAGTATAGGGTAATGTAACAAAAGTAAACTACGTTTATTTATTGATTTGCCACGCATATGATATTGCCCTGGGTCTTAAAATATGTGGGAGTTTCCCGGCTAGAAATTCCACGATGTACTTGCGAGCTCTTCTTGGAAAATCTTGAGAGGAAACCCAAGCCTCAGGTTGCAAAGGGTCATGTTAGTCGAAACCAGGTCACGGTGGATGACCTCTGTCTGCAAGAATCCTACGCTTTTATTTTTTCCATGTTCAAATGAAAATTGGCTTAACTTCAATTCAAACTCCAAAATTATCAACATATTGATATTTCTGTGTAATGAAATTTAAAATATGTAATGTTAGAACGATATTTCTAAAATAATCTGAAATATTTTCATAATTGCTTATGTAAATCATAAAATATTGCCAATAATAAAATTCGAATAATAGTATTATTCTGTAATATTACTTTTATTGTACTCTTACTACGCTATGTTTATTGGGGCACATATAAATATTATGTTATTTGTATTTATTAGAGTTTTCAATTGAATTAATAGTAATCGACTTTATAACTGATGTGATAATCGAATTAAATCAGTTCAGTCACTGAAACCCGAAAAGTATTTAAAAATTAATTCGTCTACTGAAGGAATAAGCTATTTGTTTTTAATCCGGCTAATCAGCTCCAGCGATTTTTTTTTACATAGAGCCACTTACACTTTTGCTAAACATTTAATTTATTTGATGTTTCTGTCCTAATTTGGAAAAATAACAGTAATTAAAAAGTAGTAATAAAACCAAATAATCACGGTTCGTTTCGTGTATCATAGCTTATTATCATTAGAACGATAGCAAGACGCGGATACTCTTGAGAAACAAGCTATCACCATATGGTCACTGCATCCACTTGATTCCTTCGTAAAACGCGTATATGGATGTGTCGTTAACGAGCTAATAAAGCCGACAAGTAATTCGGTCTTTGCCACAACTAAAGAATTAAGTATGTACAGGGCAAAAGGAATGGTTTACAAACTAAACCGAACTTAACAAGTAAACAACTATGATAGAAGATATATAGGTAATAAATTGCACTATACAACAATTCATCACTTAAGGTCGCTTGCAAGTTAACTCGCAATCCGAGAGCACAGTATAGAAATATACAGTACGACAACGCTCCCTATCTCCCCATGTTAAAGCCGCGCGGTTGGAACTTAGCGATCGGACGGAGGTATATGGTACTAAAATCAGCTTTCAGCTGGTTGACGTCACGTTATTCAAAATACCTGGAGCACGTCACCTACTAAATCTTGACTTTTAGGTGACCTTGACTTATTTATGGTTATTTCGTAAGGTTAATCACGGTAAGCTTTTCGTGCGTCTGACGTATACGACTTCAATGATGATCTTAGTACCACATACCTCCGTCCGATCGCTAATTTCCAAGCTCGTGGCTTTAACATGGGGATATAGGGAGCCTTGTTGTACTGTTCTTTCTATACTGTGTCCGAGAGTCTCTGTTAGCGAGTTGACTCGCGAACCAATCTATTTGTTTTGCCATCTAACGAGCAAATGAAGCACTTGTTGTTAGCGTTTCAACTGGCTATTAGGGGTTTTGGTTTGCCGTTTAGATAGCTATCCGACTCGGCTTATAGCGAGTCATCTCGCTAGCCAACAAGTCGGATAGCGAGTCATCTTGCTAAGGCTGGATTGATTCGCCAGTTTACTTGCTAGCCCTCTAGAGAGGGGTTCATTCGCAACGTGCTAAAAGATGTATATACCTTTTAAGTTGCAACGATAGCGACTTTGATTTTACCCCTGCGATTTCAGTCTGGTGAACTTTTCGTAATAGCCAAGTTCCAAGTCGATGAAAGAATCGGCCACTTTCAGTTCGTAAGTGTTTTCGTCGAATACTGCTAAGGCGTATATAAGGTGAGCACACATCGATGGGTCAACATCTTAAACTGTACATTTCACCAGACCTAAGTCAAAACATATAATTTAGTTAATTTAACATCTGAATTTCTTGGCTTGGATGGTTATGTGATTTACTGTTTCGGTAGTAAGGCCAAAGGCCAGTTATGGAAGTAGCAGACGAACTTGTAGGTCTGTTCTGCCATGACTGGCGACAAGACTAAATCTAGCCAGCCTATAGTAAAAGAAGGGTCGCCTTCATTTCTAAGTTTCAGTTGCTGTTATTCACTGAAATGCTGTGGTAGTATTTTTTTTCCAAAATACGGCAACAATAATACGACAACATGGGAACATGGAACAACGTGGCTATTTATACTGGTGGAAAGCACGGTATATGCTTGGGCTGAAAACATCTAATAAGACGAGATAATTTCAATCTACATATTTAGATCAGTTTACCACTGGATTAAAATGTGAATGTACAATCATTTTCAACTATGACGATTGCACTGAAGTCACGTTATTAGCTTATATGTCGTTCATAATGAGTACTGGATTATTTTTAAGCTTCAGTTACGAAATTATCTAGTGGTGGCGATAGGCGTAAACATTCGTATATGCGGAGACTACAAGGTCTTCGTTAATCAGTATCTACTGCCCGATACTTACCCTCTGACCAGGCTAGATGATCTTTTCGCCACTCTAGGACAAGGAGTTTTCTTCTCGAATATTGACCTTTCGAACGCTTATCTGCAATTGAAGCTCCACAAAAAGCCCAAGGTGTTTACAACCATAAGTACTTCTTTGGGGTTATTCTGGTAAACCCGCCTACCCTTCGGTATTTCGATAGCTCCCTCCGTTTTCCAGAGAGTTATGGACGAAGTTCTTCACGATTTTCAAGTGTTAATTGGACGACCTCCTGGTTTCCGGTTTCTCTGCAGAAAAACACAGGGAGGGAGTCTACATCGTCCTCAGTTGATTGGGATCCGTTAACATTCGTCTGAAGTATGAAAAGTGTCATTTCAGGGTACCACAGGTTTCATTTTTGGGAATCGTGATTTCAAAAGATGGGATTAAGACAGGCCGGCGAAAAATTGAGGCTATTCTGCGTACGCCTGGACCCTCCAATGTCAAAGAACTAAGATTCGTCCTGAGGATGGTTAACTGCTTCGCCAAATTCTTTGGAATCTGCCCCACATGACTGCTCCGTTGAAGGCTCTCTTAAGGCAAGATACTTCGTGGAACTGGGGAGCGGTACAGGAAGCAAACTGGGAAGATTTAAGGAGAAAACTCTCATCCGCCAATTGCCTTGCTCATTTCGACCCTGCTATACCATTGCAGTTTAGCTGTGACGCTTCAAATGTGGGTCTGGGAGCAGTGCTTCTACATGTATATCCGGGTGGCAGTAAGAAGCCAATTGCGTATGCTTCACGAACGCTTTCAGAGACCGAAAGACTTCTTTGACAAAGAAGCATCCGCTAATGTTTTGATATACCACCCGGACGGTTCCGCTAATTTCATTTCTCCGCACCTTTTAGTTGCGTTTGCGATACTCTTCACAGCGTTCGTAGTATGGAATGGAGGGTTGGTTGTCGCGGACCGTTCGGCTCATACCGCCACGACTCACCTTCCGCAGCTGTTGTACTACTTCAGCTTTGCGCTATTCTTTGCTTTTCTGCACTTCTGCGAGCACGTCAAATCTTTCCTCTGTGCCACGTTATCCCGCTGCCAGTCTCGATTACTCTCGTTGCTCTCGTTACGATTGTCGTGCACTACAACACTATGGTTCATCCATGCCTCCTCACAGACAATGGGCATTACGTATTTTACGTTTGGATGACAATTTTTCAGCATTCTGCTTGCGGGAGGTACTTTCTTTGGCCGTTCTACATGTTCGGGGCTTTCTGCGTTTACAAGACGTTTCAACAAATACAGAGTTTCCTCGTTACAACTGCATTTTTCGTCTGCTGCGTGCTGGCCCTCATCCCGCAGAAGTTGCTCGATATGTCGCTATTTCATTGTTCGGTTCATCCTCATGCGTTTACACATCAAACCTGAGTCGTGAACCTCGTTGATTTTGGGATGCTTTTTCTACGTTGCGATAAACGCTGTGGCAATGTATCTGTTTCTTGAGAAACCTTTCCCATGGCTCGATACCGGTTAGCTACAGCGTATCATGTGGTAAAGATTTACTAACCAAAAATATATATGGAAAAAGTTATTTATTCAGAAAATTTTATATTTTGCATATTTTATTTGATGAAAGAGAAAATAAACTATTTATTTTAGAATTAATTTCGCATTACCCATTGTGTATTTCCAACTTCAAACCTTAACCCCTTCACCCAGAAAAATTCAAACTTGAAATTTTGAGACTTGAATTTATATGAAACGGAGGACTTTTCAAACAGTCGGGTAGGCAACCCAGGATTCAATGTTGCACATGTTGACACCACGCTTGACGTAAGCGTAGCCCTGCATACCCCAGCCGGTTCCCCAGGAGTTACGGACGATCCAGTAGTTGACACCGTTCAGGCTGCCGTAACCGACCAGCACAACACCGTGGTTAACCGTGGAACCGTCGTTGGAACAAGTGCTGTCCGAGTAAATCCCGAGCTAACAGGAAAAGATTATGTATTAGCTATTTAGCTGTAGACGGAACTAGCTAGTGAGTTGGTTAGTTACCTGTATGTTTTGAAAGTAGCGACTACGTGAAGGGCGGCAGCAACTGCACCCCGGTTAGAAATAGCTGACATGATAGAAGTTTCGCCTTTAACATAAGCAGAACCAGTGGCCGTTCCAGCTGACTTGGAAGATGAGTACGAGCAAGTTCTATTCTAAAGTTTAACATACTAGATTTACTGCTTAGTCACTACTAGTGTTACTATTGTTACTTCTTTGAAACCTCCAACGACTTGTTGCTTATTTCCAAACAACTACTAACTACTTACGGATTGCTACTCTAATTGCTGATTACATTACTATGACTTACTTACCTGTCACTGCTAAGTAAACTTTGGCAACTCGTACTATTGCTTACTTCTTCTAACTACTACCACCTCTTACTTACTATCAACTGTTAGTACTACTTACATACACACTACTTTACTATTGCTTAGCACATACCAATTATACCAAGCATCTACCGACTAAATGGTGTTAGCTTACCACTGCACCACTAGTACTTCTTCTGACTTGCGTATTGCTACTTTACTACCACCTTTACGACTTCATAACTTACAACTTATCGACTACTAAGTAGCACTACTACTGAAATACTATCTATAAGCACTAGCATTACCGTGGCCAGATAAGGGTACGAACTAAGTAGCGCCTGTCCAGGAGCAGCTGTCACGTAGTTCCAGGCGCTAACGTACCATCCACCGCTGCATCCCTTGTTTCCGTAAGCACTGCTACAATCGACTAACTGCTGTTGACTAATCAAGTCCATAATTACTAATTTTTAGTAACTTAGCTTAATGAGTTCTTTACCTGAGACTCAGCTTAACGTTATTGCCATACTTCACACAGAGTGCGTATCCCAGTGGAGTGCTAGCTGAGAAAGCCCAGCAAGAACCGCATTGCCCCTGATTCTCTATGGGAGGCATACAGGCCGAACCCCTTAAATCAACCTATACAATCCTTCAGCTACTAATTTAACTAATTAAAACTTTAATTAACAAATTACAGAAGCGGCTTGGCGATCAGCAACAGGAAAAGCGTCATCTACTCTAGAAACACTTTTCGGAACTTTCACTCCGTTCAGAGCTTCGAATTCGTCATCATGCTTTGAAAATCAAATAAAAAATTGATCAAAGGGATAGTCTAGTGTCTATTTAACTTAATTAAACTAAATTTTAATCATTTACCAGGTCAGAAAGATGATTATCAGCCATCAAAAAAGTGTGATCTCCATTCTGCGCTTGCTGGTTGTGAAGGGCGATACGAGCACGCGTTTTTTCCCAGTTTTTACGACGACCAGAATCATGAACTGGGTGACCGTAGTTCTTACGATGTCTCTCCTATAACCCAGCCATCATAATTAACTCTTAATTTCAATTAATTTAATTTTAATTCACCTTAAATTGCTTCCAGTCCGAGTCCCACTCCGGTCTGCCTCGGAACAAGAGTTCAGCCGCAGCGGTAGCGCTAACGAGTACTGCTATAATTATGATAAATTTCATTGTTATGATAATATAATTATTATAATTAGAGGCTTCGGTCTATGATAGGAACAAGCCTTAAACTTAATTATGGAATCTAGTGTTTGGTACAAGGCTTTTTATAGTAGAATTTTTAGGTTAGGTTTGTTTTCACAGGTGAAGTCTATGAGCCGAAATCAAATATTAATTATAGTTATAATTAAAAAGTTTAGTTGACACAGGTGATTAATTTTCGTTTGGTAAGGTGATTTCGGGTTAACGAACTTAACATAACTCTTTTAATAATTTCCCAGTGTAAAATTAAGGATGTTGGCTACATCCTGAACGGTATCCGTAATATATCCTGAATATCCTAAACCACGTCCAATCGTGGATGAGTAAAAAAAAAATGTTTTGATAACTGTGAATCTTCATTATTGAGGGCACCGTTAAGTATCCTGAAAAGCGTTTTTTTCAGGACGCTGTTGAGTACCCTGAACATATATTATCCAGACATTCCAATGTCAGGGTCCTGAACACGCTGGAAGTGGGCCAATTCCACTGCACTCAGAGTCCTGATTGTCATCCTGACAATGTCCTTTTCAGGATATTTTCAGGGTCCTGGAACTATCCTTATTTTCTGCTGGGCTATTTTTATTAAATATATATTTAGTTGTGTACAGTTTACGTAGAGTTAATGATTAAATAATAATTAGTTTATATTCTTTCACGTTCAATTGTTAAGTACTTTTGATTAATTTCTTTTATTAACTATAATTTTGAATTATTATAAATTGCAGTTTATTTGCATTTAATGGTATATTATTTCGAATTATTTTATTTAACGGACATTGCTTGACATTTCACACATCATCGCACTGAACGGATCAAATGACGATACACATTTCTCAGTTTCCCGCAGAATTGCGAAAATTTCACACATACGTGACTTTTTCGCAACTTCCCTTATTACACCACGACAAAACAAGCGCTTATACACGTTAACTGTATAACCTACATTCACTATTATTACAGTTAATATGAAAATAACTTTATCTTTTATACGAATCACTATAAGGACCGCTCGGTTCGCTTTACTTTCTGAGCAAAGCGAACCGGTTCGACGGTTCGGCTTATCACCCAAAGGTTCAAACCGTCTATCTCTGTAAGAAAGCTGTCGTCAAACTGGTCACGTATCTAAGAATAACTTCGGGGGTGGGCGAATTCGGAGCAAAGCAAAGTTCTCTCAATGTTTCTAACACTACAGTGCAGACTAGTCACTAAACCAGTTCACTGCTGGTTTTTAAATTTAACTCTAATTAAACTTAATTACACATTTTTGAATGAATTTTCACGTTCTCAGTTACTGATTTCACTAAATTCAGTCAAAGTTTCAAACAGTTCAACGTAAAGTCTTCACAAAAACTAGCAGAAAGGTAAGAAAACTAGCTTACTAAAACCATTATTATTATTATATGTTAACATTATTATACAATTATTACATTATTATTCGGTTACTCATAAGACAGTCATTTGGTGTTTTTCTTGTGTTGAGGTTGATATTTTGACTCGTTGTAAGAATAGCTGAAGCATCTTTGGCTCAATGCCCCCACATTTACTAACTGCTAAGTCTTGCGCTGCTTGCTTGCTACGACCTAAAAAAGCTTAGAGCTAAATTTAGTAGCTCCACTACTAGCTTCGCTCAAATCCAAACTTTACTGTAACACACAGTAGAACGCTTGTACACAATCTGGCCATAAGATATAATTTAAACTGAATTAAAGTTAATTAAACAAGTGTAAATATTTTAACCCAGTTTTACACCAGATTTTAACCGGGTTAGTTTGGTTTCACCCCGTTGTTATACTAGAATAAATTGGATCTAGTGATGTATAATTATAATAATTTTTTATGTTAATATTAAAATTATTTATAATTAAGTTAAGTTAATTTTTTAGATTAGTATCGTGTAGTATCTAGGCCAGGGTCTTGTATATTTTAAACAAGTTTAAAGCAAAGTGACCACTGGAATAAAATAATATTATTAATAGATAATAACAATAAATAATCAAGGTGATAATGATGATAACGTCTGATAACACGTTGATAACACTAGGGCGATAGTTATGGAAACTTTGAAAAACTTGAGATTGAAAACTTCCTTGTACGCTGTGAGAATGAGATCACCAGAGAGAGAGACGAGGGTGCGAAGCTTCCAGTTGATAACTGTTGATAACAATTGATAACAGTTTGATGACACTCATGATATCAGCCTTACAACGGTTGGTAGTAGTTTCTAATGAGTGATAACACTTGATAACAAGTTGATAAGACTGATAACATCATTTGGATAAATAAGATTTTCTGGAGTTGCGAGCCCCTTAGTGTGACGTCATCACCGGGCTTTTGGGTTCTTACGTCACGTCTTCTCTTAGACACGCCAGCATCAAAGAACACTCATCCTCTGGCGATTTACGGGACAACGTGTTATCAGCTACTATCACCTCTGTTATCCGATTTTCTGTCATTTTATCGTATGTTATCCGTGTATTATTATTTTTCATTATTATTATTATTATTATTACTGTTACTATTTATTATTATTATTATTGCGAAACACAGCGAAACTTCGAAACGGGGTCAGCCGCTTTCTCCAATACATCTTCAGCAAGAAAGAGAAAGGATGAGACTTTGACAAACAGCAGAAATATTAACATAATAATAATAATAATAATAATAATAAATATATAAAACAGTAAATTTGTTAAATGCGTGGACACGCAACAAGAGTATATGGACGAATTACTATTGTGTCCAAGGATTCCGCAGATTTACTTTTACAGCACTACTACTACTATTAGTGTCGGCATCTTAGCTTCACTCTCAGTGGCGCCGCCTAAAAGCAAACTTGTAATAATAGTAAATAATAATAACTATTTATTATCAATACGTATCAACATATCATTTATTATCGTATCACCACTCATCTCTTTGGGGCCTGGCACTCCATCAAGTACTACTGAGCAATTATCGTTAACTGAAGTCGGCTTCTGCACACCCGGACTCTTAATGGCGCCGCTTCAGAAGAGCAAAAAATCTCATTTATATGTGTTACATCCGTCAGCACGCGAATCCTGTAACGAAATATTAATAATAAAATTATCAGATTTATCAATGTATCATCAAAATAATCAGTGAAAATTGCACAGCAGTCTGCTAGATGGTTCACAAAGGCTGCAGTGTTCTGCCCCTGAAAGAAATTGCCTGAGGGCATGAATCGCCTGAGGGCATCCGCGTTACGCTTTCAGGGGCGCAGCTTTCTTCTGGTCCCTCAGTCAGAATCTCGCTCTTCCACAGAGCACTACTAAACTTACTATTCCAACTGCTGAACTAACTACAAACTATGGAGACTCTAGGTGAAAGTACTAGTTTTAGCACTATGCCTTCAGTTACTGCTACCACGTTAACAGACAAGGGACTTTACTACGCATCTCTGAATGCGGATTCTGAAGATAGCAATACTTTCACCGCTCAGCAAAGTGTCAGAAAGAATAGCAATCCTGTTTCTGTGGATTCTGCTGATCCTGCTGTCAAGAAAGTGGTTTATAATCTTTACCGGGGGCTTCTGGGCACTTACAACGAGAAAGCTAACGGAATGATTAGTTCCCTGCCACCGGAACGTGTCAGAGAAGACCAGGGCATTGCTAAACAAGTTGAAAGCATGATGTAAGTACAATAACTACTAATCCTAACATCTAAATTATAATATATCACTGTAATAGATAACATAAAAAGATTTAGCCTTGATGGCCCTTCCACCCAAAAGGTCCAAATATGGTCAAGCCAAGGTTGTTTCTTGTGTGTGTCCCTCTTCAACACAAACCCAGAAGAGGGGGTTCGCAACTCCGCTAAGGGGTGCCAGGGAGGATTTACTTGATAACTTTTGATAGCACCATTAAGGTTCTTATCGAAAACTTTCTACATATTAATCTTTTATGGCGCCAGACAAGAATGTAATTTTTTGTCAGAGTGTAACAAAAAATGTGAAAAATTGCTATTTTTTGTGAGCTTAGTGATTGATCTCACCACTTGAGGAATGTCTGTTAGCATAAAAAAACTTGTTGAATTGTATAATCTGGTATACAACATGTCTTGAAAGCTGAGCTGCTCATAAAAGCGTGTCTGTCATCAGCAAGCAATTAATCTAACAGAGATTAAAACACTTCACATGTTTTAAATATTAAATTATGTATTAAAGCATACGGCCTTTTATAACTTCACAGTCAAAACTTCATATCTTAACGACGTCTGCTTGTAGCATAAGTTCCGGGTCATTAACATGCCGAGCTTTTTTCTCTACTCTTCTCTAGATTTCTTATTATCTAATAGTTATTTTGGAGTGTTGGCTTGATTTTTGGTTACTAAACGATAATCCTTTTTTGGTGTTTAAAGGCGTCAGTCAGCCGAGATAAGCGGAGCACTTGGGTGTCGCCAGCGACCTTGCGAGGAACCAAAACCCGCAGCCATGGCCCAGCCAACAGGATCAAGTAACAAACTGCCACTTTTTTCTCCCTCCTTGTACCACATAACAGAACATGACATCATTCGCAATCCATCACATCCTCTATACAAAGCTTCATTTACCAACAACAATTTCAGTACAAATATTAAATATATACGAAAATTTATTCAACAGTTCCTCCACCTCCTCCTCCTATGCCAACAAATGGCAGTTTGCCATCCATCCGTTTGAATGCCGAGGTAACTTCCAGACAATTGATAATTCGTATTATAATTAAATTAATTTTCTACTAAAAACAGACCGGGAATCTCAACAGTAGTGCGAATAAGGGTGGAAAGCACGTTCCAGGTGGGGTGCGCCGTTTAGCTACATCCCTCCAGCGGCTATTCAGAACGCCATGATGTCCAAGGACAAGAAGCCCTTCACTTACACGCCTGGCGGAATCGATTTATCAGAAATCCGCAGTCCTCGCATTCAGCGCCGCATATCGAAGAACGCTGCCAGTGAAGGGGTTGTCTCACCCCCGATACGAAAACCAGATGGCGCCTCAGTACCCAACCCACCGCCTTTGCCTCCCCAAGCCATCGCTGCCATGCAGCCTCAATTAGCAGTCCCTGTTTTCCCCGCCAAACTACCCCAGTCCCTACCGGTTCCTACACTGCCTATTCCGGTACATCTTCCCGCTCCGGTGTATATTCCCAGTCCTGCGCTCACGCAGTCCTCGATTCCTACGCCTCCCACTCCATCGACCCCTGCGCTGGCGAATCTGACAATTTCGCAACCGCCGCCTCCACCACCTCCGCCGATGCTGAAATCAACGGCTTTTATGGAACCTCCGCATGGAGACAGAGAGCCAGTCATGAGTCTACCCAACAGAAATACAGGTACGTTCTAGAACCAGTAACTAGTTACTCACTACTTACTAAGGTTGGTGTGAAACAGTGAACGGGGAAGCTTTCAGTCGTTCTTATCAGCAGCAGTCGCCCAGCCACGCCAGTCCGTGCAGTTTAAGTCCCCGCAGCAACAGTCCAGCTCCGTCGCCGATCCCTGAAATGCAGACAACAGGACCCAGCAGAATCGCCCGTTTGTAGACCGTCGCAATGTTCAAGTAGGATCCATCTACATCCCGCCAGTGGCTTCCCAAGTGCCTGCAAACAATACCTCGCCCTCGACTTTCGCCCCGCAGCTGAGCAAGTCTCCCATGCCGTGGATGAACTCGCAGAACAGAACGCAAACTCAGTCGCCCCCGACTTTCGTTCCGGACGTACTCAGAGCTCCTGAAGAACCCAGAAACTCCCAAGCAGGGAACGTTAGGATCATTCCTCTTCACGTTGAAGGAAGAGATCCTCCTCAGACCCCGATAACTCAACAGAACCAGCAGCGTCAGCCTGCTAATACTCGTGTTATACCAATCCAAATCGAAGGTGGTAGCAGAAGTGCTAATCTTAACCAGCAGCCTCAGTATCAGACTCAGCAACAACAGCAGTACGTAGAGCCTCAACAACAGTATCAACAACAACAGCACTATCAACAGCAGCAACAATACCAACAACAGCAACAACAGCAACAACATTATCAGCAGCCTCCTTGGCGCACGAATGTAACACCTCATCAAATGGCGCCTATGGTTGAAAAGTAAAACCTATTTTTCAGTTTTTTAACTACTATTCCACTGATTTACTAATTTTTACTAGTTTGCACATCTCTTCAGCTGCTGACCGCCAACAAGAACGCTCTCAGCCTATTCAATCCCGTTCCTTCAGAATTCTCCAGATGATTACAGACACGCAGCAAGATGGTAGCATTATTTAGTAACTCGTTTACTACTATTAGCACTTGAACTTTCTTCACTATTTTCAGCTCAAGAGCAAGATAGCGTGGACAGTGGTAGACAGTCACAGAATTCTGTGAGGTCCGGACCTCCCCCAGTAGGCGAACGACGCCTTAATTTGACTCAAGACGACCAGGAGCTTATGGACATGTTCCGTTCACAAGGTACTTGCCACTAACTACTAAGTTAAGTTCACTAGTTTGCTAAAGAACTTGGCACTTCCACGATGTTGCATAAAGAAGCATGAAACGGTCAGTACATCGACTGTAACAGCATGTTAACAAACGCAGTACTCTCGTAACGTAACTAGTAAGCTGTGCTAGTAATAAGCATGGCATTTAGAAGCAAGTTGTAACGTCACGTGAATGTTTCTATGTTTTCTGTGATCGTCATTTGGCACCCCGACTAGTTTCGGAAGACAGTTCGTTGCATCAGGAACCAGACCCTCGGTACCGAGGATCACATATTCCATCGCGCGCTTTCCGCATCTTGCAAAACTTCACAGATACTAGCGACAGCGCACCACCGTCTGGTATGCTATTACCTTCCTATAGTCTAAACCCTTAGTCTGCGTACTACACGACTGCTACTACTTACAATACTAGTTAACTGGATAGTAGATAGATCCAGGTAGCAAACTAGTCACTTTTCTTATGAATCACTACTTGGCATCGTATACAGTATGACTACTACTTATGCAAGATAACAAGATACTAGTTAGCTATAGGTAGCCAGATAGCAATCTAGCTACTTGTCTAGTTTACCAGCGCCTAGTATGGTCTTGCCTTCTGGAAGTCAAATCCTTAGTATGCATGCTGTAACGCCTACTACTGTTAGTACTAAATAACTAAATACTAGGCAGATAGCAATAGCCAGTTAAATAACTGGCTACCCAACTAGTACACTGCTACCTCTCCTACCATTTATACAACATCAAGCGTAGTACGAGGTTTCTAACTACAGATACTAGTTGGATACGAATCAAGAGATCTGGATAACTTTTAGCAAACTATTAACTTGGAATCAAACCAATTCACCGCAGAAATTCACTAGACGCTTTTCTACCAGGTTATCAGCAGCAACAGCAGCAAAGACAGCAGCCACAAATGATTCGCCAGCAGAGTGTTACGTACGGCCAACAGTATCCAGGTAAGTCGTCTAGGCAAAACTAACAACTACGTTACCATATGCTGACTACAATTAGAACAGCTCAATGTATCCGTTACATATGCATCTAATACCGCTATATTTGGTCCGAGTTAACAGTAGAACTTTTAAATGCAGGAAACGGCCGCGGTTCTGTGCCACCCAGTGAACAAAATGTCCCAGAGCCTCGCAAGTATACCGGAGGTACCATCCCTTCAAGGTCGTTTCGTATGCTGCAGCAGATGACAGGAGCCGAAGACGAGTGTAAGATAACGAACACCTAATTCCCTGAAACTTAACCCAGTTCAGAAACGGAGCTTAAAGTTATATCTCTGAACCCAAAAGATAGAACGTTGCCTTGGTAACAAATTCCATTTTCTTTGAAGCAGCGCTTGACAAATCCAACATCGTAGAAAACAGCGACGACGGCTATGAGACACAGACTTCTAATGGCGATTCCGTTCTTGCTTTCTATACTCCCACGCCCAAAGCGAATCCAGTGATACCCGTCAGTTGTGTTGTAGAAACCCCCTTAGTGAAACCCTCGTCCAAAGACCAGTTTAGTTCAGTTCTCGAGGAACTAAAAAAGCGTACAATGTCGAAAAACGTGAAAGTTCAGCAAGCAGACGGAGATCTGTCTGTAAGTCAAAATCCTGCAGGAACTGCTAGTACTTATCCCAGTACACGGAACACTAGCACACAAGATCATCCAAGTGAATCTGTAGCCTCTGTTAGTTCCCCTAGTAGTCAGATACTTAAACAGGGTTTAAGTCCAATAGAATCAGGGTTTCTGCTTAAATCCTCTGAGAACTCGGTTCGCCCAGCTTCAAACTACTACGGACAACAGTTTCTAAATTTCACAAGAGCAGAGATACCCAGCTATGAACCGAAGCTCAGTCCGGTTCACCAAGACTTCACAAATAACGACTTAGGGTTTAAACCGCAAAATTCCCCATCGGATCAAAGTGGATTTGGAAATTCTATTACCAATCAAAGTATTATGAATTCTCCGTTTCAGAGTGTATCAGAATCACTTAGTTGCCCTAGTAGTCAGCTATTCAAGCAGGGTGCAAGTCCAGTCGAATCAGGGTTTCCGGTTCAGTCCCCTGAAAACTCGGTTCGCCCAGCTTCAAACTACTATGGGCAACATTTTAAAAACTACACGGAGACAGAGGTACCCAGCTATGAACCGAGATCCAATCCGGTTCACCAAGACTTTACAAATAATGACTTAGGGTTTGCAACCCAAAATTCACTACCGAATCAAAGTGGATCTGTGAATTTTGTTAGCAATCAAAGTATTTTGGATTCTCCTTTTCAGAGTGAATCAGAATCACCAAGTTCCCCTAGTAGTCAACTATTCAAACAGGGTTTAAGTCCAGTCGAATCAGGGTTTCCGGTTCAGTCCCCTGAGAACTCGGTTCGCCCAGCTTCAAACTACTACGGACAACAGTTTCCAAATTTCACTGAACCAGAGGTATCCAGCTATGAACCGAAGTTCGGCCCGGTTCGCCAAGACTTCAAAAATCCTGACTTGGGGTTTAAACCGCAAAATTCAGTTCCGAACCATGGTTTGAGCCCCTACTATTTAGGTTCGAAGATTTCGAACCGATCGAGCAGTCTGCTTCAAATGATCGAATCGATACCCAAAGCGGAATCTGCTACAGTAACAACTCCAACGATTCACGTAGAAGAGTACGAATCAAACGTGAACGTCCCAGAACCAGAAAATTTAGTAACACCTACTGAAAACCCGGTTCAGAGTAGCCTATGTTCGACTCTTCAAGCCGTGAACCCTATAGACAGCGAAGCGGAAAGTTCAGAAAGTAGCGAGGTTCACTTAGAGGGTCGCAATCACTGCAGACTGTTCCGATTGCTCAGTACCGAGTCCCAGGAGAGTGCTGAAACAACCCGGCCTCCTTCAGAGACCGGTATCAACACTCCAGAAAGCTCGCTCGTTCAGGAACTGGACATAAACTTACCGCGAGCTCTACCGGGCAGTTACGTTCGACTCCGATCCAAGCGACCACGAAGTTACATACCCTCCCGAGCTTTCCGGTTCCTTCAGCAGGAGTTTGACTGCAGTACCCCTGAAGACGTGTCAATGTTCAGCTCCCTAGAACAGTTCATGTCACAGAACAACCCGCTAACCCCTGAGACTCTGTCTTCTGCTGCGTCTGAGCTCGGGGGATACTTTCAATACAACTTATAGACCCTCTCCATCCTAACTCTACCATAACTGATCTGATCGTATGTGGTAGTTCACTCCTGCGTTATCCCAGTGTTACCAATACCTCTTTACCCCTGTTTCGCCTAATAGAGAAAATCTGTGCAAACGACACTCGGGTTCATTGAAAAGGTACTAGTGCTTCTCTTTATCGTTTTGGGTATGTCAGGCTACATTGTACCCCTCTCTACCACGTTCGTCGTATCCATGTCTACCCATAATCGCTTGAACTCGTATGGAGTAATTGGTTGTTATCCTTTAGGTTTCAGTGTATTTAGTCCGGGTAATGTTTTTTCGTATCATAAACAGAAGGCATGGTTGATACCCAGTGTGTTTGAAGAGAAGCACTAGTTCAGTGTCTTATCTAGCAACTACTTTTTACTACCAACCACTCATTTCATTCATATGTTAAATATTTTTTTCTTGTGTTTTAGGTGCTGGACAATCGGACCTGTAATTGCAGAATAACTGTACTACGAAACTGCTTTAAGAATTTCATATCTTCAGCATTAGCATCAGTTAATGATACCTGTCTTAGGATAATTAGAGACTAATATTTTGCCGAAAACATTTTAGTATCTTTTTATTTTTCGACATTATTGTACAGTGTTTTTCACAAATCAACTTTCAGTTTTACTCACTGACTTATTTTTTCAACTAACAACTTTTTACTTAAACTTTCTCTGTCTTTCACTTATTTTTAAATACCTGAAACTGGGCTTGCATTTGTAGCAGTAGCAAAACTAGCATTTTCGTAACTTACTTTTTTCTAAATTATGTTTTTTTTTTGTTTGATATGGCTTTTGCAATACACAGTTGGAGGACAACAATAATATTTATTTTTTCAGCTACATTGAAATATTTTTAGTTATTTGTCCTAAGAAATTTCAGCACGACGTCTAAGAAATCGGCCGGCCGCTCTGCGTGGACCCAGTGTCCCGCGTTTTTCACGTACTCGAACTCAGCCAGCGGGAACGTTTGCCGAATGAGTTTGTGATCTTCTATCCTTTAGTTATACAAATCACAAATAACGACTAAAATATGCGGAAATGAATACAAAACATTTACCGGACGTAATCAGACTTTTCTCCTCCGATAAAGATTGTGGGTCCGTCGTACGTCTTCCCGTTGACAGGAAAGTGTCCTGCAATATTTTCGATACTTTTATGTATCGTGTCTAAGTTAACTCTCCACTTGTAACTGCCGTCCGAGTTCTCAACGAGATTTGTCAACAGAAACTGCCGAACAAAATAGTCCTAAAAAATTACAAAATTAATCATCGGTACAACTTAATTTTCGAGGTCGATTACCTGAACGACAGGTTCTAACTGGTTCTCTGCTTGTTTTCTGGCAGTTGAGCGGGGACGCCTTTCTTGACCACCGTTTTCTGCATCGCCTCCAGGTACTTCTTCAGCTGGTGAAAACTAGGACTAACGTTTACCGGAGAAATATCGACAACAATAAGGCTATCTACTGCTGCTGGCTATAAATAGAATTAATTATTACTAACAAGTAAATAATTAATAAAGTATTAAACCTCTAGTAGAGAAACTTTCATCATTGCACGTCCGCCCATACTGTGGCCTATCAAAGTCGCTCGAGGGATGTCTAGATTTTTTAACAGCTTGAGAACATCTGCAGCAAGGGTTTCGTAGGTCATTTCTTGAGAGTGCGGGCTTTCTCCATGGTTTCTAGCATCAAGTGTGATTACCTTTCTTGTAAAGAAAAGTCCTAATAAATATTATGTTAAAGTGGTAGTAAAAGTTATACCTTTCTTCCCGTTTTGGCTTGCATCGCTTTGGCTAATGAGCCCCAGTTGGATCGAGAACCTAAAAGCCCATGAAGAATAACGATGGGGCTGTCGGACGAGATCTTTTCAGGATTTGTGGACTCGTACGAAGTATACGCTAGTTTTACTGCTTTAGACCTGAAAAAAATAATTGACATTTTGATTTCAATATCTGCATTTGATATAAAATTTATTCTTGGTGAATTAGAAATAGTTTTTAGAGCTGAGTTTTACCTAAGAAGATCTGCACTGGACGAGTGGGTTTTTCGTGCTAACGGAAGTTGCGGGGGAGACTTTTTAACTGATGCTGTAGGTCTGAAGTATCGAGACATAAGAGAAATCATTTTGTTCCTACAAACAAAATTAATAAAACGAATAACAACATTAAACAACTACGAAGTAAAGACTTTTTATAAGAACCTCATCAACAAAGCATAATTAAACTAAAAGCAATTTTTGGGGCGCTCCAATCATAGACATTTGAGTTACTAATAAAATCATTTACCTTTATTTGAAAGCTTTATTTGTTGGGTTGTTGGTAAAAACTGTAATTATTTTATTAATAATAGCAAGAAGTAGTCCCCAAACAAATGTAGTTCGTCTGGAAATTGACACGCCATCTGCTGGCAATCATTTGTACTAACTCTATTAGAAATTCTATTCACAATACTAAATATATATTCATGTGTCTAACTATTCTTGAAAAGTAAATCATTTTTATTATAAAATGAACGTAAAACTAATTAATATGATATAATTTAAGTTTATTTATTTCTTTATCCTGAATTATATTTTACAAAAAAATAAAATAGAACAGTTGGCAACGCTGTAAGCTACTGTCAAAATCAAGGGGTGTGATACTCCGCATATAAGTTTATAAGAGGCTGCTACAGGATAGGCTCTTCATCTTACGCAGCCCATATAAACAAAAAGTCGTTACTAGGTTAACTCCCCATTTTACATTTGAAAAATTAGTTTTGCAGAATTTCATTCCCCATTCTGGAAACAGGTTTCTTTATTCGTTTCCACTCTTTTAAGTAGAAGCATTTTAAACTTCTTTCATTCACCCTTTCTTGTATGCGTGAGTCATTCCTATGCACAGAGACACCAAATTACGTTAATATAACCCAGTTGCATCTTTCACAATGGAATAAAGAGGAGCCTTATAAAAGACTGTTTAAACTAGCATCATTCAGAAGCAAATAAGTTACTCGACAACTTAGAGTTAGCGTTGCGTTTTTCCAACCATGGCTCGGGATTACGATCATCTGTTTAAGCTGCTGATCATCGGTGACAGTGGTAAATTCAGCATTTCACAATCCCTTACAGCAGTTTTTGTTTATATTTTGTTTTTTAAGGTGTCGGGAAGAGCTCTCTTCTACTGCGTTTTGCTGACAATACGTTTTCAGGCAGCTACATAACGACCATTGGCGTAGACTTTAAAATCCGAACTGTCGTTATCGATGGCGAGCGAGTAAAGCTACAGATCTGGGACACGGCAGGCCAGGAACGATTTAGGACGATAACGTCAACGTAAATATTACTGTCTAAATTATCATGTTAAATTTCGAGACTAAATATCACACTACAGGTATTATCGGGGGACTCATGGCGTTATTGTTGTCTACGACGTCACGAATGGAGAGTCTTTTGCCAATGTTAAGAGGTGGCTTCACGAGATAGACGAAAACTGCGACATAGTCAACAAAGTCCTGGGTACGTTTAATTGAGGAAATATTTCGCAACACACAAGAAAACTTTTTCTTTCGCAGTCGGAAACAAAAACGACATGCCCGATCGCAAAGTCGTCTTGACAGAAGACGCTCAGCGTTTCGCTAACCAGATGAACGTCCAGTTGTTTGAGACGAGCGCCAAGGACAACAGAAACGTCGAGGAAATGTTCAACGCAATCACGAGGCAAGTCTTGCGAACAAAGAAGGAGCAGAAGCAGCAAGCGACCAACCAGCAGGACGTGGTCAATCTGCGGAAAGGCAGCAAGCCAGCCAAAAACAAAAAATGCTGCTGAAAAATAAATGAACGCTCGAAATACTGCATATTGAGTTCCATCAAAGTTTCTGTTGTACATTTGTTTCGCTCAAAAAATATTTTAACACTTTGGTTTCGGCCGAACCGGAGATTTCTCCATGACCCGCCCGAAAAACGATATTCAAAAAAGTTCCATACGTTTTCGCTTGTTATAATTTTTCTTTCCAAAATCTTTTCCTTCAATTTCTAGTGAAAAAAATGCGCTAAATAGTTCATATATAGCCTTTTTGTTTTGCTTCATTGAGTGTTTTTGATTTTTAACTGTTACTGTATTGGGTGTATTTCTGTCAATTTTTTTGTTTTACTTCAAAGGAAATATTACAAAGAAAACCAGTCGCATAGCATAATGTAGTGTTTTATACGTACAAAACACTTAAAAAAGAAACCATCACAGCTGCCTGCAACGCCTTAAAGCGTTTTAAAGTACTTCACATAGTTCAAGGAAAACAGAAAGGCACTGCGAAAGACACCGTCACTTCTAAGTGGGGAGTCCTCTCGAGATTGATCAGCTATTTGAAAGCAAATGTCATCGAGATAACAAAATCAATATAACTTACCTCCGTTACAGTTTGTGAACTTCACTTAGAAGAAAATAATGATTTCTTAAAAGGATTATAGATGCAAAATCTTGTTACGTTTACTACGTACAGAATTTTTCCAAGCGGAAATTTTGGTGAAAAAATAAGTTCCAGTTAGTTTTCGTGACGCATGGTATTTATATTGCTCGAATAGTTTCCTTTTAAAAATAATCACATTCAAGAAATTTTCTAGTAAATCAAAAATTACCCAAGTAAAAATTTCGGTGCCTTTTTGTGGTGCCTTTTCGGTGACTTTGAACAAGTGGGGGATGTTGCAGGCTACGTTGCAAAAAGTCGCTACTAAAAACATCGTAGTGGTTCCTTTTCCAGTGTTTTGTACTGTATAAAATACCATTACTCGGTGTGGGTAGAAAGGGAAGTATAGGATGAAGTGGTACCACCTGTCTTACTCTTTGAATGCAACTACTAACCCCTGCAATTAATAAAGCATATACGCAATTAGCCAATAAGTCCAATTTATCCTAAAAGCTTACTCTACTACAATATTAATCGACGATTTCCGTAACCTAAACCCCACGTGAACCAGCACTTTCGTATCACTTGCTCCTTGAATACTAAGGTGACGACAATATGTCGTTAAACAAAGTGATAGACATCTTACATCAAACTGAAAAGAAACACCCGGTTATGGAAGCTGTTGTTCCACTACACTGGATTTCATATAAAACTGGGATCTTGTTCAACTGGCTACCAACAAAGAGCAAATCTTGTCGAGTCATCGTAACTCTTCGCCAGATTTACAGTATCTCACTAGTATTTCTACTTCTCGCAGAGACCGGTCTCAAAACCTTTCAGATGTTTTCAGTAGCCCTGGATGGAGTAGTTAGCAAAACCATCTATTTCACCAGCTGGATTGTCAGTTACGGACTGGCATTTTCGGCACAGATTATCTTGATCTTCAAATACAGAGAGATCTACGAAGTGTACGAAAACTTGCTAGAAGTCCAGTTCAAGTCTTCAAGTGCAAATTCCAAGTTTCTGAAACGTGGTAGGGTAGTCCATTTCTTGTATTTTCTTTTACTGTTGGGAACTGTAGTCCCTTTGTTGTACGTCACAATATGAGAACTTGACAAGCCCATGTATCTGATCAGCTATCCATTTTTCCGGTGTCCAGTTTTGAAGGAACTTATTATCGTCCTTCATACTGTGAGTATCGTGATCGCTGTTGGTTTGATGGACATCGCGAATTTGCTGCGATTTCTAACTTTTTACTCCATCGCATTTGTGGTAAGCAAAATCACCGAAGACTTGGAGGACATCTACCGAGTGGACTAAGGAACTGGGATTAAGTTAACCCAGTCCGTGGTTTCTTACCGCTTGAATGTAGTGAAGGTTCAACAGCTATAGCGTCAGTATAATTTTCTAGAACATTGTGTAGGAAAAGCTTATAGAGCTTTAGGAATGATCATCCTCCTTCTAAACGGTACGACCTTCTTCTTAGTTTGCTGTTTATCCTACGCCATCATACGTCTAGGTACGCTTGCTTATTTTCACTGTCATTAATTTTACTTTGAACGACACTGTGTACATCTTACGAATCATTACCTTGGTGACTCTATGCAGTCAGTTGTCGTCTGCTAAACATCGACTGAGTTTCGCTCTCTCGAAGAATCGCTGTCTGAGACAACCAAATGTGGCGGAACGCGAGAGAGAAGTTCTAAAGGACTTTGTTTTGGACGTGGAGAAGTCTGAACTGAATGTTCAGCCCATGGCTTTGTATAACTTGGCCCCGTCCACTCTGTTGACGATGCTGAGTCTGGTAGTCACGTATCTTGTAGTTCTGCTGGAGAGTGTTAAAATATAACGTGTTAAGTGTTAGAGCAGACGACGTGTCGCTTTACTATTTCACAGTCTGTTGACCACAGCTGACCATTCTGTACCAGTATCGTCGTTTGACATGTTAATGCGTTTCAAATTATTGGATGATTTGTTTTTGTATGTTATGCGTTGTAGTTTGTATTAACGGGGACAAACTCAATTACTTACATTCAGTTACTAAATATATCTGACAACTGTTCATGTGTTCAACAGTACTAACCAACTTGAACGCTCATTTTGCATTACTTTCTTTACAAATCTGATGCAAATACTAGTAATTTTAAACATTGTAATGATGTTATATTTCTACTGAAAAAAAATCATAAATAAACTGTACTTACCTGTATATCTATGTAAAAATCGATATCACAAACAGATACTACTGCTACTACTGGTACCCATTCAGTTTCATTACTCTGCAGCACATTAATATTGGTTTCTTGTGATAATTGGGCCTAACCCATTATCTGCAGTCCACGTGTTGCCTTCACAGCCCTTAGTTGTGACCATTACACAAAAAGCTCTGGGTAAAATATGCACACGCACTTTGAGTGTATTATAGGGTTATAAACCAGGCTATAAAATATTTTCTCATGGTTCAATATGCAGTAGTTCTATAGTCTATAATGTCTATGAATACCAAAATGCCATAGCACGATCATAAAGTAAACCATAACTTTTTCAGCACTCAAGGGCATATACGTAGAAAGTTATGAAAGATTGTCCCAATTTGCTATTTTATAGTTGAATGTAACTACATTCGAATTTACGGTGTATTGGAAATGGAAATAATGAAATTAGAATTTTGTCCAAATTAATACATAAAAACATAACGATACATATATTCTACACTGAGCACGTTAACGAAGTGAAACGATGAAAGTCATAAAGGAATGGTCAACAGTGGTCAACAGACAATGAAAATGAAACATCAAAGCTGCAGTGCCGTCTGCTTAACACTTACGTACTCTGCAGCAGAACTACAAGATACGTGACTACCAGACTCAGCATCGTCAACAGAGTGGACGGGGCCAAGTTATACAAAGCCATAGGCTGAACATTCAGTTCAGACTTCTCCACGTCCAAAACAAAGTCCTTCAGAACTTCTCTCTCGCGTTCCGCCACATTTGGTTGTCTCAGACAGCGAATCTTCGAGAGAGCGAAACTCAGTCGATGTTTAGCAGACGACAACTGACTGCATAGCGTCACCAAGGTAACGATTCGTAAGATGTACGCAGTGTCGTTCAAAGTGAAATTAAAGACAGTGAAATTAGCAAGTTTACCCAGACGGATGATGGCGTATGTTAAACAGCAAACCGAGAAGAAGCTCGTGCCATTCAGCAGGAGAATGATCATTCCAAAAGCTCTATTAGCTTTTCCAACACAGTGTTCTAGAAAATTATACTGACGCCATAGCTGTTGAACCTTCACTGTATTCAAGGGGTAAGAAACCACGGACTGAGTTAACTTTATCCCAGTTTCTGCATCCAGTCGGTAGATGTCCTCCAAGTCTTCGGTGATTTTGCTTACCACAAATGCGATGGAGTAAAATGTCAGAGATGGCAATAGATTCGCGATATCCACTAAACCAACTGCGATCACGATACTCGCAGCGTGAAGGACGATAATAAATTCCTTCAAAACTGGACACCGGAAAAATTCGTAGTTTGTCAGGAACGTTGGCTTGTCAGGTTCCCATATTGTAACGTATAACATAGGACTTACAGTCCCCAACAGTAAAAGAAAATACAAGAAATAGACTATCCTAACACGTTTCAGAAACTTGGAATCTGCACTTGAAGACTTGAACTGGACTTCTAGTAAGTTTTCGTACACTTCGTAGATCTCTCTGTGTTTGAAAATCAAGACAATCTGCGCCAGAAATGCTAGTCCGTAATGGATAATCCAGCTAGTGAAATAGATGGTTTTGCTTACTTCTCCACCTAAAGCAACTGAAAACATTTGAAAGGTTTTGAAACCGGTCTCTGCAAGCAGTAGAAAAGCTACTGAGATACTGTAAATTTGGCGAAGAGTTACGATGATTCGATAGGGTTTGTTCTTCGCTGGTAGCCAGTTGAACAAGATCCCAGTTTTGAACGAAATCCAGTGTAGTGGAGCAATGGCTTCCAGAATCGGATTCTTATTTCCGGTTTGATTTGAGATATCTGTCACTTGGTTTAGTGACATTTTCGCCGTTGTATTCAAGGAGCAAGTGATACGTAAGTGTTGGTCTACGAAGGTTTTGTTGCAGAAATCGGTCGATACGTAATATAGTACATGGTCAGTCTTTAAAGTATATTGGCCTGATCGACCGAATGCACATATATTTTGTTAATGATACGTATCAGCAGTTGCATGCAACGGGGTAGCTGCATGAAGAATAACGTAATTACTAAGACTGTCAACGCAGCTTAAGCTAATACTAGATCAAGTAGTTGAAAAGATGTGTTTGTACGGTATCATGTGATGCATAGCAAACAGATACATTTATCAATTGTGCAGTCCTCCATGAATACCTGTTGGAACGGTTCCACAGATCTCAGTGAACCGAATATGTGAATACTGGTCCGAAATGTTCATAATTTGTAATAGGAGAGTGAAGACGAAATAGTTTGGAAATGGAGGGAAATGTTTGTAAGTGAAAATTTGAAGAAAATGCAAATTAAACGATTTCATATAAATTATGAAAGATGATGCTGAAATGCTGAATGAAACACTTTATATTGTAAGTTTGTAATGCAAGTCAGTCATTCAGTCACAACATAGTCGATAAGAATCGGGAACGCAGGTTATATACAGAAACCGACAACTACCTGTGTCATGTGTTTGGAAAGGTGTTCTTCCCCGGTCAATCTTAACTTTGAGTTGCCTGTTATAAACCTCAAAACCTCAGCCTCAAATGTCCGTCATTCACATTGTCAATTTCGGCTGGAGCTAATGGCCAGCTTGACTTATTCCCCGAAAATTGGCCCTTAAACTTTTGCTGACTTAGTTTTGATTCTGAATTGCGCCCCCCCCCCCAGCACCCTAAAAAATGGACAAAGCTTACGGTATGAATTTTGTATTCAAACAGGTTTCAATCAATGTTCATCTTAGAAGTCATAAGAACACACTGAAGTAAGTTACTCCGCAACTAGCTACTACAACTATACATCAATCAATACAGTAGTTAACAGTCCGGGTTTCTGTCTCAGCATGTTACTGTCTTGAAAGTAACCAAATTTCATTAAAAAGAGTAATGTATGCGTCGTAACTGTACTAGCTTAGACCTCTAGTTCAAACAAAGTTCACAAACAAGGACAGTTCGACTTATTGAAGCTTTCAGAATTTTGCAACAAAAGTACAAGATACGTGACCACCAGACTGAGCATCGTCAATAAAGTGGACGGTGTCAGATTATACAAAGACAAAGGCTGAACATTCAACTCAGATTTTTCTACAGCAGACGCCAAGTTCTTCAGAAGCTTCTTTTCGCATTCCGCCATGTTTGGATACCTTAAACAAAGAATTCTTGACAGGGTGAAACTCAGTCTATATTTGGCTGTGGATAACTGACTGCATAACGTTACCATGATGACTGTTCTTAGGATGTAAACAACATCATTAAAAGTGAAACTAATGACGATGAGACTAGAACCCCAACGGATGACGGCGTAGGTTAAACTGCAAACCGAGAAGAAGCTTGTCCCGTTCTGCAGTACTATGATCATTCCGAAAGCATTATTGGCTTTTCCCACGCAGTTTTCCAGGAAATTAAACTGACGCCATAGCTGTTGTACTTTCACTACATTTAAACGATTCGAAACCACAGATCGGGGAGATGTTTCTTCAGTTTCTGTATCCACTCGGTAGATGTCGTCCAAGTTTTCTTCGATTTTGCTGACCAGAAAAGCGATGGAGTAAAATGTTAGCGATGGTAACAAAATTGAGACATCCATCAAGCATACTGCAAATGCGATACTCATTGTATGGAGGATGATCACAAATTCCTGCAAAACTGGACGTCTGAAATACTCGTAGTTTGTTAGAAATGTTTCTCTCTTAGGTTCCCATATAGGCAGGTACACCAACGAACCTAAAATCCCCAACACTAAAAGGAAGTAGAAGAAGTAAATTACTTTTACTCGTCTCAAGAATTTTGTATCGGTTCTGGATGGAGTGAAAAATACTCGAAGTAAGTTCTGGAACAGTCCGTAGACCTCTCTGTGTTTGAAACTCAAGATAGCCTGCACAGAAGATGCAAGTCCATAACCAACAACCCAGTTGATGAAGTAGATGGTCCGGTCATGACCTCCACCGTTACCATTTGACAACATCTTAAACGTTTTGTAACCAGTTTCGGCTACAAGTAAAATCAGTGCAAAAATACTAAAAATCTGACGAAGAATGACGACAATTCGACGGGTTGAACTCTTTGTCGGCAACCAGTTGAACAAGATCCCAGTTTTGTACGTAATCCAGTGAAGTGGAGCAAAGACTTCTGAAATAAGATGCTTCTCTTCAGCATTGTTAGAGATGTCCACAACTTGGTTTGACATTGTGTTGATGCTTTAGCGCAAAAACAAAGAGTGGGACGTTAGGTATACCGGTTGTACAGGTCAAGTCCTTGGAAACCTGGATCGATATCTGATGTACAAGGGACATTGTTCCAAAGACAATCAAACCAATTCACTAAAAGGCTGTCGTTATGAATGTATCGATCGATTTTCACAGCTATTACCTTTGCAAAGGACTGTTTTATGTCCCACTCGTTTGCTGAACAACCAACTAGTAACAATGTTAATTAAAGTCAAAGACATCTCAAACCAAACTGAAAAGCAGCATCCAGTAATGGAAGCCATGACTCCATTACACTGGATATCACACAAAACTGGAATTTTGTTCAACTGGCTGCCATCGTCAAAGAGCGGAAACAGTCGAGTCATCATCACTTTCCGCTGTATTGTCAGCATCTTTGTGCTAATCTTGCTTCTAGCTGAAACCTGTTACAAAACCTTTAAGATGTTGTCAGACAGCAACGGTAGAGGCCATGAACGGACCATTTATTTCATCAACTGGGTTGTTGGTTACGGACTCGCATCTTCTGCGCAGGTTATCTTGATTCTGAAACGCAGAGAACTGCTCGATTTGTACGGAAATTTACTTCAAATCTACTTCAAGCCATCCTGCACTGATTCAAAATTCCTGAAACGAGTACGAATCATTTATTTTCTTAATTTGCTTCTACTGTTGGGGATTCTAAGCTGTCTGATGTATCTACCTATCGCGAACCTAAACCGGGAGACCTTTCTGACGAACTCTGAATATTTCAGACGTCCAATTTTGCGAGAATTTGTTATCGCCCTTCATATTGTGAGTATGATCATCGCTGCTGGCTTAGTGGACATGGCCAATTTGCTCCCGTCACTTACCTTTTACTCTACCGCTTTTCTGGTCAGCAAGATCGCAGAAAACCTTGAGGTCATCTACCGAGTGGATATAGAAACTGAGGAAACATCTCCCCGATCCGTGGTCTCGAATCGTTTAAATGTAGTGAAGGTTCAACAACTATGGCGTCAATTTAATTTTCTGGAAAACTGTGTGGGTAAAGCTAATAATGCTTTCGGAATGATCATAGTACTGCAGAACGGGACAAGCTTCTTCTCGGTTTGCTGTTTAACCTACGCCGTCATCCGTTGGGGTTCTAGTCTTTATTTCTCCGCCATTAGCTACACTTTAAATGATGTTGTTTACATCCTACGAACAGTCGTCATGGTAACTTTATGCAGTCAGCTATCTTCAGCCAAGTATCGACTGAGCTACACTCTATCGAAGATTCGCTGTCTAAGGTATCCGAACATGGCGGACTGCGAAAAGAAGCTCCTGAAGAACTTGGCGTCTGCTGTAGAAAAATCTGAGTTGAATGTTCAGCCTTTGTCTTTGTATAATCTGACCCCGTCCACTTTATTGACGATGCTCAGTCTGGTGGTCACGTATCTTGTACTTCTTCTTCAAAATGTTGAAAGTATCAAGTCAGCTTGACTTCTTGTAGCCTGTTTTACCCCAACACTCTACGTTGACACTGCATACTATACTGGTATAACTTTGGGAATAGCTGTATCTCCTCACTTTGGCAATTATCCCGATTGTTAATTTATACTGAAATAGGTACTGCAGTTGTGAATATGACGTTTGATAAGCACGTTGAACGTTTCTTTTCCGCTATCGTCATATTTACTTTCAATGTAAGCGTGTATATTTATACTGCAATTAAACGAAACTAACTAATCAAACTCTTTCTATTACAACAGATGTACATATTCTTTTTATTAAATATTATATAACTTGTATAAAAAAGTGCAGATACACTGGTGGATTTACTATCGTCTGCTCCTAGAGACTCAAAACGTTACCCAGTAAAAAATGAAGTAGTTCAGGTAAGTAGCTTTTGCGCTGTTTACCAGTGTTGACCCTGCTGACTTAGGTGCTTACCACCGCTTACTCGAAGTAAGACGTTTGGATCCGCCTACCACGGCTTATCTAGAGTAAGTCTTTGATAGGTACTTACAACTATTTCATCGGGGTAAGACGTCTTACACTACTGGAATCGGCAAATTTAAGTCCAGTAAGACATCTTACAGATACGTCTTACATCCAATTCCGACAATCTTAAAGTAAGTACTTACAAGCGGTTGCGTAAGAGGATCAACTGGTTAATTTTTATTGGGTACTAAAGCGTGCGACATAACGGAAGCTGTTATTTCAAAAATGACGTACCATTTGCATATTTCTTTGCTTCACTCGGTTTTACAACTCGTCCAGCAGCTGAAGAATTGATCTGTGCATGTCATTAAATACAAAACTACAGTTTTGTTTGCATTTTGTCGTCAAAACCACAAAACTGTTCCAGGTGGAGCAGCAAACGGTAACGTTTTATACCCGAAAAAAAGTTAAACAGCGAAACAAATGTCCTTTGAATGTTTGCAAATTTTAGTGTTACTAGTGTTATCACTTGTTATCACGTGTTATCAGAAACTTGAAGTTTAGTTTCTCATGGAATATATGGTATTAATAAAAAATTTAATGTAAACTTGCAAGGTGCGCTCATAAAACTTGTCTAGTATACTAACTATGTCTTTTAAATGATTTATTAATTCTTTGACACTTTATTATATATATTACAAAAAGTATATTAATATAATGCAACTAAATATTATCATCGTTAAATAGCACAATAAATAAACATTTCGCGTACACATAAATTGCATTTTATTGTAGTATCTTATTGTTCAACTTTATTGCCTATCGATTGAACTTGCAATTACAAAAGTTTCCGTTAATACCTAATTTCAGTTCACGTAGGAAAACTGAGGAATTATTTGGTAAATTGATTAATTGTGTCAATTAAGTGACTTAGTCAGTTAATTGTCTCTTATAGCGGTACTACAAAGTATGTAGAAGTAAATTATTAATAAATGTAATAATTATATTTCTAGTACTTTATCTAGATAATCCAATGCTTTTGACAATCTTGTATTAATAATTAATCATGAAGATAAATCATATAATAATAGGAAATATAATAAAAGTTAAGAGCATTAAATAGCGACTACATTATACAAACTTTAAATTAGTAATGAAAGTAGTAATAGTAACTATTCTAGATAAATAATAGTTATTCAACTAATAGGACTAATTTAAGTAGTAATAGTAGTAATCATAAGTAATAGTTATAATTATTGCATTAATTAAAAAAAAATCTAGTTAGCGATTTTTTCCTAAAATTTGTCAACTTTGTTAAAGTACTGCTATTTCAGTAGCAGATGGTACCGAGGGACCCTGGAACACGTGACGGATGTTATCAGTGTTATCACTGTGTTATCACCTGTTACCACCGTGTTATCACCATGTCAACAACTATTGTCCCTTGGTCACCAAGGCGTTGTTGCTGTGTTACAACCATTCACTATTATAAGCTTATCAGAGTATTAATAATCTATCCTTGTCTGCAAAAGTAGCAGCACCAGTAATATTCGCAGTAGTAGTAGTAGTAGCAATAGCACCACTACTAGCAGTAGTAGTAGTAGTAGTAGCAGTAGTAGTTTTTGTTGTTGTTATCTGCATTTACGTGTTATCATCTGGTATTTTTCCTATGTATTTCCGGCTTTTCGGCTGCAATCTGTTGAAGATGGGAACAAACAATAAGGAAACAGCTGGTGATGATCATGATGATGAGTCAGCAACTTCCCAAAGCACACGATAACCCTTGATAACACTCGATAACATTGATAACACTGTTAACGGTCTTAACATCATCTGCTCGATAGGCTATCTAGAAGACCATCATTCATTCATCGGTTAACTGATTGTCCGGTCTGTCCGCTCTTGTTGTCCGCTTTGTAACGGATATGTCCGCCTTCGTCCAGGAAAACCGCTAGCCTCTTAAAGGAGCAACCGCATCTGCAGCAAAGCTTTCAGTTGTTCCTCAACCTTCAAGAGAATCTGAAACTCTCCAGATTCTCTCGTAAGGTTCACATCTCCACTTCGTTTGCAGTAGATTCTGGGGTTTTTTATTTCTGTAAATTTACAAATTATTGTCATTCATAAAAGCAGGTAACTATTCAATTTATCATTCACTCATTTAATATTACAACTAAACAGTATTCTTATTCTTAATTTCCTGTTGCAAATTAATTAATAGCTAGCACAATCGACAATTTTAGTAACATGTTATAAGTTGACAAATTATTTATATTATTGATTATTAAATAACATTATTATTAACATTATTATGTCTTCCTTTTCCTTTATTCGTTCGGACAATCCGTTCAGAGTGTATTGTTTGCTTTCGGTAAGATTGTTTGTATGGTGAAGAGAGGCCAATCACCTCAGTGGAGGCTTTTATCCTCTTCCCACGGGTAATTCCATTTGAATAGCCGCAGAGCGGTCGAAAGCGTCCGAGTGCGTAAGAGAAACGCGTTAACCGTTAGACTCGCCCAGTTGAATAAGCCCATCACTCAATAATGAAAACAACGCAACAGCATACAGAAAGTCCTATGGATGATAACATGCTGAAAACACACTGATAACAACTATACATAAAAGAGCCCAGCCGGTATTGATACCTCTGGTACTACTAATGCAACTACATATATTAAACATTATTGCTTCTACTAGTATCAGTCCTACTACTACTTTTATCACCACTACTACAAATGCTACTATTATTACTACCGCTACTGCTACTGCTAATGCTGCTGCTACTAAACAAATTATACAATATTTTCGATGGAGTTTGAATAAGAGGGTCACTTTGTTTATTGTCTGCCTTTTACAACCAGCGGCAAAAGTAACGGAACACGTTTCACGTTTTGTCAGCACATCAACAATCCACTTCTTGGGCAATTTACTTTTCCCTGTTTGCATTCAATCAAACTTTTTTTCCTCAAAACTGTTCACGTCATTATATTATAATGTAGTCTGACAATCAAGCTAAAGCCATATCAATGTATTACTTGCTGAATCAATCATTACATTTTATTTGTATTAATTGTATTAAGAAATGTTCGATGCTTTAATTGTTGACTAGACGACTGTAATACGCTAAAGTTTTTTTTTTTTAAATCTTTTGCAGTTTTCCAGTTTGGAGTTACATCTAGATGCAATCAACCGTGAAAACGGCCAGAATCAACTAAAGATCGTCAAGTTCGGGAAAACTTCAGACAATTTTTTTCTGATATTTGGATTCCACAATTTTGTGAAAAAAATGCGTCGGGACTTTATAAATATTTCCGTAATATTTCTGCTTGTGTCGAGTCAGTGCGTTGTCTGCCAAAAAGCAGATGACGAATCTCTCAGTGAGTCCAGAACGTTTACCAGTGAATCTCATCATAACTACACCGCAGATGGAGACTCCTACGATCCTCACGATCCACACGATTTACACGATTCACATGATTCCCAAGATTCTGAAGACTCCAAGACAACAGATGGTGAATATGTTTTATATGACTACGAAAGCGGAAACCCATTAAGCGCAGAGCCGTTAGTGGCTGAAGAACCTAATCACGATGATGACGAGGAAGTAGTTATCTTGGACGAAAACAGCCGCATTGTTGCCGAACAGCTGATACAAGAGTTGGACCACATCAGCGAGAAACTGCACGACGATGACGAAACGCTGGAAAATTCCAGGGCCGTTTCTCCAGCAGACATAAACAATCTGGAGAAGCTTCTCCAAGCCGCGAGAACGGTTAACTCTTCCATACATTCAAACAGGAAGAATTACGGCCCACAATTTCCAGGACTGGGTAATATGGCGGCAGGACTTGGTGGGCTTGGGGGCCTGGGAGGAATGGGGGGCTTGGGGGGCTTGGGAGGACTGCAAGGACTGGGAGGCATCCCACCATCGACCATGACCAAGAGGAAGATTGAAGAGATTAAAGGTGAACTTAGACACATGCTCTTTGGTCCGGACGTTACGGTACACAACCTTATATTTTAACATAGAGTATAATTATCTGACATAACAACCTATGATCCTTCAGCGCCGCCAGGGTGGACCTCCGCAGTTTCCGGGTAACCGCCGGCCCCAGGGAGGACCCATTTCGCCCCAGAGACTCCCATCTCTCGGCTTCCTTCCGCAACAGCCTCCAAGGAATCGTAACTTCCAAGGTCGCAGACCAGAGCGGCCTCCAGGTTTCCAAGTCAGTCAAGGATCTGCTCCAGTCCCAGGATTCAGCATCAACGGGGGTAGGCCCCAAGTCCCCGGTGACTCGCGGAATGGTGGACCCCAATTTTCTAACCCGAACTCAAGAAACCCTGTCAACGAGGTAGGATTCGGTGGAAATGGAAGGCCCCAAATCCCTGGTGATACGCGAAATGGAGGTCCCCAGTTTTCTCCCCCAGTTCAAGAAGCCCTGTGAACGAGCAAGGATTTGGTGGGAACGGCAGACCCCCAGTCCCGAGTGATTCTCGCAACGGAGGTCCCCCGCTTCCCGGACCCAGCGGGAGGGTCCCAATCAAGGAGTTCAGGCAACAGCCTTCGAACTTTAGGCTGCCCGCTGATCCTTCGTTCGCGTTTCAGGGGCCTAACAACTTCAACCCGCCACCGAGTAACTTCAGGACACCGCAGTTTCTCCCCGGTAAGTTTACGAAGCTACCCCATGTTACTCTTCTTAAAAGTTTGCAAATTTTCAAGTGTTAAGTGTTCGAATTTTGCACTAGGGAAAAGCAGTCAGCAACCAAACATCCCGCTTCACAGGAACCCGCCAAACAACCAGAATCAGCAACAGCGCCAACAGTTTCCTACGGAAGGTACGCCAGTTTTTCATCCGTCGGAAGCCGTTCCAAGGCCAGGGACTGTGGAGTCTGAAGGATTCCGTCCCATAGTCCCAAACAACGTCCCCAAGCAGTCCCAACCTTATCAACCGCAGCGCCCCCATGTAGTGAATCCAGGAACTAACGGGTTCAGAGTTGCCGCGTCAATCAGGACTGGTGGCAATCAAAATCCTCAACCTGGTTTTGTGAACAGACCAAATGTTCCGCCTTCAGTTCAGGACCCGAAAAGCAGAGAATCTGAATGCGTGAACTTTGTCGACTCTGTTTGCTTAGAAACAAGAGGTTACCCGAGGTTTGTCGAATGACTGTCAACTTCTTTGCCCTGTGTGTCTTGTCTATGTTTCCATCTTCATTATTTTTATAGGGACGCAATCATGAGTTTGCTTAGTCGCAGCCCTGTATCTGAAGCGATGCTTGCTGACGTTACTACTCAAAGTGCAGACGAATTAATTAAAGGAGTTTCCGCCGCAGAAGAAAGGCAATATACATATTCCCATTATTACGGCAACAGGTAATCTTAGTTGATATATTAGCAAATAAATGACTGACATGAAAGAAATGACTCAACAGGAGGGAAGGTGACGATTCGCACGCACACCGTGACTTTGCAGCAGACGGTGGTTTTCTATGTCCTTCTGAGGTTCGGTACGCCAAGCCTCAGTTGGCGCAAAACAGTAAAGGAGCCTGGAAATACATCGTCAACGTTGAAGAACACACGCAGACAGTGCGCATGGAACATTGCTTGTAACCTCACTATTCCTTATTAACCATAATATTAGTAACTAACAATAACCAAAACCAGGAAACCAACCAAAAGCTGCAGCTATGTTTCGCCTCATTACAAATCGCAGTGTGCCCAAGTGTACAATTACCACAGGCTGCTATCGTGGGATGAGAAACGTGGTCTACACATTGATATCTACAAGGTTTTGAATCATTTTATCAATAGTTTCTCCTACTATATTGACCATTTTAATGTATCTAGATTCCCTCGGCATGTAGTTGTCACATAAACGGCTACTCCCACAATTACCCACCGTTGGATGCAGCACCATTTGACACTTCCTCAGCAACTAGTAGAAGTTCGAACAGCAGCGCCGTTTCTCCCGGTAGGCGACCATCGTTTACCAAAAGTTCTAGTGACAAAACAACACCAGGACCATCCAAAATATCCACAAGGCTTCCTAGCTCGAAGAATAGTGGGCTCGACTCAGAGTTTGGTTCTTTTATGGAAAGTCATTTCCCGAGTAGTCCCTTTGGTTCGGTTTTCAAGTCAAATCAATTTGGAAAGAGAATCGACACAGAATCGGATACCGAGCATGCAGGAAGCCAGGCAGTAGCAGATATTACTCAACAGAAAACGAATTATGATTATCACCCTATTATTGAGTTTTTCCAGAATAGAAATAAACCCAAACGGAGTTAATGAATATTTATAATGCACATTAAAGCGAGTTTACACTTTGCTCATTGTTATGTTCCCTCATTTGTTACATCTAAACAGATTTAGTGTGTTGTCGTATGAAAAGTAATATAAAGTTTAACATATTTCTCATGAGCTTTAATGGATACCATAACTAAAACATATTGTACTTGATTAGATATGCTATAAAACTTTCGGGCTGTTCATTAAAACCATGGATTCATAGAAGGAAATTTAGTGAAAGTAAAAACTCCCCCAGATGCAAATGTGCTGTCGAAACTTTTCGATAATTAAAGTAAAACCGGTCAGACAAGCTCTGCTCTAATTTCAACGGTAACTTGAAACAAAAAGAAAGTTTTTAGAAACTGTTATACTACAGTTTGCTCTTAACAGAAGCTTAAAAAGGTAATGGACCCTGTTTGATAATAAAGAAAAATCAAATGCAGGAATAAGTTAATTAAGTTTTCTTCCCCATGACGGGTACTTAGGCTAGTGCTAGTTAGCACATAACCCCTGGTCAAGTATGGGGAACGAAGAAGCAATGCAGATTTCGTCTGCTAAGGGCAGCTAGCCTGGGAGAGGCCTCACGTAGTAGTAGAATTCATCCCACCAGACCTAGAGGTGAATGGCGACGGTCCTAGGTTTACATAATTAAGTTTATTTATGTAGATCTTTTGATTAATGTGACGTTAACTTTCTTCTATTTTAGAGCCAGCATTCAACTGGCATAAACGAACTACAGGATAAAATTTCAGCAAGGGGATGATATAGTTGTGTACCAGCGTTAGTTGGGTGGTGGGGAGCACCTGGAAGTCGTGAAAACATAAAATAACCCAGGCGTTATCTTATAACGGTATAAGTAAAAGTTGTCAAGCAGCTTTCACTCTCAAGAACCGCTCTATTTTAGAATGTAACCAGATCGTGCCACATTTTTAAAGCAGCCATTCATTATCATTTCACTTCCACGGAAAGAAAAATAGCTCGAGTATTTTTTTTTTTTTTTTACAACTGGGATACTGTATTGAGCGGGACTGAAAAAATAAAATATGGCACCGGACAGTTAAAAAAAATACGGACTAAAAATATCAAAATCTAAATATATTATAAACTACAGGCTTTGAACATTTGGTATATTTTATCTATTTTCTGTAAGCAGCCTTGACTTCAGACGTTGTGCCCACAGGTGTGTAAACTGGGACATCTTCGTGCTTAGTTGATTCATGGGATTCGTAGCTCACTGCAGGGGTAGAACTAGTTGCGTATTTCTCAGCCGTGGTAGATGCAGCATAATTCACAGCAGGAGCAGGGGTATTGTAGATCGGAACAAACGAAGTATCATGGGCAGAGTAGCTTGCAGATTGCTCTGCTCCCTTATGGGTCACAGAAGAGATTTCAGGGGCAGAGTAGCTCACAGCTGGTTCAGTAGACTTGTAGCTAGCTGCAGGAGCAGAATAAGGCGCAGCAGGGCTAGCATAGCTTACTGAAGAAGAGTAACTAGGTGCCTGGTATCCTATTAAATCGGAGAAAAAAGTTTAGTGGAGCATTTATTTTGTAATTATACACTAAATCGGTACCAGTGCTAACGTAGCTGCTCTGCGGTTTAGGCACGTATACGCTATGCTGCTGATGAACTGTGTATGGTGCGCTATAAGCTGGCTGATAATGTTTACCACCTTTAACTCCTTTGCCATACTGGGCTACGGGAGCGCTGTACCCTACAGCGGCGTAGGGAGCTACTGGAGCAGCGTACGCTTTAACTGGGGCTGTAGCTTTGTATGCTGGTGTATGGACCGGGTAAGCTGGAGCAGGAGCAGAGTAAACTGGAGCTGGAGCTGGAGCGGAATAAGCTGGAGCAGAGTAAGCTGGTGCTGGAGCTGGAGCGTAGACTGGGGCTGCAGCCTTGTACGCTGGCGCTGGAGCGGAATAAGTAGGAACTGGTGCATAGACTGGGGCTGCAGGCTTGTACGCCGGTGCTGGGGCTGAATAAACAGGAGCTGGGGCCACATATGCTGGAGCTGGTGCGGTATAAGCTGGAGCGGAATAAGCTGGGACAGGAGGTGTATAGGCCGGTGCCGCAGCTTTGTACGCAGGTGCGGGAGCAGAATATACCGGAGCTGGGGCTACGTATGCTGGAGCCGGAGCAGCATATGCTGGAGCCGGAGCAGCATATACTGGAGCTCCGTAGCTAGCTACTGGTACCGCATAACCTCCAGTACCTTTTCCATGTCCTTTACCGCCCTTACCTCCGTAGCTTGCTCCGTAACCTCCATAGGAGCCTGAGTAACCACCCTTGCCATACCCTTTACCTTTACCACCGTTTCCGTAGTCTCCGCCATAGCTTGCACTGTAGTCAGCTTCGTAGCCTGTTCCGTAGCTTGCGCCGTAACCACCGTAACTATCTTCATAACCACCTTTACCGCCTTTGCCGCCTTTACCAAGACTCTTCAGACCCTTCCCCAGTTCTGATCCGTAAGCAGATGCGTAGTCGAGTAAACCTTTACCAAAATCTTTAATTCCCTTTCCCTTTCCCTTGCCGGAGTCGTAGCCATAGTCCTCGTAACCTGCTCCGTAATCGCTGTAGCCTGCACCATAATCTCCTCCGTAGCCTGCACCATAGCCTGACCCATAGCTTCCGTAACCACTATCATAGCCGTAGCTGTCTCCTTTGCCTTTGCTCTTGCCGAAGAAGGTAGCTGCTGTTTCCAAGTCGTGTTCTTCAGCGAACACTCCGCAAGCGATAACAGCAGTTATTAACGCGACCTAAAGTTAATGTTACTACCAATAAGAACTTTTCTAAATTTAAGTTAAGTTTTACTAACCTTAAAGGGTATCATGCTGGAGCTGATCTTGTTCTGATGTGACGCTTTCTTCGCCCCGTTCCCGTCTTATATACACGAAGGACCACCCAAAAATTGGGAAGATGAAAAAAAATCCTGTGACATTGCTTTCGATCGTTTTCCACTGTAGGAGGACGTGGGCACACTTACCAATTGTTGGAAACCCGTTACAAAGTGAAAAGACGAGTTCCTTCATAGTGACAGGCCGAGTTGTAAGGTAACTTTCTTTTGACGTCTCGAGGAATCAACTGGGTGGCATGTGCACTTAATAAGCACAAGAGATTAAGATAACTATAATTTGATTAGGATGATTCAAGTTTTTTCTCAGTTTATCATTCCTCGGAAAGGTATACACAGGAATTCTGGGGAGCTGGCTGAAACTTTGCAGATTTTTCATTCATCGAAGTCCCTTTCCAGACATTTACGTTTCCGGCGTTTTCACATTTCTTGATGGGACAGAACAGGAAAACCAGTTTCGAAACTCAGTTATACAGGTCAAGTTTTGTTCTGGTATGAAGTGCCCAACAAAAAAGACCACAAAAAAACTCACGAGATACTGGCAGCACTTTTACTTCACAAATGTTTAGTTAAGTGCAACTACGAGCATCTGGATAGCAATATGTGCAAACTTTTACTCATTTCTACGTCCTATTACCTTGTAACGATTCTGCAATAGCTTTCTTATGGTAACTAAGCTTTTTCTGGTGAATTCAGTTGGTGAAAATTGTTTAATTGTGCACTGGGAAAGCATTAAAAAAACAATAGAAAGCTTGATGTATTATAAAATGTAAACCAAATACTCAAGATTTCAGGCTCAGTGACTCATTCTGTTAGATCCGTTCAGAACAATTCAAGGCCTGCATTATAATGAAGATTTTTTCGATGAAAGTTTTTCTATTCAATGATTTCCAGTTTGAATGGAATTCATAGTTCGTGCTGGACCACACCACTTCTGTTCCCTTACCACATGGTTAACTAAGGTTAAGTAGACATAATCACCATATAGCATGAAGTTATTGTACAGTATTTTTACATTCCTGTAAAATGAGATAACGATATACGATACCTAAATATGAAATTTTAAAATACCTGAAAGAAAAAGAAGTCTTAGAAGCTGGGGGAATAATATGGCGATTTCAAATTACTCCTGTAAAACCAACGTTGCAGTAAGACCAGGTTAACTGATCTTACCAACAGCTGCTGCAATTGCCATCTTTCTTTGCAGTTACAACTTGGCGTCAGATACTCTAGGTATTTAAAGTTACTAATTGCAAAAATACTTTCCAAAATTAAGGAATCATTGCAAGTAACAAGGTTAAGAAATGGTCAAAGTTAAACATAACGCCATCTATCAGTAGTAGCTATAACTCTCACACAGTTGGTATTTAGCTCCGTGTAAAAGGAGATTATCGAAGTTTCGCCGTTTAGTTTTCTCATAATATATAGATTTAAAATCTTAATACAGCCAATGCTGTATAATTAACGAGCATATCCTTGTTTATCTGGATGAATTATTTATGATTTATCAGTAATTCAAGCTCCTACTATTACTCGGACTATCCAAGCCGAAATGTCAAACAGAACTGTAAACTATTGTTCAAATCATGTACTGTACCAGTGTTCATCAATTCATCAGATAAAACGATTGAAATTGCAAATGCAAATCACTTTCCTTACCGGTGAATTAAATCGTGATTTAAATCAAATGATTTGAACTTTTCTATCCGACGATTTAAATCGTTTTCAAATCATCCCTCAAATCATTTTCTCCGAGACCTCTGATATGTGAAATATGGAAACATTACAAGCAATCGAATGCAGTGTAAGCTCTTATGGCTTAATGTGGACATACCATGTTCGGACTGCAGGACTTGTTCCAGAAAAGATTGCCAATTGGGCATAATCACGCAGTGGAAAGACACATTCCCAAAGTCACAATAGTTTGATGCACAAATGTGAGCGCATGTAGCATACAACGAAAATATCCCTGACATTCTCGTTGAACTTCACTCTGGTGTTCATATTGTAAGGAGGAAAAAACTAAACTGTTCAATATCCTCTATGAAGCTTAGACCTAGCTGTTGCCACTGCATGGCATGGTATGTGGTTTCAACTTCCACTGTTTGCTTTGGCTCCATTTATCTTTGACATGTGAGCAAAGCTGAGGAGTTCCATCAATATGGTTTAGGAAAGAGCAAACGAGGCACATCAGACTAAAACTGAATACCAACGGCTGAAAACGTGATTTGATAAGTGGTTTGAAAAATTTCAACAACTGAATTGAAAACCGAAATCACAAATCGTGAAATTTCAGAACGATTTAAATCGCAAATCGTAAATTACTTGTTTTCAATTTAAATCGCGATTTTAATAGAATTGGATCTAAATCACCAAGCGATTTGTTGAACACTTTACTGTACCTAATGCTTGCTGTACTTGCTTGTAAGTACTTGCTGATTCAATTAAACCTTCAACAAACTTAAATTATTTACTTGCTTAAAAATTGTACAAACTTCAGGGAGTTTACATTAATGAAAGCCGTTATTGAGTGTCGTGGGGGAGCTTTAACTGAAATTAGACTCCCGTGTAGGCTTGTGTAATAAACTACGTAACTATTGTTATTGTTTGTAAAATATTGACTTTTGGCTAAGACCTATTGAACAATCTCGATTAGATAGGTTTACTAATTGGAAAAGAATATCGCAACACAGCACGATTCTCCGTCATCAACGTTCTTTAGTTATCGTTTCGCGGCTTCTTTTGTACTTCAAGAAAGGGCACCACCACCAGTGGTATTAGATTCTTTATCATCAGTAAGCTTAAGTACCCATACACAACCTCGCACTAATACATTCGTTTTATTCATGAGAACCACGAAGGTTTTCATTAGCGCGTTGTGTCGGCCATGGCACGGGGTGCAATTGAAATAAATTGAAACAAACAACTTTTTTCCTCAAAATTTCCCTTTATTTTGCATATTTTCGACTTCAATCTTATATCAAAATATTCGCCATGAAAAAATACCTTGATGGGTGTCTTTTATTCTTTAATTTTAATTGATTTAATATGATTAATTCGAAGAAAACAAGTTTTTGAAACTAAAACATTATTTGTTTTTCGGCTTAAAGTACACAAATGTGCACATTTTTGCATAAAATTATGTACCAAAATGTTCAACTTAAAAAGTTACATAAAATGGTATATCAGGATGCTCAATTAAATTAATACAAACTTAATTATAATAAATAACAGAAATTAAAACTGAAACATTATGTTTTTCAATTATACGAACTAAATTTTGCATAATTATTCATATAATTATATACCGAAATGTGCAGATTGAAAAATTACATCGAATGATATATTTGAAGTTTTAATTACACTAATGTGAACTTAACTAAAATAAAAAACAAGAATAAAAATTGAAACGTTACATGTTTTTTTCAATTAAATTAACTTATTTTGCAAATTTCTCCACATAACTGCATATCAAAATGTTCAACTTAAAAAGGCGCATCGAATGGTATATCACAAGATCAATTGTGCTAATTCAAGCTATATTAAAATCAGAAAATGAAAATTGAGACATTGTACGTTTTTTTCAATTAAAAACACTTGTTATACAAATTTGTCCGCATAACTATGCACCAAAACATTCAGATTAAAGAGTTACATCGAATGATTTATTCGAAGACTTAATTACGGCAGTTTGAAGCTAATTAAAATCGAAAAACTAGAATAAAAATTGAAACATTAGATTTTTTTTTGAATGCAATAAACTTAGTTTGCATATTTACTCACATAATTATATATCAAAATGTGCAGCTTAAAAAGTTGCGTCAGATGGTGTATTAGAAGAATTAATTATGTTATTTCAAACTACATTACATCTAAGAAACAAAAATGAAAATAGAAACATCACATGTTTTTTGAATGAAATAAAAACATCATAAGACATCAATACTTATTTCAGAACACAAAGGCAGAACTTCTCGTTTCTGTTCAGTTTTGTGGCCCTTAAAAGGGCAGTGGGTTTTAGGCGCTCAATTCAAATAAATTAAGCTCGTTCTCCGCGAATACGACGTGCCAGGTGGATATCCTTAGGCATGATAGTAACGCGCTTGGCGTGGATGGCGCACAGGTTCGTGTCTTCAAACAGACCAACGAGGTAAGCTTCGCTAGCCTCCTGAAGGGCCATCACGGCAGAGCTCTGGAAGCGTAGATCGGTCTTAAAGTCCTGAGCGATTTCACGCACCAGACGTTGGAAAGGCAGCTTGCGAATCAACAGCTCGGTCGACTTCTGGTAGCGACGGATTTCACGCAGGGCTACAGTGCCGGGACGGTACCGGTGAGGCTTCTTGACTCCACCGGTGGCCGGGGCACTTTTACGAGCAGCCTTAGTTGCCAGTTGCTTGCGAGGGGCTTTTCCTCCAGTGGACTTGCGGGCAGTTTGCTTGGTACGCGCCATTTCGTAAGTTAACTTGTTTGGATTTGACTAAATTACTTGGATAAATTCTTCTTTGACCATATAAAGCGGACGTTCATGGCTCCCAACCACGCACTTTCTTCCTATTGGGTGTGATTGAATAAAGAAAACTCCACCCCTCTCTCTTGATTCGTGCTGAAAGCAGCCAATGAGAGACAAGTGGCGGGTCTTTATAATGGAGCTCATTCTTGGCTGTCTCAGCACAATCGTCTGAAATCCAAGAAAGTACGATTCCGAAATGGCTGGTCGCGGGAAACGAGGCAAATGACTCGGCAAGGGAGGTGCCAAACCTCATCATAAAGTTCTTCGCGACAACATCCAGGGTACTACCGAGCCTGCTATCCGTCGTCTTGCACGTCGTGGAGCGTTAAGCGCATCTCAGGCCTCATTTACGATGAAACTCGTGGCGATCTCAAAGTCTTCCTCGACTACGTCATTCGTGATGCCGTCACCTACACTGAGCATGCTGAGCGTAAGACCGTTACTGCCTGGACGTCGTTTGTGCTCTGAAGCGTCAGGGCCACACCGTCCATGGCTTCGACGGTTAAAACCGTTTTTTTTTTTTCGCGGTTACTCATCGACCCCACGGCCCTTTTCAGGGCCATAAAGCCCTGTTCGAAAGCGCCTCGCTAGTCTCACCAGAAACTTCCCCTGCTAGATTTGAAGTGCTGAATTGGTACACTCAAATTTTTCCGGCACCTGTGTACACCGCTAAGTTTTCTGTTGGCGTTAGATCTCAGCGCCGTTGCTCTTCATCAACTTGACTGAAGCCATCTACCAACAGACATTGTGCAAGATAGCACATCGATAACTTGATCTGAGTAAGGCATATCTGTTCACTTAATCTAAGCAAGTGTTTGTTATTTGAGATTTTTTTGTTTTATATAGTGCTGGATTGGGGTCCTATGATGAGCCAGGAGAATTGAGTTTCGTTGCGAGGATGGCTATAGGACAGTTTAGTAGGTTTTGGGACTTAGGTTTTCGCCATCTACTGGTAGTATTTTAGGCGTGGAACATTTACAGTGTATAGCTCTGGAGTCACGTACGTCAAAATGACCACATTCGCATTTTGACACCTCAGCTGTACACTTGGCGAATGGTTGGCAACTGTTGACGTCTACGTTCGAAAATTAATTTTGGAAATAGAGAAACTCCTCCTTGTGTTTTTAGCGTATCGGCCGAACAAAACTCTTTTTCGCGCTATGTGCTGTGTGTGGGGTGCGATGAGTGCTTAGGAGTGTGCAGGTTTTCCTGATGCTGTGCAGCACGTGTCCATTAGTTTTGGACAGAGAGAAGTGGCAATATTGTTTTCCTATTATTTATTTCGAATGATTTATTTCAATACAATTTTTTAAACAGAATTTCACTTTTTTTAGACGAAACAAGCAATAAGGATGATTAAAGAGAACACTGCAAAGGAAGATTATGGTTATTTCAATTAGCAGATTTTTGGACTAATAAAAAGCAACATCGAAAAAATTTCGAATGCATTTTGTACAGGGTTGCGAAGGAAACAAACCTGCTTGAGGTACCCAGAAGACGACAACAACCAGAGAAGCAAGGAAATGTAGCCAGACTTTCATTTAAATAAAATGCAGAAAAAACACAAGAAAATGCTTTGCTGCCCTGTAACAAAAAAAGGAAAACTTACGAAATATGATAGCAAAATGGGAGCATCCAAAGCGAAGGGACAGTGAAGCATCACCGAGCGCAACTGGAAGACTGAACTTTTCCAATTCAGTGATGCAAATTTATACGTACATTGGCTATTCCCATGATACCTGACCCAAAAACATTTTATTGCAATGTGATCATTGAGGCATAAATTTCTTTTCCTGGTAACATTAACTAATAAGCCTGCAATTACAGCTATTCGAGTGTATAAAATCTCCAAGGGATTCGAATAAACAATTTGCTAACAAAGACGGTTGACCTACATTTATAAGAAAATGGTTAACTTAATTAAATTAATTAAATCCATAGGTCTGCTTGTTGTTGTTGATCGTTGGCGACTTGACTTTTCCGCCATCTAGTACTAGAAAATTATGCGTCAAAGATACCCAGTGTGTACGGCTCTGCCGTCTGTAAGGCCAGATGGACGAAAAAACAAGCGCAATCCAGATTTACCACTTATTTGTGCGTATGCTTCAGGTTCACGTGACAGTGGGACCTACAATACGTCGCTGCATTGTGACTAGTAACTTTCGCTGGTACAGTGATAATTGCTAATCAGCCAGTCGTTGAGGTCTATTCGAGTCTCGGGGGAATTCGATGATGCATTCTGCCAACTGTGAAATTCGGCGTATTCTTGGGGCAAAATAATTGAGTTCTTGAGAGACTATTTTATTTTATGGGTCAATGCGACTACTGGATTGGACGTGGAAGAGTCATCGAGTTCATACATAAGTTGTTTCTTCAGTTCAGAACCATCCGAAGACAACTATACGCAAGTACGGAGCTAAGCCCATACCGGACGATGAAGGACTGTCCGTCTCCGAAGTGCGAAACAAGCGAATTTTCGTTCGGCATCATCAGATGAATGTTGGGGTTCCATTTGACAGCTGCCCATGCAGCAAATAGAGTGTATACTAGCAAGTATTTTGGCCTCCACATGTCAAAGCCAGGGGCCCATTCGAGCAGATCAAGAGCTTTCAGTGTTACGATTCTGACGACCTTGTCCTTTAAAATGTAGAACCAGTCGCGCTACTGGCATCACGGTCTTAGAAACGTATCAGAGATGTTTCCGACAAAACGGGGAAAAAGTCAACAGCACCCAGTGTTCCCAGGCGGTCACCCATCCAAGTACTGACTGGGCCCGACGTAGCTTGACTTCCGGGATCTGACGGGACCGGGTACTTTCTACGTGGTATGGCCGTTGACGAGCGCTGCTGCATCATAGTCAGGGGTCACTGCAGAGAAGGCCTCTGAAAAGGAGCGTCGTTGTCTTAGTATCTTGGTAAAGAACTGATGCATTCATTTGTTACGCAACATGATTTGGCCTAGTTCTACTGAGCTGAAATAGGCCTGCTTGTTGTTGTTGATCGTTGGCGGCTCTACTTTCGCCATCTAGTGCTAGAATATTATGCGTCAAAGATACCCAGTGTGTCTTTGCGTGTGTAGCTCTGCCGTACGTGTGCACGGAAACCGAGTGCAATCCCAATTTACCACTTATCTATGCGTATGCTTTCAATTCACATGGCAATGAGACGCTACAATGCGTCACTGAACTGTGACTCGTCAACTTTTCCCCGTAACATTACCTAATTCACTGGTCGTGAGAGGTCTATTCGACTCTCGGGGCAACTGGATTGTGATCCATTTTACTGCTGCCATCTAGCAATAGACTGTATACTTAGGGCATGCAAATAAGTAACTTGGCCTCCAGACGTCCAGCCAGGGGCCTCGTTGGAGCAGATTCACCAGTGTTACGATTCTGACGACCCTGTCCTTTAAAATGTAGAACCAGTCGCGCGACTGGCATCACGGTCTAAGAAACGTATCAGAGATGTTTCCGACAAAAAGGGGAAAAAGTCAACAGCACCCAGTGTTCCCAGGCGGTCACCCATCCAAGTACTGACTGGGCCCGACGTAGCTTGACTTCCGGGATCTGACGGGACCGGGTACTTTCTACGTGGTATGGCCGTTGACGAGTGCTGGTGTACTACAGTCGTGAGCCATTGCAGAGAACGCCTCCGAAGAGAGTGTCGCCCTGCTCGTTGTCAAAAGTATCCTAGTGAACAACTGGTGCATCTCGTTGTTGCCTAACATGTTTTGGCCTAGTTCTACTGAGTTGGAATAGGTCTGCTTGTTGTTGTTGATCGTTGGCGACTTGACTTTTCCGCCATCTAGTACTAGAAAATTATGCGTCAAAGATACCCAGTGTGTACGGCTCTGCCGTCTGTAAGGCCAGATGGACGAAAAAACAAGCGCAATCCAGATTTACCACTTATTTGTGCGTATGCTTCAGGTTCACGTGACAGTGGGACCTACAATACGTCGCTGCATTGTGACTAGTAACTTTCGCTGGTACAGTGATAATTGCTAATCAGCCAGTCGTTGAGGTCTATTCGAGTCTCGGGGGAATTCGATGATGCATTCTGCCAACTGTGAAATTCGGCGTATTCTTGGGGCAAAATAATTGAGTTCTTGAGAGACTATTTTATTTTATGGGTCAATGCGACTACTGGATTGGACGTGGAAGAGTCATCGAGTTCATACATAAGTTGTTTCTTCAGTTCAGAACCATCCGAAGACAACTATACGCAAGTACGGAGCTAAGCCCATACCGGACGATGAAGGACTGTCCGTCTCCGAAGTGCGAAACAAGCGAATTTTCGTTCGGCATCATCAGATGAATGTTGGGGTTCCATTTGACAGCTGCCCATGCAGCAAATAGAGTGTATACTAGCAAGTATTTTGGCCTCCACATGTCAAAGCCAGGGGCCCATTCGAGCAGATCAAGAGCTTTCAGTGTTACGATTCTGACGACCTTGTCCTTTAAAATGTAGAACCAGTCGCGCTACTGGCATCACGGTCTTAGAAACGTATCAGAGATGTTTCCGACAAAACGGGGAAAAAGTCAACAGCACCCAGTGTTCCCAGGCGGTCACCCATCCAAGTACTGACTGGGCCCGACGTAGCTTGACTTCCGGGATCTGACGGGACCGGGTACTTTCTACGTGGTATGGCCGTTGACGAGCGCTGCTGCATCATAGTCAGGGGTCACTGCAGAGAAGGCCTCTGAAAAGGAGCGTCGTTGTCTTAGTATCTTGGTAAAGAACTGATGCATTCATTTGTTACGCAACATGATTTGGCCTAGTTCTACTGAGCTGAAATAGGCCTGCTTGTTGTTGTTGATCGTTGGCGGCTCTACTTTCGCCATCTAGTGCTAGAATATTATGCGTCAAAGATACCCAGTGTGTCTTTGCGTGTGTAGCTCTGCCGTACGTGTGCACGGAAACCGAGTGCAATCCCAATTTACCACTTATCTATGCGTATGCTTTCAATTCACATGGCAATGAGACGCTACAATGCGTCACTGAACTGTGACTCGTCAACTTTTCCCCGTAACATTACCTAATTCACTGGTCGTGAGAGGTCTATTCGACTCTCGGGGCAACTGGATTGTGATCCATTTTACTGCTGCCATCTAGCAATAGACTGTATACTTAGGGCATGCAAATAAGTAACTTGGCCTCCAGACGTCCAGCCAGGGGCCTCGTTGGAGCAGATTCACCAGTGTTACGATTCTGACGACCCTGTCCTTTAAAATGTAGAACCAGTCGCGCGACTGGCATCACGGTCTAAGAAACGTATCAGAGATGTTTCCGACAAAAAGGGGAAAAAGTCAACAGCACCCAGTGTTCCCAGGCGGTCACCCATCCAAGTACTGACTGGGCCCGACGTAGCTTGACTTCCGGGATCTGACGGGACCGGGTACTTTCTACGTGGTATGGCCGTTGACGAGTGCTGGTGTACTACAGTCGTGAGCCATTGCAGAGAACGCCTCCGAAGAGAGTGTCGCCCTGCTCGTTGTCAAAAGTATCCTAGTGAACAACTGGTGCATCTCGTTGTTGCCTAACATGTTTTGGCCTAGTTCTACTGAGTTGGAATAGGTCTGCTTGTTGTTGTTGATCGTTGGCGACTTGACTTTTCCGCCATCTAGTACTAGAAAATTATGCGTCAAAGATACCCAGTGTGTACGGCTCTGCCGTCTGTAAGGCCAGATGGACGAAAAAACAAGCGCAATCCAGATTTACCACTTATTTGTGCGTATGCTTCAGGTTCACGTGACAGTGGGACCTACAATACGTCGCTGCATTGTGACTAGTAACTTTCGCTGGTACAGTGATAATTGCTAATCAGCCAGTCGTTGAGGTCTATTCGAGTCTCGGGGGAATTCGATGATGCATTCTGCCAACTGTGAAATTCGGCGTATTCTTGGGGCAAAATAATTGAGTTCTTGAGAGACTATTTTATTTTATGGGTCAATGCGACTACTGGATTGGACGTGGAAGAGTCATCGAGTTCATACATAAGTTGTTTCTTCAGTTCAGAACCATCCGAAGACAACTATACGCAAGTACGGAGCTAAGCCCATACCGGACGATGAAGGACTGTCCGTCTCCGAAGTGCGAAACAAGCGAATTTTCGTTCGGCATCATCAGATGAATGTTGGGGTTCCATTTGACAGCTGCCCATGCAGCAAATAGAGTGTATACTAGCAAGTATTTTGGCCTCCACATGTCAAAGCCAGGGGCCCATTCGAGCAGATCAAGAGCTTTCAGTGTTACGATTCTGACGACCTTGTCCTTTAAAATGTAGAACCAGTCGCGCTACTGGCATCACGGTCTTAGAAACGTATCAGAGATGTTTCCGACAAAACGGGGAAAAAGTCAACAGCACCCAGTGTTCCCAGGCGGTCACCCATCCAAGTACTGACTGGGCCCGACGTAGCTTGACTTCCGGGATCTGACGGGACCGGGTACTTTCTACGTGGTATGGCCGTTGACGAGCGCTGCTGCATCATAGTCAGGGGTCACTGCAGAGAAGGCCTCTGAAAAGGAGCGTCGTTGTCTTAGTATCTTGGTAAAGAACTGATGCATTCATTTGTTACGCAACATGATTTGGCCTAGTTCTACTGAGCTGAAATAGGCCTGCTTGTTGTTGTTGATCGTTGGCGGCTCTACTTTCGCCATCTAGTGCTAGAATATTATGCGTCAAAGATACCCAGTGTGTCTTTGCGTGTGTAGCTCTGCCGTACGTGTGCACGGAAACCGAGTGCAATCCCAATTTACCACTTATCTATGCGTATGCTTTCAATTCACATGGCAATGAGACGCTACAATGCGTCACTGAACTGTGACTCGTCAACTTTTCCCCGTAACATTACCTAATTCACTGGTCGTGAGAGGTCTATTCGACTCTCGGGGCAACTGGATTGTGATCCATTTTACTGCTGCCATCTAGCAATAGACTGTATACTTAGGGCATGCAAATAAGTAACTTGGCCTCCAGACGTCCAGCCAGGGGCCTCGTTGGAGCAGATTCACCAGTGTTACGATTCTGACGACCCTGTCCTTTAAAATGTAGAACCAGTCGCGCGACTGGCATCACGGTCTAAGAAACGTATCAGAGATGTTTCCGACAAAAAGGGGAAAAAGTCAACAGCACCCAGTGTTCCCAGGCGGTCACCCATCCAAGTACTGACTGGGCCCGACGTAGCTTGACTTCCGGGATCTGACGGGACCGGGTACTTTCTACGTGGTATGGCCGTTGACGAGTGCTGGTGTACTACAGTCGTGAGCCATTGCAGAGAACGCCTCCGAAGAGAGTGTCGCCCTGCTCGTTGTCAAAAGTATCCTAGTGAACAACTGGTGCATCTCGTTGTTGCCTAACATGTTTTGGCCTAGTTCTACTGAGTTGGAATAGGTCTGCTTGTTGTTGTTGATCGTTGGCGACTTGACTTTTCCGCCATCTAGTACTAGAAAATTATGCGTCAAAGATACCCAGTGTGTACGGCTCTGCCGTCTGTAAGGCCAGATGGACGAAAAAACAAGCGCAATCCAGATTTACCACTTATTTGTGCGTATGCTTCAGGTTCACGTGACAGTGGGACCTACAATACGTCGCTGCATTGTGACTAGTAACTTTCGCTGGTACAGTGATAATTGCTAATCAGCCAGTCGTTGAGGTCTATTCGAGTCTCGGGGGAATTCGATGATGCATTCTGCCAACTGTGAAATTCGGCGTATTCTTGGGGCAAAATAATTGAGTTCTTGAGAGACTATTTTATTTTATGGGTCAATGCGACTACTGGATTGGACGTGGAAGAGTCATCGAGTTCATACATAAGTTGTTTCTTCAGTTCAGAACCATCCGAAGACAACTATACGCAAGTACGGAGCTAAGCCCATACCGGACGATGAAGGACTGTCCGTCTCCGAAGTGCGAAACAAGCGAATTTTCGTTCGGCATCATCAGATGAATGTTGGGGTTCCATTTGACAGCTGCCCATGCAGCAAATAGAGTGTATACTAGCAAGTATTTTGGCCTCCACATGTCAAAGCCAGGGGCCCATTCGAGCAGATCAAGAGCTTTCAGTGTTACGATTCTGACGACCTTGTCCTTTAAAATGTAGAACCAGTCGCGCTACTGGCATCACGGTCTTAGAAACGTATCAGAGATGTTTCCGACAAAACGGGGAAAAAGTCAACAGCACCCAGTGTTCCCAGGCGGTCACCCATCCAAGTACTGACTGGGCCCGACGTAGCTTGACTTCCGGGATCTGACGGGACCGGGTACTTTCTACGTGGTATGGCCGTTGACGAGCGCTGCTGCATCATAGTCAGGGGTCACTGCAGAGAAGGCCTCTGAAAAGGAGCGTCGTTGTCTTAGTATCTTGGTAAAGAACTGATGCATTCATTTGTTACGCAACATGATTTGGCCTAGTTCTACTGAGCTGAAATAGGCCTGCTTGTTGTTGTTGATCGTTGGCGGCTCTACTTTCGCCATCTAGTGCTAGAATATTATGCGTCAAAGATACCCAGTGTGTCTTTGCGTGTGTAGCTCTGCCGTACGTGTGCACGGAAACCGAGTGCAATCCCAATTTACCACTTATCTATGCGTATGCTTTCAATTCACATGGCAATGAGACGCTACAATGCGTCACTGAACTGTGACTCGTCAACTTTTCCCCGTAACATTACCTAATTCACTGGTCGTGAGAGGTCTATTCGACTCTCGGGGCAACTGGATTGTGATCCATTTTACTGCTGCCATCTAGCAATAGACTGTATACTTAGGGCATGCAAATAAGTAACTTGGCCTCCAGACGTCCAGCCAGGGGCCTCGTTGGAGCAGATTCACCAGTGTTACGATTCTGACGACCCTGTCCTTTAAAATGTAGAACCAGTCGCGCGACTGGCATCACGGTCTAAGAAACGTATCAGAGATGTTTCCGACAAAAAGGGGAAAAAGTCAACAGCACCCAGTGTTCCCAGGCGGTCACCCATCCAAGTACTGACTGGGCCCGACGTAGCTTGACTTCCGGGATCTGACGGGACCGGGTACTTTCTACGTGGTATGGCCGTTGACGAGTGCTGGTGTACTACAGTCGTGAGCCATTGCAGAGAACGCCTCCGAAGAGAGTGTCGCCCTGCTCGTTGTCAAAAGTATCCTAGTGAACAACTGGTGCATCTCGTTGTTGCCTAACATGTTTTGGCCTAGTTCTACTGAGTTGGAATAGGTCTGCTTGTTGTTGTTGATCGTTGGCGACTTGACTTTTCCGCCATCTAGTACTAGAAAATTATGCGTCAAAGATACCCAGTGTGTACGGCTCTGCCGTCTGTAAGGCCAGATGGACGAAAAAACAAGCGCAATCCAGATTTACCACTTATTTGTGCGTATGCTTCAGGTTCACGTGACAGTGGGACCTACAATACGTCGCTGCATTGTGACTAGTAACTTTCGCTGGTACAGTGATAATTGCTAATCAGCCAGTCGTTGAGGTCTATTCGAGTCTCGGGGGAATTCGATGATGCATTCTGCCAACTGTGAAATTCGGCGTATTCTTGGGGCAAAATAATTGAGTTCTTGAGAGACTATTTTATTTTATGGGTCAATGCGACTACTGGATTGGACGTGGAAGAGTCATCGAGTTCATACATAAGTTGTTTCTTCAGTTCAGAACCATCCGAAGACAACTATACGCAAGTACGGAGCTAAGCCCATACCGGACGATGAAGGACTGTCCGTCTCCGAAGTGCGAAACAAGCGAATTTTCGTTCGGCATCATCAGATGAATGTTGGGGTTCCATTTGACAGCTGCCCATGCAGCAAATAGAGTGTATACTAGCAAGTATTTTGGCCTCCACATGTCAAAGCCAGGGGCCCATTCGAGCAGATCAAGAGCTTTCAGTGTTACGATTCTGACGACCTTGTCCTTTAAAATGTAGAACCAGTCGCGCTACTGGCATCACGGTCTTAGAAACGTATCAGAGATGTTTCCGACAAAACGGGGAAAAAGTCAACAGCACCCAGTGTTCCCAGGCGGTCACCCATCCAAGTACTGACTGGGCCCGACGTAGCTTGACTTCCGGGATCTGACGGGACCGGGTACTTTCTACGTGGTATGGCCGTTGACGAGCGCTGCTGCATCATAGTCAGGGGTCACTGCAGAGAAGGCCTCTGAAAAGGAGCGTCGTTGTCTTAGTATCTTGGTAAAGAACTGATGCATTCATTTGTTACGCAACATGATTTGGCCTAGTTCTACTGAGCTGAAATAGGCCTGCTTGTTGTTGTTGATCGTTGGCGGCTCTACTTTCGCCATCTAGTGCTAGAATATTATGCGTCAAAGATACCCAGTGTGTCTTTGCGTGTGTAGCTCTGCCGTACGTGTGCACGGAAACCGAGTGCAATCCCAATTTACCACTTATCTATGCGTATGCTTTCAATTCACATGGCAATGAGACGCTACAATGCGTCACTGAACTGTGACTCGTCAACTTTTCCCCGTAACATTACCTAATTCACTGGTCGTGAGAGGTCTATTCGACTCTCGGGGCAACTGGATTGTGATCCATTTTACTGCTGCCATCTAGCAATAGACTGTATACTTAGGGCATGCAAATAAGTAACTTGGCCTCCAGACGTCCAGCCAGGGGCCTCGTTGGAGCAGATTCACCAGTGTTACGATTCTGACGACCCTGTCCTTTAAAATGTAGAACCAGTCGCGCGACTGGCATCACGGTCTAAGAAACGTATCAGAGATGTTTCCGACAAAAAGGGGAAAAAGTCAACAGCACCCAGTGTTCCCAGGCGGTCACCCATCCAAGTACTGACTGGGCCCGACGTAGCTTGACTTCCGGGATCTGACGGGACCGGGTACTTTCTACGTGGTATGGCCGTTGACGAGTGCTGGTGTACTACAGTCGTGAGCCATTGCAGAGAACGCCTCCGAAGAGAGTGTCGCCCTGCTCGTTGTCAAAAGTATCCTAGTGAACAACTGGTGCATCTCGTTGTTGCCTAACATGTTTTGGCCTAGTTCTACTGAGTTGGAATAGGTCTGCTTGTTGTTGTTGATCGTTGGCGACTTGACTTTTCCGCCATCTAGTACTAGAAAATTATGCGTCAAAGATACCCAGTGTGTACGGCTCTGCCGTCTGTAAGGCCAGATGGACGAAAAAACAAGCGCAATCCAGATTTACCACTTATTTGTGCGTATGCTTCAGGTTCACGTGACAGTGGGACCTACAATACGTCGCTGCATTGTGACTAGTAACTTTCGCTGGTACAGTGATAATTGCTAATCAGCCAGTCGTTGAGGTCTATTCGAGTCTCGGGGAATTCGATGATGCATTCTGCCAACTGTGAAATTCGGCGTATTCTTGGGGCAAAATAATTGAGTTCTTGAGAGACTATTTTATTTTATGGGTCAATGCGACTACTGGATTGGACGTGGAAGAGTCATCGAGTTCATACATAAGTTGTTTCTTCAGTTCAGAACCATCCGAAGACAACTATACGCAAGTACGGAGCTAAGCCCATACCGGACGATGAAGGACTGTCCGTCTCCGAAGTGCGAAACAAGCGAATTTTCGTTCGGCATCATCAGATGAATGTTGGGGTTCCATTTGACAGCTGCCCATGCAGCAAATAGAGTGTATACTAGCAAGTATTTTGGCCTCCACATGTCAAAGCCAGGGGCCCATTCGAGCAGATCAAGAGCTTTCAGTGTTACGATTCTGACGACCTTGTCCTTTAAAATGTAGAACCAGTCGCGCTACTGGCATCACGGTCTTAGAAACGTATCAGAGATGTTTCCGACAAAACGGGGAAAAAGTCAACAGCACCCAGTGTTCCCAGGCGGTCACCCATCCAAGTACTGACTGGGCCCGACGTAGCTTGACTTCCGGGATCTGACGGGACCGGGTACTTTCTACGTGGTATGGCCGTTGACGAGCGCTGCTGCATCATAGTCAGGGGTCACTGCAGAGAAGGCCTCTGAAAAGGAGCGTCGTTGTCTTAGTATCTTGGTAAAGAACTGATGCATTCATTTGTTACGCAACATGATTTGGCCTAGTTCTACTGAGCTGAAATAGGCCTGCTTGTTGTTGTTGATCGTTGGCGGCTCTACTTTCGCCATCTAGTGCTAGAATATTATGCGTCAAAGATACCCAGTGTGTCTTTGCGTGTGTAGCTCTGCCGTACGTGTGCACGGAAACCGAGTGCAATCCCAATTTACCACTTATCTATGCGTATGCTTTCAATTCACATGGCAATGAGACGCTACAATGCGTCACTGAACTGTGACTCGTCAACTTTTCCCCGTAACATTACCTAATTCACTGGTCGTGAGAGGTCTATTCGACTCTCGGGGCAACTGGATTGTGATCCATTTTACTGCTGCCATCTAGCAATAGACTGTATACTTAGGGCATGCAAATAAGTAACTTGGCCTCCAGACGTCCAGCCAGGGGCCTCGTTGGAGCAGATTCACCAGTGTTACGATTCTGACGACCCTGTCCTTTAAAATGTAGAACCAGTCGCGCGACTGGCATCACGGTCTAAGAAACGTATCAGAGATGTTTCCGACAAAAAGGGGAAAAAGTCAACAGCACCCAGTGTTCCCAGGCGGTCACCCATCCAAGTACTGACTGGGCCCGACGTAGCTTGACTTCCGGGATCTGACGGGACCGGGTACTTTCTACGTGGTATGGCCGTTGACGAGTGCTGGTGTACTACAGTCGTGAGCCATTGCAGAGAACGCCTCCGAAGAGAGTGTCGCCCTGCTCGTTGTCAAAAGTATCCTAGTGAACAACTGGTGCATCTCGTTGTTGCCTAACATGTTTTGGCCTAGTTCTACTGAGTTGGAATAGGTCTGCTTGTTGTTGTTGATCGTTGGCGACTTGACTTTTCCGCCATCTAGTACTAGAAAATTATGCGTCAAAGATACCCAGTGTGTACGGCTCTGCCGTCTGTAAGGCCAGATGGACGAAAAAACAAGCGCAATCCAGATTTACCACTTATTTGTGCGTATGCTTCAGGTTCACGTGACAGTGGACCTACAATACGTCGCTGCATTGTGACTAGTAACTTTCGCTGGTACAGTGATAATTGCTAATCAGCCAGTCGTTGAGGTCTATTCGAGTCTCGGGGGAATTCGATGATGCATTCTGCCAACTGTGAAATTCGGCGTATTCTTGGGGCAAAATAATTGAGTTCTTGAGAGACTATTTTATTTTATGGGTCAATGCGACTACTGGATTGGACGTGGAAGAGTCATCGAGTTCATACATAAGTTGTTTCTTCAGTTCAGAACCATCCGAAGACAACTATACGCAAGTACGGAGCTAAGCCCATACCGGACGATGAAGGACTGTCCGTCTCCGAAGTGCGAAACAAGCGAATTTTCGTTCGGCATCATCAGATGAATGTTGGGGTTCCATTTGACAGCTGCCCATGCAGCAAATAGAGTGTATACTAGCAAGTATTTTGGCCTCCACATGTCAAAGCCAGGGGCCCATTCGAGCAGATCAAGAGCTTTCAGTGTTACGATTCTGACGACCTTGTCCTTTAAAATGTAGAACCAGTCGCGCTACTGGCATCACGGTCTTAGAAACGTATCAGAGATGTTTCCGACAAAACGGGGAAAAAGTCAACAGCACCCAGTGTTCCCAGGCGGTCACCCATCCAAGTACTGACTGGGCCCGACGTAGCTTGACTTCCGGATCTGACGGGACCGGGTACTTTCTACGTGGTATGGCCGTTGACGAGCGCTGCTGCATCATAGTCAGGGGTCACTGCAGAGAAGGCCTCTGAAAAGGAGCGTCGTTGTCTTAGTATCTTGGTAAAGAACTGATGCATTCATTTGTTACGCAACATGATTTGGCCTAGTTCTACTGAGCTGAAATAGGCCTGCTTGTTGTTGTTGATCGTTGGCGGCTCTACTTTCGCCATCTAGTGCTAGAATATTATGCGTCAAAGATACCCAGTGTGTCTTTGCGTGTGTAGCTCTGCCGTACGTGTGCACGGAAACCGAGTGCAATCCCAATTTACCACTTATCTATGCGTATGCTTTCAATTCACATGGCAATGAGACGCTACAATGCGTCACTGAACTGTGACTCGTCAACTTTTCCCCGTAACATTACCTAATTCACTGGTCGTGAGAGGTCTATTCGACTCTCGGGCAACTGGATTGTGATCCATTTTACTGCTGCCATCTAGCAATAGACTGTATACTTAGGGCATGCAAATAAGTAACTTGGCCTCCAGACGTCCAGCCAGGGGCCTCGTTGGAGCAGATTCACCAGTGTTACGATTCTGACGACCCTGTCCTTTAAAATGTAGAACCAGTCGCGCGACTGGCATCACGGTCTAAGAAACGTATCAGAGATGTTTCCGACAAAAAGGGGAAAAAGTCAACAGCACCCAGTGTTCCCAGGCGGTCACCCATCCAAGTACTGACTGGGCCCGACGTAGCTTGACTTCCGGGATCTGACGGGACCGGGTACTTTCTACGTGGTATGGCCGTTGACGAGTGCTGGTGTACTACAGTCGTGAGCCATTGCAGAGAACGCCTCCGAAGAGAGTGTCGCCCTGCTCGTTGTCAAAAGTATCCTAGTGAACAACTGGTGCATCTCGTTGTTGCCTAACATGTTTTGGCCTAGTTCTACTGAGTTGGAATAGGTCTGCTTGTTGTTGTTGATCGTTGGCGACTTGACTTTTCCGCCATCTAGTACTAGAAAATTATGCGTCAAAGATACCCAGTGTGTACGGCTCTGCCGTCTGTAAGGCCAGATGGACGAAAAAACAAGCGCAATCCAGATTTACCACTTATTTGTGCGTATGCTTCAGGTTCACGTGACAGTGGGACCTACAATACGTCGCTGCATTGTGACTAGTAACTTTCGCTGGTACAGTGATAATTGCTAATCAGCCAGTCGTTGAGGTCTATTCGAGTCTCGGGGGAATTCGATGATGCATTCTGCCAACTGTGAAATTCGGCGTATTCTTGGGCAAAATAATTGAGTTCTTGAGAGACTATTTTATTTTATGGGTCAATGCGACTACTGGATTGGACGTGGAAGAGTCATCGAGTTCATACATAAGTTGTTTCTTCAGTTCAGAACCATCCGAAGACAACTATACGCAAGTACGGAGCTAAGCCCATACCGGACGATGAAGGACTGTCCGTCTCCGAAGTGCGAAACAAGCGAATTTTCGTTCGGCATCATCAGATGAATGTTGGGGTTCCATTTGACAGCTGCCCATGCAGCAAATAGAGTGTATACTAGCAAGTATTTTGGCCTCCACATGTCAAAGCCAGGGGCCCATTCGAGCAGATCAAGAGCTTTCAGTGTTACGATTCTGACGACCTTGTCCTTTAAAATGTAGAACCAGTCGCGCTACTGGCATCACGGTCTTAGAAACGTATCAGAGATGTTTCCGACAAAACGGGGAAAAAGTCAACAGCACCCAGTGTTCCCAGGCGGTCACCCATCCAAGTACTGACTGGGCCCGACGTAGCTTGACTTCCGGGATCTGACGGGACCGGGTACTTTCTACGTGGTATGGCCGTTGACGAGCGCTGCTGCATCATAGTCAGGGGTCACTGCAGAGAAGGCCTCTGAAAAGGAGCGTCGTTGTCTTAGTATCTTGGTAAAGAACTGATGCATTCATTTGTTACGCAACATGATTTGGCCTAGTTCTACTGAGCTGAAATAGGCCTGCTTGTTGTTGTTGATCGTTGGCGGCTCTACTTTCGCCATCTAGTGCTAGAATATTATGCGTCAAAGATACCCAGTGTGTCTTTGCGTGTGTAGCTCTGCCGTACGTGTGCACGGAAACCGAGTGCAATCCCAATTTACCACTTATCTATGCGTATGCTTTCAATTCACATGGCAATGAGACGCTACAATGCGTCACTGAACTGTGACTCGTCAACTTTTCCCCGTAACATTACCTAATTCACTGGTCGTGAGAGGTCTATTCGACTCTCGGGGCAACTGGATTGTGATCCATTTTACTGCTGCCATCTAGCAATAGACTGTATACTTAGGCATGCAAATAAGTAACTTGGCCTCCAGACGTCCAGCCAGGGCCTCGTTGGAGCAGATTCACCAGTGTTACGATTCTGACGACCCTGTCCTTTAAAATGTAGAACCAGTCGCGCGACTGGCATCACGGTCTAAGAAACGTATCAGAGATGTTTCCGACAAAAAGGGGAAAAAGTCAACAGCACCCAGTGTTCCCAGGCGGTCACCCATCCAAGTACTGACTGGGCCCGACGTAGCTTGACTTCCGGGATCTGACGGGACCGGGTACTTTCTACGTGGTATGGCCGTTGACGAGTGCTGGTGTACTACAGTCGTGAGCCATTGCAGAGAACGCCTCCGAAGAGAGTGTCGCCCTGCTCGTTGTCAAAAGTATCCTAGTGAACAACTGGTGCATCTCGTTGTTGCCTAACATGTTTTGGCCTAGTTCTACTGAGTTGGAATAGGTCTGCTTGTTGTTGTTGATCGTTGGCGACTTGACTTTTCCGCCATCTAGTACTAGAAAATTATGCGTCAAAGATACCCAGTGTGTACGGCTCTGCCGTCTGTAAGGCCAGATGGACGAAAAAACAAGCGCAATCCAGATTTACCACTTATTTGTGCGTATGCTTCAGGTTCACGTGACAGTGGGACCTACAATACGTCGCTGCATTGTGACTAGTAACTTTCGCTGGTACAGTGATAATTGCTAATCAGCCAGTCGTTGAGGTCTATTCGAGTCTCGGGGAATTCGATGATGCATTCTGCCAACTGTGAAATTCGGCGTATTCTTGGGCAAAATAATTGAGTTCTTGAGAGACTATTTTATTTTATGGGTCAATGCGACTACTGGATTGGACGTGGAAGAGTCATCGAGTTCATACATAAGTTGTTTCTTCAGTTCAGAACCATCCGAAGACAACTATACGCAAGTACGGAGCTAAGCCCATACCGGACGATGAAGGACTGTCCGTCTCCGAAGTGCGAAACAAGCGAATTTTCGTTCGGCATCATCAGATGAATGTTGGGTTCCATTTGACAGCTGCCCATGCAGCAAATAGAGTGTATACTAGCAAGTATTTTGGCCTCCACATGTCAAAGCCAGGGCCCATTCGAGCAGATCAAGAGCTTTCAGTGTTACGATTCTGACGACCTTGTCCTTTAAAATGTAGAACCAGTCGCGCTACTGGCATCACGGTCTTAGAAACGTATCAGAGATGTTTCCGACAAAACGGGGAAAAAGTCAACAGCACCCAGTGTTCCCAGGCGGTCACCCATCCAAGTACTGACTGGGCCCGACGTAGCTTGACTTCCGGGATCTGACGGGACCGGGTACTTTCTACGTGGTATGGCCGTTGACGAGCGCTGCTGCATCATAGTCAGGGGTCACTGCAGAGAAGGCCTCTGAAAAGGAGCGTCGTTGTCTTAGTATCTTGGTAAAGAACTGATGCATTCATTTGTTACGCAACATGATTTGGCCTAGTTCTACTGAGCTGAAATAGGCCTGCTTGTTGTTGTTGATCGTTGGCGGCTCTACTTTCGCCATCTAGTGCTAGAATATTATGCGTCAAAGATACCCAGTGTGTCTTTGCGTGTGTAGCTCTGCCGTACGTGTGCACGGAAACCGAGTGCAATCCCAATTTACCACTTATCTATGCGTATGCTTTCAATTCACATGGCAATGAGACGCTACAATGCGTCACTGAACTGTGACTCGTCAACTTTTCCCCGTAACATTACCTAATTCACTGGTCGTGAGAGGTCTATTCGACTCTCGGGGCAACTGGATTGTGATCCATTTTACTGCTGCCATCTAGCAATAGACTGTATACTTAGGGCATGCAAATAAGTAACTTGGCCTCCAGACGTCCAGCCAGGGGCCTCGTTGGAGCAGATTCACCAGTGTTACGATTCTGACGACCCTGTCCTTTAAAATGTAGAACCAGTCGCGCGACTGGCATCACGGTCTAAGAAACGTATCAGAGATGTTTCCGACAAAAAGGGGAAAAAGTCAACAGCACCCAGTGTTCCCAGGCGGTCACCCATCCAAGTACTGACTGGGCCCGACGTAGCTTGACTTCCGGGATCTGACGGGACCGGGTACTTTCTACGTGGTATGGCCGTTGACGAGTGCTGGTGTACTACAGTCGTGAGCCATTGCAGAGAACGCCTCCGAAGAGAGTGTCGCCCTGCTCGTTGTCAAAAGTATCCTAGTGAACAACTGGTGCATCTCGTTGTTGCCTAACATGTTTTGGCCTAGTTCTACTGAGTTGGAATAGGTCTGCTTGTTGTTGTTGATCGTTGGCGACTTGACTTTTCCGCCATCTAGTACTAGAAAATTATGCGTCAAAGATACCCAGTGTGTACGGCTCTGCCGTCTGTAAGGCCAGATGGACGAAAAAACAAGCGCAATCCAGATTTACCACTTATTTGTGCGTATGCTTCAGGTTCACGTGACAGTGGGACCTACAATACGTCGCTGCATTGTGACTAGTAACTTTCGCTGGTACAGTGATAATTGCTAATCAGCCAGTCGTTGAGGTCTATTCGAGTCTCGGGGAATTCGATGATGCATTCTGCCAACTGTGAAATTCGGCGTATTCTTGGGGCAAAATAATTGAGTTCTTGAGAGACTATTTTATTTTATGGGTCAATGCGACTACTGGATTGGACGTGGAAGAGTCATCGAGTTCATACATAAGTTGTTTCTTCAGTTCAGAACCATCCGAAGACAACTATACGCAAGTACGGAGCTAAGCCCATACCGGACGATGAAGGACTGTCCGTCTCCGAAGTGCGAAACAAGCGAATTTTCGTTCGGCATCATCAGATGAATGTTGGGGTTCCATTTGACAGCTGCCCATGCAGCAAATAGAGTGTATACTAGCAAGTATTTTGGCCTCCACATGTCAAAGCCAGGGGCCCATTCGAGCAGATCAAGAGCTTTCAGTGTTACGATTCTGACGACCTTGTCCTTTAAAATGTAGAACCAGTCGCGCTACTGGCATCACGGTCTTAGAAACGTATCAGAGATGTTTCCGACAAAACGGGGAAAAAGTCAACAGCACCCAGTGTTCCCAGGCGGTCACCCATCCAAGTACTGACTGGGCCCGACGTAGCTTGACTTCCGGGATCTGACGGGACCGGGTACTTTCTACGTGGTATGGCCGTTGACGAGCGCTGCTGCATCATAGTCAGGGGTCACTGCAGAGAAGGCCTCTGAAAAGGAGCGTCGTTGTCTTAGTATCTTGGTAAAGAACTGATGCATTCATTTGTTACGCAACATGATTTGGCCTAGTTCTACTGAGCTGAAATAGGCCTGCTTGTTGTTGTTGATCGTTGGCGGCTCTACTTTCGCCATCTAGTGCTAGAATATTATGCGTCAAAGATACCCAGTGTGTCTTTGCGTGTGTAGCTCTGCCGTACGTGTGCACGGAAACCGAGTGCAATCCCAATTTACCACTTATCTATGCGTATGCTTTCAATTCACATGGCAATGAGACGCTACAATGCGTCACTGAACTGTGACTCGTCAACTTTTCCCCGTAACATTACCTAATTCACTGGTCGTGAGAGGTCTATTCGACTCTCGGGGCAACTGGATTGTGATCCATTTTACTGCTGCCATCTAGCAATAGACTGTATACTTAGGGCATGCAAATAAGTAACTTGGCCTCCAGACGTCCAGCCAGGGGCCTCGTTGGAGCAGATTCACCAGTGTTACGATTCTGACGACCCTGTCCTTTAAAATGTAGAACCAGTCGCGCGACTGGCATCACGGTCTAAGAAACGTATCAGAGATGTTTCCGACAAAAAGGGGAAAAAGTCAACAGCACCCAGTGTTCCCAGGCGGTCACCCATCCAAGTACTGACTGGGCCCGACGTAGCTTGACTTCCGGGATCTGACGGGACCGGTACTTTCTACGTGGTATGGCCGTTGACGAGTGCTGGTGTACTACAGTCGTGAGCCATTGCAGAGAACGCCTCCGAAGAGAGTGTCGCCCTGCTCGTTGTCAAAAGTATCCTAGTGAACAACTGGTGCATCTCGTTGTTGCCTAACATGTTTTGGCCTAGTTCTACTGAGTTGGAATAGGTCTGCTTGTTGTTGTTGATCGTTGGCGACTTGACTTTTCCGCCATCTAGTACTAGAAAATTATGCGTCAAAGATACCCAGTGTGTACGGCTCTGCCGTCTGTAAGGCCAGATGGACGAAAAAACAAGCGCAATCCAGATTTACCACTTATTTGTGCGTATGCTTCAGGTTCACGTGACAGTGGGACCTACAATACGTCGCTGCATTGTGACTAGTAACTTTCGCTGGTACAGTGATAATTGCTAATCAGCCAGTCGTTGAGGTCTATTCGAGTCTCGGGGAATTCGATGATGCATTCTGCCAACTGTGAAATTCGGCGTATTCTTGGGGCAAAATAATTGAGTTCTTGAGAGACTATTTTATTTTATGGGTCAATGCGACTACTGGATTGGACGTGGAAGAGTCATCGAGTTCATACATAAGTTGTTTCTTCAGTTCAGAACCATCCGAAGACAACTATACGCAAGTACGGAGCTAAGCCCATACCGGACGATGAAGGACTGTCCGTCTCCGAAGTGCGAAACAAGCGAATTTTCGTTCGGCATCATCAGATGAATGTTGGGGTTCCATTTGACAGCTGCCCATGCAGCAAATAGAGTGTATACTAGCAAGTATTTTGGCCTCCACATGTCAAAGCCAGGGGCCCATTCGAGCAGATCAAGAGCTTTCAGTGTTACGATTCTGACGACCTTGTCCTTTAAAATGTAGAACCAGTCGCGCTACTGGCATCACGGTCTTAGAAACGTATCAGAGATGTTCCGACAAAACGGGGAAAAAGTCAACAGCACCCAGTGTTCCCAGGCGGTCACCCATCCAAGTACTGACTGGGCCCGACGTAGCTTGACTTCCGGGATCTGACGGGACCGGGTACTTTCTACGTGGTATGGCCGTTGACGAGCGCTGCTGCATCATAGTCAGGGGTCACTGCAGAGAAGGCCTCTGAAAAGGAGCGTCGTTGTCTTAGTATCTTGGTAAAGAACTGATGCATTCATTTGTTACGCAACATGATTTGGCCTAGTTCTACTGAGCTGAAATAGGCCTGCTTGTTGTTGTTGATCGTTGGCGGCTCTACTTTCGCCATCTAGTGCTAGAATATTATGCGTCAAAGATACCCAGTGTGTCTTTGCGTGTGTAGCTCTGCCGTACGTGTGCACGGAAACCGAGTGCAATCCCAATTTACCACTTATCTATGCGTATGCTTTCAATTCACATGGCAATGAGACGCTACAATGCGTCACTGAACTGTGACTCGTCAACTTTTCCCGTAACATTACCTAATTCACTGGTCGTGAGAGGTCTATTCGACTCTCGGGGCAACTGGATTGTGATCCATTTTACTGCTGCCATCTAGCAATAGACTGTATACTTAGGGCATGCAAATAAGTAACTTGGCCTCCAGACGTCCAGCCAGGGCCTCGTTGGAGCAGATTCACCAGTGTTACGATTCTGACGACCCTGTCCTTTAAAATGTAGAACCAGTCGCGCGACTGGCATCACGGTCTAAGAAACGTATCAGAGATGTTTCCGACAAAAAGGGGAAAAAGTCAACAGCACCCAGTGTTCCCAGGCGGTCACCCATCCAAGTACTGACTGGGCCCGACGTAGCTTGACTTCCGGGATCTGACGGGACCGGTACTTTCTACGTGGTATGGCCGTTGACGAGTGCTGGTGTACTACAGTCGTGAGCCATTGCAGAGAACGCCTCCGAAGAGAGTGTCGCCCTGCTCGTTGTCAAAAGTATCCTAGTGAACAACTGGTGCATCTCGTTGTTGCCTAACATGTTTTGGCTAGTTCTACTGAGTTGGAATAGGTCTGCTTGTTGTTGTTGATCGTTGGCGACTTGACTTTTCCGCCATCTAGTACTAGAAAATTATGCGTCAAAGATACCCAGTGTGTACGGCTCTGCCGTCTGTAAGGCCAGATGGACGAAAAAACAAGCGCAATCCAGATTTACCACTTATTTGTGCGTATGCTTCAGGTTCACGTGACAGTGGGACCTACAATACGTCGCTGCATTGTGACTAGTAACTTTCGCTGGTACAGTGATAATTGCTAATCAGCCAGTCGTTGAGGTCTATTCGAGTCTCGGGGAATTCGATGATGCATTCTGCCAACTGTGAAATTCGGCGTATTCTTGGGGCAAAATAATTGAGTTTCTTGAGAGACTATTTTATTTTATGGGTCAATGCGACTACTGGATTGGACGTGGAAGAGTCATCGAGTTCATACATAAGTTGTTCTTCAGTTCAGAACCATCCGAAGACAACTATACGCAAGTACGGAGCTAAGCCCATACCGGACGATGAAGGACTGTCCGTCTCCGAAGTGCGAAACAAGCGAATTTTCGTTCGGCATCATCAGATGAATGTTGGGGTTCCATTTGACAGCTGCCCATGCAGCAAATAGAGTGTATACTAGCAAGTATTTTTGGCCTCCACATGTCAAAGCCAGGGCCCATTCGAGCAGATCAAGAGCTTTCAGTGTTACGATTCTGACGACCTTGTCCTTAAAATGTTAGAACCAGTCGCGCTACTGCATCACGGTCTTAGAAACGTATCAGAGATGTTTCCGACAAAACGGGGAAAAAGTCAACAGCACCCAGTGTTCCCAGGCGGTCACCCATCCAAGTACTGACTGGGCCCGACGTAGCTTGACTTCCGGGATCTGACGGGACCGGGTACTTTCTACGTGGTATGGCCGTTGACGAGCGCTGCTGCATCATAGTCAGGGGTCACTGCAGAGAAGGCCTCTGAAAAGGAGCGTCGTTGTCTTAGTATCTTGGTAAAGAACTGATGCATTCATTTGTTACGCAACATGATTTGGCCTAGTTCTACTGAGCTGAAATAGGCCTGCTTGTTGTTGTTGATCGTGGCGGCTCTACTTTCGCCATCTAGTGCTAGAATATTATGCGTCAAAGATACCCAGTGTGTCTTGCGTGTGTAGCTCTGCCGTACGTGTGCACGGAAAACCGAGTGCAATCCCAATTTACCACTTATCTATGCGTATGCTTTCAATTCACATGGCAATGAGACGCTACAATGCGTCACTGAACTGTGACTCGTCAACTTTTCCCCGTAACATTACCTAATTCACTGGTCGTGAGAGGTCTATTCGACTCTCGGGGCAACTGGATTGTGATCCATTTTACTGCTGCCATCTAGCAATAGACTGTATACTTAGGGCATGCAAATAAGTAACTTGGCCTCCAGACGTCCAGCCAGGGCCTCGTTGGAGCAATTCACCAGTGTTACGATTCTGACGACCCTGTCCTTTAAAATGTAGAACCAGTCGCGCGACTGGCATCACGGTCTAAGAAACGTATCAGAGATGTTTCCGACAAAAAGGGGAAAAAGTCAACAGCACCCAGTGTTCCAGGCGTCACCCATCAAGTACTGACTGGGCCCGACGTAGCTTGACTTCCGGGATCTGACGGACCGGGTACTTTCTACGTGGTATGGCCGTTGACGAGTGCTGGTGTACTACAGTCGTGAGCCATTGCAGAGAACGCCTCCGAAGAGAGTGTCGCCCTGCTCGTTGTCAAAAGTATCCTAGTGAACAACTGGTGCATCTCGTTGTTGCCTAACATGTTTGGCCTAGTTCTACTGAGTTGGAATAGGTCTGCTTGTTGTTGTTGATCGTTGGCGACTTGACTTTTCCGCCATCTAGTACTAGAAAATTATGCGTCAAAGATACCCAGTGTGTACGGCTCTGCCGTCTGTAAGGCCAGATGGACGAAAAAAACAAGCGCAATCCAGATTTACCACTTATTTGTGCGTATGCTCAGGTTCACGTGACAGTGGGACCTACAATACGTCGCTGCATTGTGACTAGTAACTTTCGCTGGTACAGTGATAATTGCTAATCAGCCAGTCGTTTGAGGTCTATTCGAGTCTCGGGGAATTCGATGATGCATTCTGCCAACTGTGAAATTCGGCGTATTCTTGGGGCAAAATATTGAGTTCTTGAGAGACTATTTTATTTTATGGGTCAATGCGACTACTGATTGGACGTGAAGAGTCATCGAGTTCATACATAAGTTGTTCTTCAGTTCAGAACCATCCGAAGACAACTATACGCAATACGGAGCTAAGCCATACCGACGATGAAGGACTGTCCGTCCCGAAGTGCGAAACAAAGCGAATTTTCGTTCGGCATCATCAGATGAATGTTGGGTTCCATTTGACAGCTGCCCATGCAGCAAATAGAGTGTATACTAGCAAGTATTTTGCCTCCACATGTCAAAGCCAGGGGCCCATTCGAGCAATCAAGAGCTTTCAGTGTTACGATTCTGACGACCTTGTCCTTTAAAATGTAGAACCAGTCGCGCTACTGGCATCACGGTCTTAGAAACGTATCAGAGATGTTTCCGACAAAACGGGGAAAAAGTCAACAGCACCCAGTGTTCCCAGGCGGTCACCCATCCAAGTACTGACTGGGCCCGACGTAGCTTGACTTCCGGGATCTGACGGGACCGGTACTTTCTACGTGTATGGCCGTTGACGAGCGCTGCTGCATCATAGTCAGGGGTCACTGCAGAGAAGGCCTCTGAAAAAGAGCGTCGTTGTCTTAGTATCTTGGTAAAGAACTGATGCATTCATTTGTTACGCAACATGATTTGGCCTAGTTCTACTGAGCTGAAATAGCCTGCTTGTGTTGTGATCGTTGGCGGCTCTACTTTCGCCATCTAGTGCTAGAATATTATGCGTCAAAGATACCCAGTGTGTCTTTGCGTGTGTAGCTCTGCCGTACGTGTGCACGGAAACCGAGTGCAATCCCAATTTACCACTTATCTATGCGTAGCTTTCAATTCACATGGCAATGAGACGCTACAATGCGTCACTGAACTGTGACTCGTCAACTTTTCCCCGTAACATTACCTAATTCACTGGTCGTGAGAGGTCTATTCGACTCTCGGGCAACTGGATGTGATCCATTTTACTGCTGCCATCTAGCAATAGACGTATACTAGGGCATGCAAATAAGTAACTTGGCCTCCAACGTCCAGCCAGGGCCTCGTTGGAGCAGATTCACCAGTGTTACGAATTCTGACGACCCTGTCCTTAAAATGTAGAACCAGTCGCGCGACTGCATCACGGTCTAAGAAACGTATCAGAGATGTTTCCGACAAAAAGGGAAAAAGTCAACAGCACCCAGTGTTCCCAGCGGTCACCCATCCAAGTACGACTGGGCCCGACGTAGCTTGACTTCCGGGATCTGACGGACCGGGGTACTTTCTACGTGTATGGCCGTTGACGAGTGCTGGTGTACTACATCGTGAGCCATTGCAGAGAACGCCTCCGAAGAGAGTGTCGCCGCTCGTTGTCAAAATATCCTAGTGAACAACTGTGCATCTCGTTGTGCCTAACATGTTTTGGCCTAGTTCTACTGAGTTGGAATAGGTCTGCTTGTTGTTGTTGATCGTTGGCGACTTGACTTTTCCGCCATCTAGTACTAGAAAATTATGCGTCAAAGATACCCAGTGTGTACGGCTCTGCCGTCGTAAGGCCAGATGGACGAAAAAACAAGCGCAATCCAGATTTACCACTATTTGTGCGTATGCTTCAGGTTCACGTGACAGTGGGACCTACAATACGTCGCTGCATTGTGAATAGTAACTTTCGCTGGTACAGTGATAATTGCTAATCAGCCAGTCGTTGAGGTCTATTCGAGTCTCGGGGGAATTCGATGATGCATTCTGCCAACTGTGAAATTCGGCGTATTCTTGGGGCAAAATAATTGAGTTCTTGAGAGACTATTTTATTTTATGGGTCAATGCGACTACTGGATTGGACGTGGAAGAGTCATCGAGTTCATACATAAGTTGTTTCTTCAGTTCAGAACCATCCGAAGACAACTATACGCAAGTACGTAGCTAAGCCCATACCGGACGATGAAGGACTGCCGTCTCCGAAGTGCGAAACAAGCGAATTTTCGTTAGGTATCAGATGAATGTTGGGGTTCCATTTGACAGCTGCCCATCAGCAAATAGAGTGTATACTAGCAAGTATTTTGGCCTCCAGATGTCAAAGCCAGGGGCCCATTCGAGCAGATCAAGAGCTTTCAGTGTTACGATTCTGACGACCTTGTCCTTTAAAATGTAGAACCAGTCGCGCGACTGGCATCACGGTCTTAGAAACGTATCAGAGATGTTTCCGACAAAACGGGGAAAAAGTCAACAGCACCCAGTGTTCCCAGGCGGTCACCCATCCAAGTACTGACTGGGCCCGACGTAGCTTGACTTCCGGGATCTGACGGGACCGGGTACTTTCTACGTGGTATGCCGTTGACGAGCGCTGCTGCATCATAGTCAGGGGTCACTGCAGAGAAGGCCTCTGAAAAGGAGCGTCGTTGTTAGTATCTGGTAAAGAACTGATGCATTCATTTGTTACGCAACATGATTTGGCCTAGTTCTACTGAGCTGAAATAGGCCTGCTTGTTGTTGTTGATCGTTGGCGGCTCTACTTTCGCCATCTAGTGCTAGAATATTATGCGTCAAAGATACCCAGTGTGTCTTTGCGTGTGTAGCTCTGCCGTACGTGTGCACGGAAACCGAGTGCAATCCCAATTTACCACTTATCTATGCGTATGCTTTCAATTCACATGGCAATGAGACGCTACAATGCGTCACTGAACTGTGACTCGTCAACTTTTCCCCGTAACATTACCTAATTCACTGGTCGTGAGAGGTCTATTCGACTCTCGGGGCAACTGGATTGTGATCCATTTTACTGCTGCCATCTAGCAATAGACTGTATACTTAGGGCATGCAAATAAGTAACTTGGCCTCCAGACGTCCAGCCAGGGGCCTCGTTGGAGCAGATTCACCAGTGTTACGATTCTGACGACCCTGTCCTTTAAAATGTAGAACCAGTCGCGCGACTGGCATCACGGTCTAAGAAACGTATCAGAGATGTTTCCGACAAAAAGGGAAAAAGTCAACAGCACCCAGTGTTCCCAGGCGGTCACCCATCCAAGTACTGACTGGGCCCGACGTAGCTTGACTTCCGGGATCTGACGGGACCGGGTACTTTCTACGTGGTATGGCCGTTGACGAGTGCTGGTGTACTACAGTCGTGAGCCATTGCAGAGAACGCCTCCGAAGAGAGTGTCGCCCTGCTCGTTGTCAAAAGTATCCTAGTGAACAACTGGTGCATCTCGTTGTTGCCTAACATGTTTTGGCCTAGTTCTACTGAGTTGGAATAGGTCTGCTTGTTGTTGTTGATCGTTGGCGACTTGACTTTTCCGCCATCTAGTACTAGAAAATTATGCGTCAAAGATACCCAGTGTGTACGGCTCTGCCGTCTGTAAGGCCAGATGACGAAAAAAACAGCGCAATCCAGATTTACCACTTATTTTGTGCGTATGCTTCAGGTTCACGTGACAGTGGGACCTACAATACTCGCTGCATTGTGACTAGTA